>ML785096.1:352687-373728 GCA_009831015.1 Picea engelmannii | reverse complement strand
AAGTACATCATCCTTCTTCTCTTGTCCATTCAATACTTTAGAACTAGGGAAAGAGTAGTATTCTGTCACAGTTTGTTCCAGATCCAGGTGGATCTGAGGAGATTGGTCTGTGTCCGCACTCACGAATTTATCCTTGAACAGTAGGGTTTGGTAAGAGCATCAGGTAGATTTTTGGGAAAAACAGCAGAGAGGACAGCCAAATATTGGTATAATAACATCAGCCAGAGGTATCGATATTCATGAATTTGTTGGGTTATGGGGTTGTTATGTAATTTATTATATTTTTGTTCATAAATTTAAATTTATGTTGCTTATATGCTGAGTGAAATTGCTTATTGCTTATGCTGAATAATCTTAATGTTTAAATTTACAAAAAAAAATTAGGCTTTTTTATACTAGGTTATTACACATTATCATTCAACTTAAAGTTTTCTGATCGACGATAAGTGTTTACTCCTCATTCAATGTTTATTTCAATTCCTGTAATTATAATCACTTTCCTATTTGTTTGTACCCATGACCATTACCACAGTCTTAACAACACAAACTACTTTGGGGGTTGATGGCCTAGGCCTCATGCGTTAGTCCATACACATAATCTCACGATGAAAATGACCAAACGGACTTAGGTGAAAGTAGAGTATTAGTCTATGCTCCTCTGTCAAAAGTTTAAATATAAACAGACCCCATTAGTTTTCTTTTTTTAAGATATATGGATACAGGATAGTGGTTAGGTAAGGCCTTCAAGTTAAACTCAGAGTATGAATATTTCATAATCCTCCAATCATAATCAAATTCACCTGCACCATTGGATTACAAGTATTGGGTCTCACACTTATTCCATATGCCCACTGGCTATGACAACGAGCCTAATCAAAATGTCTTTCACATTTCGGCATTTTGCAAGTCGCAATCCCTGAAATGGAGCCAGATCAACGGTCCACAAAACTTCATAATCGGATCCCTTCTTTTCTTAATCGAACGGCTGACGAGATTTCAACGTTTTTCCCTTCGAATCATCATGACTCCAACATTATAAAATTCATGATCACAAAATCTCTGAAGTGATTAGACGGTTCACATAATCCACTGGGATGGACAGTTGACGGGATTTTGGAGTTTTGCCTTTCGGGTTTTCGAGACTCACAATAGTCCCTTTCGGTATTTCAGTGTCCTTGACATACTCTGATCTTTCGTATTTCACAACTTCATCATTCTTGTCGCAAGTGTCCTTGACACCTCCAACTCCTGGTATTTGAAACTCTGAAATGGAGATTAATTCATGATTTTGGTACCGTTGATTAAGGGTAACCCGTTTTGTGATGGAAAATTCTATTGTTGGAAGTAAAACATCATATGGGATGTTCATTTGTTTCAATTTCGAACGAGATATGTAATACTATTTTTAAAAGAATTACAAGGTTTCCCTTCCGCCTACTTGTAATGGCATACTGGTTATTTTATTGGTTTAATATACTAGCGCCATATTGGCTACTTCCTCGAAAGGATTGTGAAAGAGGAAAAATACTCGGATATTGCCGGCTATAAGTGTATCTTGTTTATAGTTGACTCCAGATCGCAAGATGGTATATGAATTCAATTTGCACTTACTTTACTTGTGTTAAAGATTAATCATTTCACCTCCTTATGATGGTGGAACGGTGGTTGTCTTGACCCTTCAAGATGTGAGGGTTCACTGTCAAGCAGTGACTTCCTTAGCCTTTGCAGGCCACCAAATACCATCATTGCCCTGGTTTTGGGTTTTTGAGACTCACAATAGTCCCTTTCGACATTAAGAGTTTATTGGTTCAAGTTGCGTGGAGTTCTCTTGTTCTTGCAAACGCCAAAAGCCGAAGTGCCCCCAGAACCTAATCGAATTCATGGTTCGGCGATTACCATTGTATGTTGTTCATGCATCAAGCATTACCAAATGCTGAAACCCCATATTGGATGGGTCCCACACCTTTTTTGTGATTTTGTGATTCGTTGTTTGACGTTGTGCGATGTTTTTCATCGAGAGTTTGTAAACCCCGAAACCTGAAAAGGACCGGGCCCACACTCCATTTATTTTTTGCGATTTGAGAATTGTTGTTTATGGTGTTGGGTATTCTTAAACCCCAAAATCTCGAACTCTGAAACCCCGAAGTACTGGGCCCATACTCCATTCACATTTTCGCGATTCGAGAGTTGTTGTGTGTTGGTGTTTGGAATTTGTAATTTCCATACCTCGAACCCCGAAATCCAAAGTGCTGGGCCCACAACCTTTTCGCATTTCAGGATTCGGAAAACAACGTGGTCGTTTGTTTTTCGTATTCGGCGTTTGTAATCATCGAAACCTGATTCACCTCCGTTTTTCACACTTTAAATATACATATATACACACACACACACACATATATATATATATATACCCTATGGAGTTTTCCATTTGCATTCATTATGTAGGTAAACTCAAATCTGCATCACAATTTACTTGTGGGGTTTTCAACTATGACGCTTTATCTTACTATAGTAGTAATCCAAACCACAGTACAAATATTCTTTAAGAATTGACTAGTCATATCCTTCCAGCTAGTATACTTTCCGGAACTCGTATTCATAACAGTGTACTTAAAACCTGGACTCTGTAATTTGGTATTTATATAGATTTTAAGTATTGCAACCTCATCTTGTATCTATGTTTGGAAATAAAATTACTTTTAATCACCTAGTTTGGTTATTCACATAACTGTGAAATTTAATGATTGATTATATGCTTGCGGCAATTGCATACCTCTGAATTTGTTCTTTATGAAATCTTTTGTTTCTGTATCGTTATTATAACAGGAGAGTCTAAATATGAATAGTCGAATTTGTACAGCCTTGGGCAAAGGAAATTTTTGTAATAATAAAGGGTGCATCTGGGTTCCTTCACTATTAAAGTAGTTCATATAATAGATCTATCATTGCAAACTATATAGTATAATTTTTTGTTTCTGTACTCTCTTGTTCGAAATACCTTTATACGGGTTAGGTTAATGGACTGTAAGGGAAACTAGTATAATAGTCAGTCTTCCTACCTCAGCTACAGATTTGTCTCTACACAGCTCGTTTAATGAAAAGAAGATGTAGCATAGTTTACAAAACTCAGAATGTTGTTCCCGACATTATTCATACAGTTAGATTAATGAAATTATAGCATAACCTCCACTTCCAATATGCCAATATCAACATTGATTTCACTCAGAAAACAAATAAGAAAGAAAATAGCAGTGAATTTAATTTAGAGGAGATTTCTTCCAGAATTTAACCATGCATAATCCTTTCAATTATCATAACAAATAAAAGGGCAATTCTATCGTTCATTCAGAAAGGGGTCACTCGAGATTAGATTTACCATATGTTCTCTGTCAGTCTTTAGGATTCACGATTTCGAAATGATTTTTCCTACGCATTATTATCTATCATAATTAGAAGATGCATGACCTCCGTGATTGAATCATTCACTAGAGAATGGAAATTATTTTAGTTCTGATTTAACAATTACATTGCATCAGATAGAAATCATTCACACAGAAAATGGAAATCATTTCAGTTCCGATTTAACAAAGACATTGCATCAAATATAAAATCATTCATATAGAGAAGGAGTAGAGCAACATATCTAAACCAGATGGCGAGAAGGAAAAGGGAACAACCGCGTTTCTCCCAACTGTAGAACAGGGCAGCCAAATCACTTGCCCAGTTCACCCCCTAGCCTGACCATGAGTCCATGAGGGCTAACTCATAAATCGTCCTTAGCAATGTCTTTCAGTCTTCAGTAGACTCCTCTCACCTCACACTCAATCATTAGTGTTCATAACAGCAAGAAAATAGTAGTCTCTTTTTCCTCGGATACTTGGCAACGTCCTGCCTCCTCTCATATGCTATTTATCATTTGCCCAGGTCTTTTCCCTCCCTTGGGAATTTCCACAGCTTTCTAAATCTCTAATTTTTAGGGGATGCCAATGGCCAAATCATTGATTTTCCACTTGTAATAATCATCCCAGAGGCAGTTCCAACATGTTCCCCACTCATGGAGTCATGGTCAGCTAAATTTAGCATGGTTGTTCCATTTGTCCTCCTGCAATCAACATAAAATATTATGTTTCCATACAAGTGTCATAGTCAAATAGTTAGTTGGGTCAAATCAGGTCTCTGCCCAATAGTCAAAATAATTAATTACAATTACCAAATTCAAAATTTGGAATTGCCATAAATGGAAAAAAAAATTCAAATTTGAATTTACTAAAAACGAAATAAATTTCTAGCAATTTTAAATTTCAAAAATATTTTATTTTTTGGGATGTCACAGACTATTTATCATGATGTTTAAATTTCCCAAACATAACTTTAAAAGAAAGAAAAATCGATCTGTTGTACGTCATTTTGTTGATGTAACGACGAGGCCATTACAAAATACATCATTAAGTAGATTCAAAGAGTATCAGATTATTTATTACAAACACATTTGTTAATAAGTAAATTATTTATGAGAGAAAGAGGGAAGCCCCGCAGGGGCTCCACTTAGTATACCTTTGTTGCTCGTCAGAAGAGATAGTAGTGGTTCGAACGAGCATTGTCTATGGCCTGAACGCAACTCGTTCGTAGAGCAAGGAAACCTAGGACACATCCCATGGCATATGTGGAGGAGGTCTTTCTGGAAGAGCCAATTCAAGCACCCCTGGAACACCTCTTTACTATACCTGATAATTGGCAGCCTCCAAGCTACCTCCTGGGGGAGACCACCATGGATTCCACTGTTATAACCCTAAATTACACCACACATGATCACCTGGCATCAGGCCAACTCATATCCCTTCTTTGCCAAAACTCTGTTGAACAACTCTTTGAAAATCCTCTTGTGTCAAGGCCCACACGCCCTAACCCATTACTGCATGCGTGTGCACGCTGGCTGACTCACTACAACCCATGTGTACCTAACAAAGAACGAAAAAGAGAAAGTTTCCGATGAAACAAAAATCTATGGGTCAGTTAACTAGAACTCCCGGCCATGCATGGCCGAGGGTTCGTCCAAAACCCTAGCTCCTTCTAGCCTATAAAAGAAGGGGTAGGGGTACCATTTGGAAGAGGAAAAAATATAGTGAAGAAACTCTTCCCATTTACGTAATCCATTGTCCCAACCCTTTAGCCTTTCCTCATGCCAAAGGAGATTTAACGCAAAGCATTTGAAGGACATAAGAAGAGGAGCCCAGGATCAGGTTCAAGGAGCGGTGGCCAGTCTCAGCTTTGATTGTAAGTTGATTCATTTTCAGTAATAAAAAGAATACTTTTCCCATCCCAATGTATGAATTGTCTATGGTTTGTCTAATTTATGCTTGATTTCTAACCCTTGAGTAGAGAAGTAGTGTGCATGCCTAGTTGTTGTTTGTCTTGAGTGTAGGTCATCCGTGGAAGGAGCAGCACAAGCAAGTAATCAAAGAGCAATGGAGGATCTACATCGAACGCCAGTAATAAGGTTAGTGGTTCTTGTCCATGCATTTACTGTGAAAGAGGGGTTTAAGTCTTGGGTGGTAGGTAAAAAAGTAATTTCTTTTCGGTCAAAATCTGCATGCAAGTCTGACCCTAGTTTGCTAGTCCGTAGGGTATTTTTCCCAACAACAAAATTGGCGACCGTACTGGGGAGAATAATCTTTAGGGTTTCTAGATTTATTTGAGTTTTTTGGGTAGTTTAAATATTAGGTTGTCTATTTTTCTTTGCCTGTCTTTTTCTGAAAGGTTTGAGCTAGCAGGGAGCCTAGTTTTCCATACCAGTTTTCCCTGACTTTTGCTTGACGGTAGTTGTCGGGACACACAGAGGTACACGCAACTTGCAGAAGGCCTGCACGCATGTACCCATGCCCTATCCTCTTACAACCCGCATGTGAACGTTAGCTGTAGGGATAACAGTAGCGTGTAGGAATTCAGAGAACCTTAGAGGCAGTCCTCCTCTTCCTTGTCAGAATTTCA
Source organism: Picea engelmannii (assembly GCA_009831015.1). Taxonomy (NCBI): domain Eukaryota; kingdom Viridiplantae; phylum Streptophyta; class Pinopsida; order Pinales; family Pinaceae; genus Picea; species Picea engelmannii. The sequence continues at coordinate 367,740 of ML785096.1, read as the reverse complement.
CATTCTCAGAGGGTTTTCCAGAATCATGTCTGAGTCTTGCTGGTTCACAGTCCTATCTCAGATTGTTTGTTTTCGCCTTATTATTCCTTACATTATTTTTCTTTTCTGTTAGAAAGAGCATACAAGCTTTCAAGGGACCCTGGTTATCAATACCAGAGGCCTCTTCCTGGTCTGGACTGCCTGTTTTCATTTTTTTTCTTTGAATTTATACATACACGCGGCCTGTACAAGGTCAGCCCGTGTGTACACGCTTCCTGTATCTTCTCAGCACGTGTTTTCACACGTGCTGTTTTAGTGACAGTCGCGTGCTTGACAGACTACGTTTTGTTCAGGGTGGGGCAGTCATCCCCTCCTTTGATAAGAAGTATTCCTCTCAGGTGTTTGAGTTTAGGTTTGAACAGTTAGTAGGTTAGGTCATCTGACCCTTAGCCTACTTTTTCTTAGTTGATAGTTGACAGAAAATAAAAATAAAAATAATTTTTTTTGTTATGGTTTTTAGACAAGCGTAAGAGTCTTTGTTTTCTTTATTGCCATTGTGTGTCTTTACTCTGATTCTTTTCGATCTTCTCTTTAAGCCAGAATTTGTTTTTCTTGGTTTTGTGCTTGTCAGTATTTTCCCTTTGTTGTTTTACTAGCACTTAAATAAAAAATAAAAAAATCTCTTTTCATTTTCTTCTTTGGTTGACGAGTCTGTTTCTGCATCATTAGCTAGGGAGAAGTCTTTCATTTCATAAGTTTTTTGTAGTGCATTTAGAGCATAAGTAGCTCGTAGTCGAGCGAAATTCCTTTAAGTTTGATGTATAAAATCTTAGAAAAACTAAAAAGAAAAAGAAATCTTTCTTTGTGAAAAGTTGTTGAAATTTTGCATTTAGTAAAAGTCTTTTGTTTCCAGTTTTTTTCATTTCGTTTTTGCTTTTGTCTTTACACATCGTCAGTTTCACCCTCATACCCCTTGACTTAAGAAAAAACCATAAAAGCAACGCTAATTTAAAATCTACTAGACTTTTTGTTTGTAGGGTTCACAAACTAGTTCAGGACTAGGGCCTTGGATTAGGCTGGAGAGGAAACTCTCCAAGGCCATTCAAAACCAAACATTAGAGTTTGCGATAGGGAGTGTCTAAGTCCAGTTTCATGGAATTTATCTGGGACCCCCCTCTAACACAAGGGATAAACATGAGGTCGCGTGTGGAAAGGTAGCAAAGATAACCCCTCCAAAGCCGGACCAATCGTAGTGGAGAACACATATCGAGGGCTTGTTTTGGGATTCCATTGTTTTCATTTGCCACAGGGATTTGTGGGTCTCGAATCTGTTCGAGGTCCTCAGTTGTCTTCTGGACCATTTTCTCTCGATACCCTTGACAGGTTTTGGGCTTGATACCCTGCTCATTGTGGTCTACCCGACTTTCGACTGTACCCGCCTAGTGATTGTTCGCGTGCTGGCAACCTAGTTGCCAATCTTTTTAGGGACATACACAGGTGACTACGGGGGTTTACCGTGGTACCTAGGACATAAATTAGGCCATGCTTTGTAGAGTATACCCAGAGGGTGCTTCCGTATTCGAGTTTCACTTGCACCAGTAAGTTTCTCTAGTGTTGGTTGTTGTAACTGTTCTTACAAATAGTTTAGTGATTGCTTGTCTTATCTCTTAGGGGATTCTTTTTAGTGTGTGTTTATTTTGAACGGGTAGAATACCTTAGCATGTCTTGGATCTTCTCACACATTGGAGGATCCCGAGCTCCGCTGGTCACGAAGGCTTCTTGGCCTGCCGCCGGTTACACTGGAGCCACCCCCGCCACCATTAAGGTGAAAGCTAGACCAACAAGGGTCTTTTGAAGCGATCGGGTTACAAACCTTTGTGCCCGAACAACTCTCGGAGGAATCAACCGCCAATCTTGGATCGGTTGAAACCCAACCACTGATTTCTTGGCACTGTTTATTGTATCGATCCAATTTCATGAACGCCAGTCAGTGCCTCACACAGCTATGGAAAAAAATGTTGTTACTTATTTTGGGAATTCTTCCATTCCCACCACAGTTGCTACCACAGGAGAATCATCTCCTAACTTACCATCATCGGTCCAAGCCACCATGGTCTCAGCCACAACTACGTCGCATAGTGGACCGAACCTGTCTATGGCGGCGGCCACAACCCCCTTCACACCTAGTGCGAAAGGCCCTCCGTTCTCATACGGTATGCCTAGTTCGGGTACAAGTCCTGCACTAACCTACTCCACTTTACAGACTTTGGGTCTGGGGGAAAGGAGCTCTTACGCTCCTTTGCAAGGTCAACTTGGGGGCACTCCTGTCCCTTTTAATGATTTTCCTTACGCAGGAGGTCATATCCCTCCTTCGTCCCCTTCGCTTGGTGGTCTGCATCAGCAGTCCGCCGGGAAGCCTACACACACTAGTTTATTTGGAGTCGGGAGTCAAGGAACACCTGCGCACAGTATGCCGATAGGTTCAACACCGTTTGTTTGGAACAGGATGTTTGGTAACAACACTTTCTCACCAACTGCTTTCCCATCTGGGGGCACTCCCATTTTTGGACATTTTACTCCTGCGCAGGGTGTTATTCCTGCGCAGGGGGCACATATAGTAGGACCTTGGAACTCAAGACAAGGATCCGTTCCCTCCTCTGGAAAGTCGTTCTGGGGTAATTCTTTCCATAGTCAATGGAACCCTGGACAGACTACTATGCCTCTCCCATCAAGACCGACATGGGGTAATCCTTCACAAAGTCCTTCGAACACGATTCATGCCCAACACCCTATGTCATTTATGGGAAATCAGCCAATGATGTCTCTATAGATGAAAAATCCTTATGTTTTTCAGGGCCATGGTTTCTACCAAAATCTGGGCCAGCAACCAAACTTTTCCTGGCAACCTGGTGCCAGCCAAACTCCAGGACCCTTTTTCCTTGGTTATCAGTAGCAACCCAAACTACCATTCCTGGCGACGTTACACTTGCCAGATTTGACAAGGTTGTTAAATGATCCTATATGTCATGATCCACGTTAGCCTCCTATGCCAACGAAGTTTCCTTCGGACATTCCAAAGTTCGAGGCCAAGCCTAATGAAGATCCAGGTGATCATGTGACTACCTTCCATCATTGGTGTTCATCTAACTCATTGAAAGATGACTCCGTACAATTGCGATTGTTTCAACGCACTCTTATCGGGAGTGCCGTGAAATGGTACATCGAGCTCGATCACTCAAGATACTCTTCTTTTGGAGAACTAGCGATGGCCTTCCTTAACCATTTCTAGTTACCTATGAGATATGACGTTGGCATAGAGATTCTTGCCAATTTCGAACAGACAACAACGAACCATATCTCTGATCATATATGAGAATGGAGATGCCGAAAGACTCTAATCAAAGTACCCGTCCCACCAACATTCCTGCTTGAGTGGTTCCTTAAGTCTTTGGTCCCACAGTTATCCAAAGACGTCGCGACTTCTGGAGTTTTCTCCGAAGAAGATGCCATCATGAGGGCTCAACAGTTTGAGCTCATCTATTCTCAGTCTGGTTTATTATACAACATCTTGCTAGATGCGCCACGCTTGATACTGGATAAAACTAGACAGAGAGTTGGACCACATGCTGATGGTATTGTTGGTTCAGCACAAACCAAGCCTGCTGAGCAATTGAAAAAATAGTTGCAACAGTTATCCGATGGAACAAAAAGCTATGGGTCAGTTAACTGAAACTCCCGGCCATGCATGGCCGAGGGTTCATCCAAAACCCTAGCTCCTTCTAGCCTATAAAAGAAGGGGTAGGGGTACCATTTGGAAGAGGAAAAAATATAGCGAAGAAACTCTGCCCATTTACGTAATCCATTGTCCTAACCCTTTAGCCTTTCTTCATGCCAAAGGAGATTTAACGCAAAGCAGTTGAAGGACAGAATAAGAGGAGCCCAGGATCAGGTTCAAGGAGCGGTGGCCGGTCTCAGCTTTGATTGTAAGTTGATTCATTTTTAGTAATAAAAAGAATACTTTTCCCATCCCAATGTATGAATTGTCTATGGTTTGGCTAATTTATGCTTGATTTCTAACCCCTTAGTAGAGAAGTAGCGTGCATGCCTAGTTGTTGTTTGTCTTGAGTGCAGGTCATCCGTGGAAGGAGCAGCGCAAACAAGTAATCAAAGAGCAACGAAGGATCTACATCGAATGCCAATAATAAGGTTAGTGGTTCTTGTCCATGTATTTACTGTGAAAGAGGGGTTTAAGTCTTGGGTGGTAGGTAAAAAAGTAATTTCTTTTCGGTCAAAATTTGCATGCAAGTCTGACCCTAGTTTGCTAGTCCGTAGGGTATTTTTCCCAACAACAACCACCAAGGCACAGCTAAACCGCAATAGCAGGGAAGACTAGATGGAGGAGTTTCCCACCTACTACATTGAAGAGGAGATTCTAGAGGCACTAGACTCTCAGGAGGCCGCACGCGTAGAACACTTCTCAGGCATTGACAATGAGAATGCTAAGGGTGAAAAAGAAGGGTCACGTGGACTGGAAGCGACCATGGAGCAGCAGAGAGGGAACGCGACAGGCAAGGCTGCAGATACCAAACCGGGTGGTGAATCAAAGGAGGGTGGCCAGGTGTGGAAGGGTGACATGGCCCCCATGCCACATCCCATATCCACCATGTAGAAATCGTGGCATGTCCAATCGCCATTCTTCCACCTGGAGCACCTGGATCTGATGTTTGACTTGAGGATCTAGGTGGCCGACCAACTCCACGGTGCCATCCCCATCAGCCAACGCATTGATATGTTATATGACACATACTCCAATTCTCCAGCAGGGAAAATATGCTCGACATCCGTGCAACCTTTCGTGTTGTCAGCTAGAGCGGGAACACAGGAAGACGATGCTGACATGGCCACCTTAGAGGCCACCGGGTAAGTTCTTTTGTTAATGTTTCTTGTTATAATTATAGTTTTCATTAGATCTATGGCTCTACAAATGTTAAAAGTTTAAACTTTCTTTATTTTCAAGATCTCTGGTTCATTTTCAGACTGGGGGTTGCCATTTGCCTTGGTTTCCTACGGGTAGGAAAAATGGCCTCCTATTTTTTGACATGGACATCATAGGCTACCAGTTGTTCCGGTTTCCGTTAATCTGGTGGGACAGCTCACAGACCAAGCATATTTGTACATTTTGACAGCTAATATAATAGGATCCACCTCTCTTTTTTACTTAAAAAAAAATAAGTAAATTATTTATTACAATTCAAAAACAACTAGGTAAATTCAAAAAGAATATCAAAATATTTATTACAAAAAACATTTGTTAATAAGTGAATTATTTATTACAAACACATTTGTTAGTAAGTGAATTATTTATCACTTCAAAAAATGAAAATATCAAATTATTTATTACATACAAATACATAATATAAATTTTAATATAATTTCAAACTATTATGTTAGTAAGTAAATTCAAACAAAAAAACACATTTGTTAGTAAGTGAATTATTTATTACACTTCAAAAAATGCAAATATCAAATAATTTATTACATAAAAATACATAATATAAATTATAATATAATTTCAAACGAATATGTTGGTTAAAGGGCACATCTACTTCAGTTACCGAGTCGAGTTCCGGAAAGACTTTTAATAATAAGCAGGGTATTTACACACACTGTCTCTCAACCATCGAAACTTAGAAGGGAAAAATCTTGGAAGCCAAACATAAAGGCACGTAAGATGATTCTTGGAGCAGATGTGGATCTAGAAGATGCAACGATACTTTTTCTCTACAGAGTGGTGGGTAGGTTAACATATCCTTATCTCTGCAAGGGTAACTTCTTGAAGTGGATAGAGAAATGGTGGATAACCCTTCTGCGTTACAGTCCTGAATTGTTCCATCTATCAAAAGGATGGCTCGAGTTCATCTGTAGAACCCCCGAGGATGCTACCAGACACTTGGACTAGAATTGGATTTTGGGGGGGTGTAGCCTTCTTCTTAAGCGTTGGAGAGTTTCTTTTGACCCAGAGACGGAACACTTCCAATTCCGTAAAAAAATCAAATCATTTGTCGCAAACACAACACATTATAATCAATATTTGTTTGTAAGTGAATTATTTATTATACTTCAAAAACAATTTAATACAAATACAAAAACAACTAAGTGAAATTCAAAGAGAATATCAAATTATTTATTACAAACAACATTTGTTAGTAAGTGAATTATTTATTACAAACACATCAATAAGAAAATTCAAAGAGTATAAGTAAATTCAAAGAGAATATCAAACTATTTATTACAAATAACATTTGTTAATAAGTGATTTGTTTATTACAAACACATTGGTTAGTAAGTGAATTATTTATTACACTTTCAAAAACAACTAAGTAAATTAAAAAAGAATATCAAATTATTTATTACAATGAATATTTGTTAATAAGTGAATTATTTATTATAGTTCAAAAACAATTTAATACAAACATAGAAACAACTAAGTAAATTCAAAGAGAATATCAAATTATTTGTTACAAACAACATTTGTAAGTGATTATTTATTACAAAAACATCAATAAGTAAATTCTAAATTCAAAGAGTATCAGAATATTTATTACAAACACATTTATTAATGAGTGAATTATTTATTACACTCAAAAAACAAGTAAGTAAATTAAAAGAGAATATCCAATTATTTATTACACACAACATTTGTTAGTAATACAAACACATCAATACCCCGGATGGGGTGACAAGCAACGATGCCTTACCACATGGCTTAGCATCAATGCACAACTTAAATGTTGTAGGCCGCTCCCCATCCCTTCAACAATTAAGATGGTAGCAGACCATTACAACAACTCTACGGAGGTGGGACTTCTCCCTCGCGCGAACGAACTAGCACAACCAACATTAAATATGACAGAGATAAGAAGGATCCATGCAATGCCATCACACGAAAACTTGAAAGTTAGGACGCCTGGACAGAGCTAGTTCATTTTCGTTTTGGACCTCCCCGCTCATTGGGAGCTCTGGTGCAGTTTCCTCTGTATCTCCATTCACCCCTCCTCGACAATGAAAAGGAAGCAAGGCATGCCTCGTCGAGGCTTGGCCTGGTACACCCACAAAGCACAACGATAGAGAAGATAGAACCTTGAGAACGCTCTGTTGATGGCAACTTCTATCCTCCGGCAAGGAGCAAGAGCTGACCGCTTGGCACTCCATGCCACTATAGTCAAGCATGTGATAGAGCAGAGCATGTACACCCTTACAATTGAGCATGTTGCACAAGCTGGAAGCTGCCTGAAGGGAGGGTATGAGGAAGAGTTTCCAATTTTCTATGTCGTAGAAACACCCTTCCCAAAGGATTTCGTGACCACCCTGGAACCTCAAGATACTGAGCCTGAAACACAGGCTAGAAGTGCTCTGAAGGGAGAGCCTGTAGAAGAGTTTCCAATCTGTTATGTAGAAGAAATACCGGGGCCATATGACTACATCCCCACCCGCCATGCTGAGAAGGTAATGAACGATGATGAGGCTCTAAACAGTGCCTGCACAGGGATGAACATGGAGGAGGCTAGAGAAAGGATGAACATGGAAATGGGGAATGAAACCTTCCGTGAGGCAGTAACCAATGATTTTCATGGTCCACTCCTCTGTGCAGAGCATCTGGATCTTGTGTTCGAACTATGAGGCCACATCGCAGACAAGGAGCACAGAGCCCTCCTCATGGGACAACGCTTGGACCTGCTCCTTGATGCGTACTCTAATGCTCCAGAAAAGAGAAAATGTCCAATGTGTGTGCAGTCGTTTGTCATCCCGGCCAGATCCTCATGTCAGAAGGGAAACTGTGAATGGTCACCGGGTATTTGAGTTTTCTTTTGCTAGTCTGGTTTTTCATCATGTTGTTGTTCAACGTTAACTCAAACTATGGCCATTTGTCCTGGTTTCCTTCGGGTAGGACAGATGGAAAAATAGTTTTTAGCCTATCTTCCTAGACATATTTTGCCCCACACGATGTTGGTTTCCGGTAAAACGACAACATATTTGGTGGCACAGGATGACAATATCTCTATATATTTTTGTCTATGTCTCTCTGTCAATTTAATATAGCAGGTACTATATTTTTTACTTAGAAAAAAAAATACAAACACATCAATAAGTAAATTCAAAGAATATCAAATTATTTATTACAAACACATTTGTTAGTAAGGGAATTATTTATTACAAACACATTTTTTAGTAAGTGAATTATTTTTTACACTTCAAAACCAACTAAGAAAATCAAATAGAATATCAAACTATTAATTACAAACAACATTTGTTAGTAAGTGAATTATTTATCACAAACACATCAATAAGTAAATTCAAAGAGTATGAGATTATTTATTACAAACACATTTATAAATAAGTGAATTATTTATTACACTTCAAAAACAAGTAAATTCAAAGAGAATATCAAATTATTTATTACAAACAACATTTGTTAGTAATACAAACACATCAATAAGTAAATTCAAAGAATATCAAATTATTTTTTACAAACACATTTGTTAGTAAGGGAATTATTTATTACAAACACATTTGTTATTAAGTGAATTATTTATTACACTTCAAAACCAACTAAGAAAATCAAAGAGGATATCAAACTATTAATTACAAACAACATTTGTTAGTAAGTGAATTATTTATTACAAACACATCAATAAGTAAATTCAACCAATATCAGATTATTTATCACACACATTTGTTAGTAAGTGAATTATTTATTACACTTCAAAAACAAGTAAGTAAATTCAAAGAGAATATGAAATTATTTATTACAACCAACATTTTGTTAAGAAGTGAATTATTTATTACAAGCACTTCAATAAGTAAATTCAAAGAGTATCAGATTATTTCTTACAAACACATTTGTTAGTAAGTGAATTATTTATTACACTAAAAACCAACCAAGTAAATTCAAAGAAAATATCAAATTATTTATTACAAACAACATTTGTTAGTAAGTGAATTATTTATTATAATTTAAAAACAATTTAATACAAACATAAAATAAATAAAATTGTAAATATCAAATTATTCATTACAAACAAATACATAAAGTAAGTTATACTATAATTTAAGGTGATAGAATGCTTTACGAGATGCATCGTTGATTTTAGTTCATTGCTTATTCCCCTTTTTGTTATTGGGATTGCGGCTTACAAGAACAATTTTAATTTTTCCTTACAAGAACAAGTTGAAGTAGTTATTTTTGTGACTTAGATGGTTATTAATTGGTGTTATTTGTGTAATGGAAAAGAAGTTAAACAATCTCAAATCAACATTAACTTATGTCAAAAAGATTAAATCAATGGATTGCATGTAGTTGTAATTTAAAAGATATTCAAAGGATCGTCAACCTTGTCTTGTAACTAATTAATTGATAATTTGCATGTATTCATAATTAATTAAACATATAAAATCTCCATCCTTTTTCCAGTTATAATATCCAATTATTTCTAGGGTTAAATGGATTCTCTATTGACCAATTCTAACCATTTAATTTTTATTATTGTCATAAATGGAGAGAAGATTAATTTAATAGGGGCCTTCTTAATTACACTTTCGTATGGTCATGTGTGTAGTTTACCTTTACACAATAAAAATTCTCATTGATACTTATTGTATCGTGGCATAAAAGCGATGTATGGATGGTATTGTGGGTAGTTTACTTCTCGCGCCACTAAAAATGTTAGTGAATAAACGAATAAGCGATTAGATTACCTTGTGCCATGGACTATGTTTTGATTAAATAATTAGATTGTTTGCGTGCCATGAATAATGATGATGTATGTTTAATTAAGCGATTAAGATTAATGCGCACAATGAATGATGTTGATTTTTGTTTAATTAGGTGATTAGATCATGCAGACGTTTTGAAATTAATGAGGATTTATTGTTCAATTCCGTAATTCATTAATCGTGTGCCTTGGTATAAATTATATGTTTGCTTGTGCCATGAAAATAAAATAAAGTAAATTACATTGGGCCTTAATCATGTGAATGTTGAATGTTTTAGAATTTGTTATCTTGCACCATTACTTATATGGAATTGTGGTTTTTGGAATTTGGAATTGCGTCGTTAAATAAGTTGATATATGATTAATCAAGTGAATGTTTACTTGCACGCCCTGGAATTAATGTTGATATAAATAGTCTTAAATGTGATTTATTATGGAACGCTTCATTGATGTCTAATTGCGTCCATTAATTGATCTACACTTGTAATAAAATATTATCGCACCTGGATAACTGTTCATTAAGACGTTTGATTGATTTAGAAATTTAGATTTCTCTTGCGCCAATAGTATGTGATGAAGAGATGATGTCCTAGATGATAATTTCTCGCGCACCTGAAAGATAATGTATTGAATGATTTTTGTAGTTACCTTACACCTTTGATTTACTGCGACTTAATAATAAAATTTATTGTGCACCTTAATTTAAGTGAGCGTGTGATTTCTTCTTCTTTATTCTCTTTCACTTTGATTTTAATGTTAATTAATCTTGTGTCTTGAACTATTGATTTATGACTGATTTAGTGACTAGATCTCCTAAATTGTTGCTTAAGTTGACATGAGAATGTTCAGGAATTCTTTTTTTTGACAACGGATGTATTATATTAAAAGAGCAGTGGTATAACCACTGTAGGAAAATCTACAAAGTTCAGGTCCGCAACCTATACAGATTTTTGAAAATGGACGTCCTAAATCTATACTTTTATGAGACTTCAAAAAATGAAAGGGACTCATAATTCTTGAACTAACTTTGTGATCCCAAAAATTGTCTTTATTTCAGAGAACCGGTTTGAATACCTATCTGCACCGATTTCCTTGTGTGATAGGGATTTTTTGACGCGAAGGCTGCGACCCTCACGGTCCAACCCGCCTCTCACGAGGACCTTCACTAACCTCGGCCCGAAGAACAACAATGCTCTTCCAACTCCTCTCGGGAGTCCTCGTCACCCACAGGATATCTCTCTCTATCCTCTTTTCTTCTCGGCGGGGATCTCGGGACTTCGCCTCTCGCGCTACCAACCACTCGGGGTTTCAACTCCTGATACCCGATACGCCGAGATGCCGAGACTCACAATCTCGTGATCTCGTGGGTTCGCTTCTCGCGAGTTCAGATCAACTTCACTTCGACCTCCGAGACCCGAGTCGCCGATGCCCGAGTATCGCTATCTCGTCTCCTCGTGAATGCACGACTTACGAGACCGATCGCTTGCTTTCCCACTCCCGAGACCCGATGTCCCGAGAATACGTGCTACCTGTCCTTCTGCAAGATCGACGGCTCCCACGAAATCTGGGGATTTCTACTCGCGATATCGACGTGCATGCAACTCCTGCACTCCCCAACCCCGATGTGCCGATATGCGATAGCAAGAGGATTCTACTTGCGCCTGAAGATTACTTTCTCCAAGAAGTTCAAGTCGTCGATTCTCTTCCTCTTGAAGAGTTCTCTTGCTCCGAAGCTACTCCCACTCGGGGCTTCTCCTGGGTCTGTTCCACAATACTTGTAAGGAACTCTCCCTCAAGAGCTCTCACCAACCCTTCACTCAGAGTCACTCTGACCTCAATTCTTCCATAAAATCACATATGCATCATATGAAAGAAATAGGTAACAAGAAGAGAATATGCAAAGGCATAATGCCAACAACACACAGAGAATAATCACGTCCATGGAGTTTGAATCACGACTTGCTGTCTTCCTTTTCTCAGACTTGCCTCTGAGACTTCAATTCCACCGGTTCTTCGCCTGTGTGATTCGAATAATTCAACACAACTTTCAGCAAACAAAGATGAGAGTTTAACTGTCCAGCCTCCTCAACGCACTCTATGCAGAGGAATTCTACTGCACTCTCTGCGGGAATCTCCTGGCCTAGACAGAGAAACGATTAAAAATCATTCTCTCATTCTCTCAGATTTCGAACTTGCCATGCAATCACATATGAAACATATAGACAATAGGAAAAACAAGAAGAAAATATGCAGCAACACAAAATCAACAAGACACAGAGAATAATCACAGCCATGGAATTGAATCAAAGCTTTCCTATTAATTCAATATCTGTACATGGGGATCCTTCAGTAGTTCTCTGCTTGCTCTTCTTGCTCCTCAATGCTAATATGATGCTAAAATGAATAATAATACAAAGGAGGGTGCCTATATTCCGTTTTCCCTCTCGAAATCTCTATCTATCAAATCTACAATAAATCTCTATCTAATAGCATTAAAACTATTAAATGCCTTCTTATCCATTATATAGTACAAGTGCGCTTCTTATGAATGCCTTCATTTAAATGGAGGCGTAACAACTTTCCAAAGTATTCAAAAGTAATATGTGCTGGCGCTGTCCAGCTGTTCTCTGCTCCATGCTGGCTCGCTTGATGAGTTGTAGATGGTCGTGTGGATGCTCCTGCATCATACTCCTCGGCTCAAAAAGATTTCATGGGCTCCTGTCCATGAGCTCCTACACGGTGTGTCCATGCTTCTGTATCACTGCTTCTGTTTCCCAGCTGGCATCCTCCACTGGGTGGTTTTTCCACTTCACCAGGTACTCGAAATACTGCTTTCTCCTGGTCTTCTTGCCTGCTCGTTTATCCAGTATGCACTCCATCTGCGGTTTCTGTGCAACTGGTAATTGTTTCTGCCACTGGACCACTGGTTCCTCAGTTCCAAATTTTGCTTCATCGGTCTTGTATGGGTATAAATCCAAAACGTTGAAAATCAGAGATATCCCGATGCCCTCTGGCAATTCAAGCTCATATGCATTCTCCCCGAATTTCTTCAGGAATCTACACGGCCCAATTTTCTTCATCTTGAGCTTGTTATATGTTCCCCTTGGGAACCTTTCTTTTCTCAAGTGCGCTAGAACCATGTCCCCAACTTCAAACTGAAGATGCCTTTTTCTCTGATCGTCTCTGCGCTTATACTCGTGATTCAGTTTCTGCAATCGCTGCCTCACCTCCGCGTGAAGTTCCTGCATTGCTTCAGCGAACTCTTCAGCCCTCGCGCTGCTAGTTTCAACCTGTTCTGACTCCCTGAGCTCAGAAACGCCTCTTGGCTGTGTCCCATATAAAATTTGAAATGGGCTCCTTCCTGTACTCCGATTCACTGAATCATTGTACGCAAATTCTGCCTGTGGTAGGATCTGATCCCAACTGCTGTGATGCTCCACCACTAGGCTCCTCAACAGATCCCCCAAGCTTCTGTTGACTACTTCCATCTGCCCATCTGTCTGTGGATGGTAAGCAGAACCGAATGCTAAGTCAGTCCCCAGCTTCTTCCATAGCATCCTCCAAAAATGACCTATGAACTTCGTGTCCCGATCCGAGACTATGCTTCTCGGCAATCCACACAACCGCACAATCTCTTTGAAGAACAAATTTGCGATGTGGGTTGCGTCACTGGTCTTATGACACGGAATAAAATGTGCCATCTTTGAGAACCTGTCTACCACCACAAAGATAGAATCAACGCCTCGCTGCGTTCTCGGTAAACCCAACACAAAGTCCATGCTAATGGCTTCCCATGGTCTCTCGGGTATGGGCAACGGCTGATAGAACCCTATGTTCTGCTTCCGGCCTTTCGTGTGTTGACATATTCTACACCTGTCAACAAACCGTTTAACATTTGCCCGCATTCCTGGCCAAAAATATGATTCGCTCAACTTGGCGAATGTCTTTTCATGTCCAAAATGACCTGCTAAGCCTCCACTATGCTTTTCCTTCACCAAATTCTCTCTCATAGAGCAATCTGGAATACATAGTTGATTGCCTTTGAAAAGCAATCCATCCTGGATCAGGTAGTCAATCCACGGACTCCTATCCCTGAGAACTGGGTTCTCGGCTGCCTCGTATGCCTCGCCAAAGTCTGCATCACCTGCATACATATCTTTCAGATTCTCAAAACCCAAAGTCTTGACCTTGAATTCCTGCAGCAACAAACATTTTCTGCTCAAGGCGTCAGTTACCTTGTTAGCAGTCCCTGAAATATGTTTTATCACAAACGTAAAATTCTGCATGTATTCCACCCACTTTGCATGCTTTTGATTCAGCTTCTCTTGCTAACTTACAAACTGTAACACATGATTATCACTGTACAGAACAAATGCCTTGGGTATGAGATAATGCCTCCATTTTTTCAATGCCTGTATAATGGCATAGAAATCCTTATCGTACGTGGAATATTTCAGCTTTGCATCATCCAGCTTCTCGCTGTAATATGCAACAGGTCTGTCATCTTGACTCAAAACCCCTCCAACAACATACCCACTGGCATCACACTTCACTTCGAAGGTTTTCTGAAAATCTGGCAACACTAACACTGGTTGCTCAGTTATCTTTCGCTTCAACAAATTGAAGCTTCTTTCAGCCTCTGCGGTCCAATGGAAAACCTTATGCCGCTTCTTGATAGTGTCCATCATTGCGGCACTGATTCCACTAAAATTCTGAATGAATTTTCTGTAGAAGCTTGCCAATCCATGGAAGCTCCTTACCTCGAAAACATTCCTTGGCGATGGCCAATTCCTGATTACGTTCACCTTCTCAGGATCCATCTTCAATTCATTTTCCGTGATTACAAAACCCAAATAAATGAGTTCTGCTTGCATGAAGGAACACTTCTTCAAATTGATCAGCAACTTCTCCTGCTGCAGTCTTCTCATTACAGTGGCCAAATGTCTTACGTGTTCAGCCTTCATCTTACTGAAAATTAATATATCGTCCAGATACACGACCACAAATTTGCCAATGAATTCCCGCATGACTTCATTCATCAGCCGCATGAATGTGCTGGGTGCATTTGTCAACCCAAACGGCATGACCAGCCATTCGTACAAACCCTCGTTTGTTTTGAATGCCGTCTTCCATTCATCTCCCTCTCTCATCCGGATCTGATGATATCCGCTCTTGAGATCAATCTTTGAAAAATAATTCGCCCCACTCAGGCAATCCATCAAGTCATCCATTCTCGGTAGTGGAAACCTGTACCTGATGGTGATTTTATTAATCACCCTGGAGTCTGTACACATCCTCCAA
>ML785096.1:340644-352318 GCA_009831015.1 Picea engelmannii | reverse complement strand
CTTCTGGCAAGTCGTCCACTCTTGTGCTTGTCAGGACAATTCTCGGCTTCCTGACAACAAAGAACTGGGGATCCTCATCCTTCTCCAGCTCTGTGAGAAGCTCTTTCCCACTCATGAGAAGTATCGTGCTGCTCACTTCCAACTTCACTTCTTTATCCTTTATCGGAAGCAACCTATGGAGTCTCCCATCCTTCTCCAAGGTGTATGTGTTCATCCTCCCATCATGAACAACGTTTCTATCATACTGCCATGGTCTACCCAGCAATATGTGACATACATCCATGGGAATGACATCGCACAGAATCTCGTCATGATAATTCCCAATTTTAAATTTAACTAAGCAATGTTTAGTGACACTTACCCGGTGTCCTTTCTGTAACCACGAGACTTTATATGGACTCGGGTGCTTAGTCGTTTCCAACTCCAGCTTTTCGACCATCTCAGTTGCAATGAGATTATCAATGCTCCCGCTGTCAATGATGACCTTGCATTTTCTGTCCTTGGCTGTGCAAGCCATCCTAAATAGTTTTCTCCTTTGCACTGAGCTGTCCACCTCTTTCTCAGGTGTCAAAAGGATCTTATGCATTCCAAGCGACCTCCCGTTGTCAGCATCTTCGTTCTCATCATCATGCCTCTGCGCCTTAGTGATGTGAGCTTCACTTCTGTCCACCTTCCTGTCTGGACAGTCAACAGCTTTATGTCCATCTTTTCCACATGTAAAACATGTGATAATTCATCCACGTCCTCTTCCTCTACCTCGGGTACGAGGAATTACGTTGGCGTCAGCATATCCGCCACCCTGCTCGGTATGCTGCCTCCTCGGCTCAGCATATTGTTGCCTTTGTTCAGTATGTGGCTGCCTCTGCTGCGAGGTTCCATCTTTCTCAATCCTACCCTGAGGTCTCTTCCAATCCTCCTTAGGCTTCTGAAATTCTTTCTGGGCAACCACTTTGCCTCTGGGCTGGCTTCTGCCTCGCCCTCGCTGTCCCTGCTTGCGGCTCAGTTTCTCCTTGGATTTTAGAGCCATCTGGTACGCATCCTCAACTGTTCGGATGGTGACCATGCTCAATTCATCCTGAATGTCATACCTAAGACCATTCAGGTATCTTGCCACCTTTTCGTCATCACTCTCCCGATGACCAGCTTGAATGTTGAGCCTGTAGAATTCTTCGGTGTATTCCTTCACCGTCATCATCTTCTGTCTCAAGTTCTGCATGCGCCTGAACAGTGTGATCTGGTAGTCTTTCGGAATGAACTTCGCCTTCATCTTGGCAATCATCCGATCCCAGCTTTTGATCTTTTGTTTTCCTTTGGAATGCCTGTCCGCCTGCAACTCGTCCCACCATAAGGCTGCATGTCCTTTCAACTTCGTGACTGCATGCCTTACCTTCTTGTCCTCTTCGATGTTTTCATAATCGAAGTAGGTGTCGAGTGCTCGGATCCAATCCAGCAACTCCTCTGCATTTAGACTTACCTCATAGATGGGGATGTCCATCTTGGTCCTTGAGCTCATTCTGGAAATGGCCCTGATCAACCTCTCTATCGAGGCGTCCTCTGCTGTGACCTCTTCTTGGTCATGTCCAGCTTCCTCTTCAACCTTAGAATCGTTGAACTCTACCGCACTTGCTCCACGCCTTTGGGTGGTCTCCATTTCCTCGAGTCTCGCCCTGAGATCTCATATTTGGCGTTCCATTTCTGGGTTCCCTGCCGGCCTACCCCTTCTTCGGGTGTCCCTGTCTTCACGATCAGGTGACTGCCTTTCTCTTCTGGGCGGCATGGTGGATTTCTACTTCTCTCTGCTACCCGAACAAAAGAGAACTCTTTTCCCGCTCTGATACCACTTGACGCGAAGGCTGCGACCCTCACGGTCCAACCCGCCTCTCACCAGGACCTTCACTAACCTCGGCCCGAAGAACAACAATGCTCTTCTAACTCCTCTCGGGAGTCCTCGTCACCCACAGGATATCTCTCTCTATCTTCTTTTCTTCTCGACGGGGATCTCGGGACTTCGCCTCTCGTGCTACCAACCACTCAGGGTTTCAACTCCCGATACCCGATACGCCGAGATGCCGAGACTCACGATCTCGCGGTTTCGCTTCTCGCGAGTTTAGATCAACTTCACTTCGACCTCCGAGACCCGAGTCGCCGATGCCCGAGTATCGCTATCTCGTCTCCTCCCGAATGCACGACTTACGAGACCAATCGCTTGCTTTCCCACTCCCGAGACCCGATGTCCCGAGAATACGTGCTACCTGTCCTTCCGCAAGATCAACGGCTCCCACAAAATCTGGGGATTTCTACTCGCGATATCGACGTGCATGCAACTCCTGCACTCGCCAACCCTGATGTGCCGATATGTGATAGAAAGAGGATTCTACTTGCGCCTGAAGATTACTTTCTCCAAGAAGTTCAAGTCATCGATTCTCTTCCTCTTGAAGAGTTCTCTTGCTCCGAAGCTACTCCCACTCGGGGCTTCTCCTGGGTATATTCCACAATACTTGTAAGGAACTCTCCCTCGTGAGATTTCACCAACCCTTCACTCAGAGTCACTCTGACCTCAATTCTTCCATAAAATCACATACGCAGCATATGAAAGAAATAGGTAACAAGAAGCAAATATGCAAAGGCATAATGCCAACAACACACAGAGAATAATCACGTCCATGGAGTTTGAATCACGACTTGCTGTCTTCCTTTTCTCAGACTTGCCTCTGAGACTTCAATTCCACCGGTTCTTCGCCTGTGTGATTCGAATAACTCAACACAACTTCCGGCAAACAAAGATGAGAGTTTAACTGTCCAGCCTCCTCAACGCACTCTATGCGGAGGAATTCCACTGCACTCTCTGCGGGAATCTCCTAGCCTAGACGGAGAAACAATTAAAAATCATTCTCTCATTCTCTCAAATTTCGAACTTGCCATGCAATCACAGATGCATCATATAGACAATAGGAAAAACAAGAAGCAAATATGCAGCAGCACAAAATCAACAAGACACAGAGAATAATCACAGCCATGGAATTGAATCAAAGCTTTCCTATTAATTCAATATCTGTACATGGGGATCCTTCAGCAGTTCTATGCTTGCTCTTCTTTCTCCTCAATGCTAATCTAATGCTAAAATGAATAATAATACAAAGGAGGGTGCCTATATTCCATTTTCCCTCTCGAAATCTCTATCTATCAAATCTACAATAAATCTCTATCTAACACCATTAAAACTATTAAATGCCTTCTTATCCATTATATAGTACAAGTGCGCTTCTTATGAATGCCTTCATTTAAATGGCGGCGCAACAACTTTCCAAAGTATTCAAAAGTAATATGTGCTGGCGTTGTCTAGCTGTTCTCCGCTCCATGCTGGCTCACTTGATGAGTTGTAGATGCTCGTGTGGATGCTCCTGCATCATTTTTATTTTTTACCACTTGCATTCAATCCTTGGATTTCTCATTCTCTTCGTCTACTTGATCGACCCAGCTTTGATAAGAAGGTGGTTGTGAAGACACAACTCTTTCTTGTTCAAGTGTTGGCTGATCTGGCTCACTGATTTTCCCTTCAGGTGATGATTTTGTAGGTAGGTCCTTTGAAATATTCCCTTTAGGTGTTGATTTTGTAGGTAGGTCCTTCGAAATATGTTAAAGGGCCAGCTTTGCACTATCCCACCAAGTTGATTTTCGGTGAGATTTCTCAGTTTTATGTTTCTCTAGAAGTTTTCTACAGTTGATAGATAAATGTCCTGTTTCAAAGCAATCTCTACATTTGAAGTTTACATGTTTGTAATCTATAGGCTGAGTTCATGAGAAGTCCTTATTTTGCAAAATAATTTCTACTAGAAATCCTTTTGAGAAATCCATCTCCACACAGATCTAGGCAAATGTGGTGAAGGAAGACTTTGTTTCTAGGCTTATGTTGTGAAACTTTCCAAGGGCATTCCTAATAGTTTGCAGAGAGGCCTGACCCCAAAAGTGAAGAGGCATATTTGGGAGCCTCACCCAATCTGGGGCTGAAGGAATAACAGCGGTAGAGGCATCAAAGGCGGTGGTCCATGACTGCATGGATAGGCCCGACCTGCCCCAGAACCAGGGGCCCTAACTGAAGATTTGATCGTTGTCAAGGGCCCTAACTGAAACTTTCCAAGGGCATTCCCAATGGTTTGCAAAGAGGATTGATGGCCCTTATGAGACGCGTTGAAGGTTATTTTATCGGGTCATTATTAATGGTAGAATGCAAAGTTGTTGGGATACTGTAATTAATATGTTAATACATTAATTTGTGTGTCATGATTCATGGTAACGATATGTTGGCCATGTGTCGTATTGGATTATTAATGCTTCTATATTGTTTCGTTAATTTATGTTATTAATGTGTCGACAACATTGACTATTTATCATGATGTTTAAATTTTCCAAACATAGCATTAAAAGAAAAAGAAAAAAATGTTCTGTTGTACATCGTTTTGTTGTTGTAAGGATGGGGCCATTACAAAATACATCAATAAGTAGATTCAAGGAGTATCAAATTATTTATTTCAAACACATTTGTTAATAAGTAAATTATTTATGAGAGAAAGAGGGAAGCCTCGTAGGGGCTCTGCCTAGTATACCTTTGCTGCTCGTCAGAAGAGACAATAGTGGTTTGAACTAGCATTGTCTATGGCTCGAATGTAGCTCATCCACAGAGCAAGGAAACCCAGGACACCTCCCATGGAATATGTGGAGCTCTTTCCGGAAGAGCCAATTCAGGCTCCTCCGGAACACCTCCTCTTTACTATACCTGATAATTGGCAGCATCCAAGCTGCCTCCTGGGGGAGACCACCATGGATGCCACCGAGGCGCAGCAAAACCACAACAACAGGGAAGACTATATGGAGGAGTTTCGAACCTTGGAACAAAACTGGTTGCAAGAGCACCTTATCGAATGTCCACCACTGAGTATAGGAGTTGAACATGCAACTGAAGGAGTTGTTGGACCTAGGAGTTATAAGTCCAAGTATGTCACCTTGGGGTGCTCTTGTTATTTTCATACAAAAGAAGGAAGGGTCGTGGAGACTCTTCTTTAATATTGTCAAGTATTCCTTGATGACATTTTGATATAATCTCAGAGGACGGAAAAAATTGACGAATATTGCACTCGGTTCTACAGTGTTTGCATGGGAACAAATCACGAGAACTGTTGAAATGCTCTTTTATCAATCAAGGATTCATCAATTGGGGCATTTTATCTCTGGTGAAGGTATCGATGTGGATCTATCGAAGGTAGAGTGTAATGTACCCCAAATTTACCCATAAAAAAAAAGTCCTAAGGAACATTAAATCTTCTTTCAATTTAAACAACTCAGTCTTAGAGACTTATAGTTAATATAGGTAGGTAATTACCGTCATTGTTAACTTTTGCAAGGTTTATATTTTTTAGTTATCAACAATAATAAATTTTCATCTCAAAAGACTCCAGATCGAACTTACCTCATACTGCACAAACATTTTATACAGAAGGGCAAGGTGACTTTACGATAGCCTAACCTCTCAAATTCCAAGCATGTCTACAATGAATAATCCCTTACACTTAACATTGGCTTTTATAACCTTCAACCCTACTAGCAATATAATCCTTTTATATAAGTATTGTATTATACATAGGACTCTTAGTCCTTTACTCCTTTCTAAGAATTGATTCCCATGTTAGCGCACATGAGCAAACCCCATTCGACACTACGAAATAAATCTCTCTATACACTAGACCATATAAAAGGATCAAAAGCATACACTCATAAAGAGAAGGTTATAGGCCTAACCTATGGTGATTATACATTATTTTACCTCACCGAACCAAAAGCCTTCTGAGCACTGGTTTAAAGCTTTTGACTATTACTATTATGATTGTCGTTCGATAAAAGGCGCATTGTTAACAAACTGTTAGTCATGTTTTAACTTGAACAAAGATAACTAGATTTTGATAGTCCTGTGTATCGAGCCTTAAGGATTTTTCCTTTCCTCGCATTAACTTGGTATGAATTCAGAAGGTTTTTTGTCAATCTTGAGTTAAAGAACCCATGTCCAGTCCATTAATTGAGGCCCTATGAGAGGTAATCCCGAGGTTATCACTAGACCTCGTGTCCAATGCGATTGTGCCATATTCATCCTTCACATGGCAAGGTGTGGTGTTTGTACTTTCGTTATTACTCTACGTAGTAAGGGTTTTAAAAGACCATTATGAGTCGTTTTCGTGAAGCTTCAATGTTAGCTCTATGTTTTTCCTCGGTGAGGGAGGTCAACGGCCTAGAGAACTTTACCTAGTGAAAAGCATACAAGGATACACGACTTCCTGGTAAGTTCATGATATACTTATGCTTTTGGTAGTTGGGTGGAACCTTCGTGGTTTTGTTATAGAGAAAAATAACTCTGCAACAATAAATCTTTACGATTTCTAGTGAAGGTTCTCCCCTCCATTATTTTCAACTCCCTGGACTACTCCCTAGTCATGGGTAAATAAACATTGGTGAAGTCTTGCATCTTCTTTCATTGGGTAGTCACCCATTTTTGTAGAGGCCCAGAACTGGTGAAGTTTTCCCCACACGCGACTCTTGGTTTTCTTTTGATTCGGGACTAGCCCCTATCGTATTTAGGGTTCTGTCAAACAACAATTTCCCTCTGTTATTTCTTTGCTTGTGTAACCTAGTATTTATTTGTTCACGGTATACCCATCGTTACAACACTAATGATGAAACTCGATTACAAATCCCTCTAAAAAGAGCTCGATATTGAGTATTTTTGTACATGAGTGAGTGTTATAGTTCTCTGGTAAGACCCATATCCTTTTCACGATATTTTTTGTCAGGACAAGGTCTCGATTCTCATTATTTAAACTTACTCTTTGGTTGGGTTGATCCTTACCGTGCTCATTGTAAACAAATAGTTTGTATTCTTTCTTTGTATTCTTTGTTCGGATTAGTATTGAGCCTATAAGTTATAGACTCCTTGGCTTACTGTGGAGACAAGGTATTCTCGGGTCTTTAAGTCATGGAGTCGCGACCACATTCCTGTAATCGAGATACGAGTTCCTTTATTGTTGTACAGGGTTTTGGCTTCAACTCAAAGTTCCTCTATACCCTAAATGCACATGTACATGCAAAGATACATTTCTAAGTTTTCTCGTTATAGCATTATTCATAGCTCTTAAAGGATTTACATTTTGTTCCCTGTTCAAAATCTGATGGTTATTTCATTGTGTTCTTGTTTTCATCCTGGCTAGCGATCTATAATTTTCATCTTCTTATAATGGTGAAATCATAAATCTCATGGAGACATTCATGAATTGGATTTGTATGTTTTGTTTGTGGATCATGTTTTATTCTGTGTGTTTTTGAATGGTTGAAAAAGATTATTTTATTTTTCTACTGTCATTCATGGTTAAAGATTTTGATTACTGAGATCTAATGATGGGACCCCTAGTTGTCGCGAGGGTACCCATCATGCCAAACTTGGTCCACTGCTCCCCCTTGGGTCTGTGGATGACTCCTTCAATGGAGTAGATGGATACAAATCACAAGCTAAGTACAATCTTTATTCATCTGCGTTAATTCCCTTGTAATCATTCACCCTCATAATTATTCTAAATTACGACATTTGAATTTTTTACTCACTTCTAATTTGATATTAATTAACATTTCTTGGTTTTCTTCCAGGGTTATTGATCATCCAAAGCCTCGATATTTCCAAATTCGTTCCTTGTGAAAAAGGTACTCAGGTTCCAATCTTACGGTATTTCTAAAACAAATGACTCTAGGTTCTATCATAAAGATTTGGTTATGCCCTAGAATATTGTTGTCGTGGGAAAATTATCAGGCTCCTATAACAGCTGGTTAACTGTATATTCAGTTTTTAAAGAAAAGACATAAGGGCCAAATCTTTGCTTCTGTGTTATTTTGTAATGAAATAGGACTATACTACTCACTTCAATGTATAGTTAATTTAAATGAAAACTTGAATCTCCAGTTATATAACAATTGGTCACTAGTTTTCTGTGTATTAGTTATTTTATAACTTAGGGCTCTGTATCGGTAGTCCATGTACTTATATATTGAAATTCTATTGATACCCCCTTCTGGTCTACTTTGATCTTTATAGAAATTTGGACATTATTTAATTAACTCATACAGTTGCGCATCTTCAAATCTACAGAAATATGTATATGCATTTATCGGTATATGTTTTTTCCAAAAAATTATATCTTTTACGAATCACCGAACTATACAACTTATGTTATTGGCATAAAAAGGAAAGTTGTACTCACTTTTCCTCATGTAATCAGCGTTGAAACTCTTATGGTGTGAACCATTAGATGTTTAAACAATTATGAAACATTATGTACAGTTACTATATATATATATATATATATATTCCTATCATATATAGATATTCATCATAAGTCTGATTTTGACATGTACACGGTTGGATATTCTTCACTAAGTGATACGGCTCTGCGTATTTACTTACAGTAATATATGTATACATATATATTTAATCTCAAGTACACTTTCAACACTTTATTTAGCATTTGTACAGTCTAATTATTTTCCTTCAACTGTTTACTTATATGTACATAAACATATGCTTGTACTATTAGAAGTAAAATAGGACTGACTTCACTTAACCTAGATGCATCCCCCAGTATATCTACATAATTTAATTCTATTCACAGTTAAGGTACATGGGAGGTTTACTCAACGCATACAATTTAAACAATAAGGGTTTATCATACAATTTATTATATTCCATCAGTAATTTAATCAAATTAAAATAATTCATCCAGAATTAAATTAGATGTATTCTATCAGCCATTAAATCAAAACAAACATTTGATCAGAGAAAGAGTAGATGAACATATATGAGTAGTTACCGAACAACAAATTGAACAACCAAGTTCCTCCCAACCTTAGAACAAAACAACCAATCTACTTGCTCTGTTCACACCCTAGCCTGACCATGAAGCCATGAGGGAGAATTCCCGAACTCCTCCTTAGCTATAATCCTTCTTTAGTTTCATAAAATAATACTCCTCCTTGCCTCACACTCAAAAAATAGTGTTCATAACAACAGGTGATAATTTTTTTTATCCAACATACTAGGCAGTCTCCTACCTCCTCCCATATGCTATATATCCAAAATCATTTGTGCCTAGGTCTTTTCCCTTGGGAATTTTTGTATCTTTCCAAATCCTTGACTTTCAGGAGCTGCAAATGGCCAAATTCATGATTTTCCACTTGTAACATTCAACCCTGAGGTAGTTCCAACATGTTCCCCACTCATGGAGTCATGGACAGTTGATTTCAACCTGGTTGTTCCATTTGTCCATCAGTAATACATAAAAAAAATATTTGTTTCGTACAAGTGTCATAGTCAAAGAGTTGGTTGGGAAAAATCAAATCCTTACCCAATAGTCATAATCATAATTTACAATTAACCAAATTCTAAATTTGGAATTGCCATAAATGGCAATAATTTTCGAATTTCGAATTTCGAATCTATAAAAAACGGAAATAAATTCCTAAGTATTTTCAGACTTAAAAATAATTTATTTTGGGGGATGTTACATAAAGGCTATTAGGGAATATCCTGCACCGACGAACGTACCTGAAGTACATAAATTTGTGGGTTTAGATGGATATTATCAATGGTTCGTCGAGGGTTTTTTAAAGATAGCAATCCGATTACAGAATTGCAAAAGAAGAACAAGAAGTTTGTGTGGACCAAGAGATGCACGGAATAATTTTGAAGGCTCAAGGAGTTATTGATGATAGTGTCAATACTAAAAGTCCCTGACATGGACGAGGACTTCTTGGTGTGCAATGATGCATCCAAGGAATGCTTAGGCAGAGTCTTGATGCAAGATGATCGAGTGATCGCTTACAACTCAAGGAAGCTAAGAAGGCATGAGGAGAACTACGCGGCGCATGATTCAGAGTTATTAGAAATTGTGTATGCCTTGAGAGTGTGGAGACACTACCTGATTGGATGAAAATTCGAACTGAAAAGAGACCATTGTGGTTTGCAGCACATTTTTTTTCGCAGAATGACTTGAACGCGTGACAAAGGCGTTGGTCAAACTTCTTAGCAAATCCGATTTGAGATTAAGTACATTATATGAGCAGTGGTCAGAGTGACATATGCGTTGAGTAGGAGACCATGCATATTCTCGGTGATACCTCTTTAGGAGAATCTTCGAGAAAATATTCTAACTATACACTTTGACGATGAATCGTATAAAGAGTTTAAGGAAATTATCGAATAAGATCTCATGATGGTATGAAGGTTTGAAGGATATACATTGGATAATGACGGATTGATGAGGTATAATAACCGGATTTACGTACCACCTGGTGCCAACACCCTTCCTCATAACCCGCAGGTCGGAAGGTCTACGTCAGCTCAGGATCTTTTCTTCCTTCTCGGCCTGAAGAACTTCAAAAGGTTATTCTATTTCCCTATCGAGAAGTCTTCACCCACAGAAAATCTTCGTGGGATCCCCTCTTCACACTCGGGGGATCGGACTTCGCAGCTTCACGAGGTCAGTGGTCAAACGCTGTACTCTCGGATCGCCGAGACCTGAGACCTCAGTCAACGCTGACCTTTTCCTTCTCTTTCGAGACTTTCCCTATCGCGATTTCGGAATTCACGATGTCAAACAACCTGCTTTACCGACTCCAGAACCCCAATGTACCAAAACTCCGATGCACACGCGAGTTGACTGTTCAACGACTTCACTCCATCGACGTTTCGGAGTTCGCAATATTGCGAATCCTGATGCTATTGTTTCGGGACTTCTCACCATGAAACTCCGATAACTCATGCCACCTGTCCACCACTCTGACCCTTGTGGCCCACATTATCCCCTTGCCGTCGGGATATCGCATTTCGCGATTTCTACTGCAATGTTTACGGAGTTCAACCTACGAAACCTCGATACATGATATACGTATAGATCCAACGGCCCTTGTGGCTCGGATCAACAGTCTTTCCCCTCCTGAGATTTAAACATCTCGAGAATACCTACAGTATCTCCCCTGCACCTCTGTGAGATCTAACGGCTCACGAGAATTCGTGGATTCTCCTCAGAGAATATCGTCCATCCATCCTTCCTTTGAGAAATCTACGAAATGACTAAGTGTTCCTCCGCAGAACTCGTCCACCTGTAGCGTAAACTTGTGACGCCTTCTTGAATATTCTAGTCACAGCTTCCCTGCGCTATCCTTCCTGAGCTTTCAGAATATTCTTGCACGCACTCCTTGCGATAGACATTCAACAACTTCCAAGTATTGAATCTTTGACTCTACGCACACCTGCAGCAACAGTCTCTTGACGCTTCACCCAGGTTCACATCCCTAAAGCTTTGCTTGGTCTATGCACTCCTTGCACAGCTCCTATGCCCAACTGCACTCCTGCGGAGATGAGAACAAAAGCTATCTCTATCCGAACCCTTTGTCAACGCACTCCTTGCGGACACTTCAACTGCACTCCTTGCAGGAACTCTCTGGCTCAAATAGAGAAACAATTGAAACTCATTCTTTCTTCCTCTCAGACTTCAACTCAAACATGAAATCATATACAAAACATATAAAGAAAATGTATAACAGGAAGCAAACATTCATGAGCACATCATTCAACATCAATACATAG
>ML785096.1:311590-340479 GCA_009831015.1 Picea engelmannii | reverse complement strand
AGAGAAACAATTGAAACTCATTCTTTCTTCCTCTCAGACTTCAACTCAAACATGAAATCATATACAAAACATATAAAGAAAATGTATAACAGGAAGCAAACATTCATGAGCACATCATTCAACATCAATACATAGAGAACAACACAAAACCATGAATTTGAATCAATATCTTTCTATTAATCCAAATATCTGTACATGGGTGTTCTTACACAACTCTCTGCATGCTCTTGCTTCAATGCTTCAACTCCAATAATGTTACAATACACAATGAGGGTGTCTATATCCCGTTTCCCTCTTGCGCTCTCAAAAGTTGTCTATTCTAGAATTAAATTCAATCTACTTTACATTAACTATTATAAATGCCTTCTACCTACTAAGGACGAGAGCTAAAGGCTCAAGGTCCGATTACAATATACAAGTGCGCCTCTTCTTAATGACTTCATTTAAGATCGCGCAACAACTTTCAAGGCAATTCAAAATTTTGTGTTGGCGCTTGTCCAACTGTCCACTTGCATTTGTGTTGGCTCACTTGATGTGGGAGATGCTCCTGCATCATACTCCCTGGCTTGAAAAATTTCATGGGCTCCTATCCATTAGATCCTTCATGGTCTATCCATGCTTCTGTATCTCTGCTTCGGTCTCCCAACTGGCATCTTCAACTGGATGGTCTTTCCACTTGACTAGATACTCAAAATATTACTTTCGCATGGTCTTCTTGCTTACTCTCTTATCCAGTATGCACTACATCTACGAATTTTCTGCAACTGGCATCTGTTTTTTCCACTGGATCACTGGCTTCTCATCTCTAGTCTTTGTTTCCCTAGTTTTATATGGGTACAAATCCAAGATATTGAATATCGGAGAAATTCTGATCCCATCGGGTAATTCAATCTCATAAGCATTCGCCCCAAATTTCCTCAAGACCTTACATGGCCCGATTTTCTTCATCTTAAACTTATTGTATGTTCCCCTCGGGAACCTTTCTTTTCTCAAATGTGCCAGAACTAGATCACCAACCTCAAACTGAAGTTGTCTTCTATGCTGATCGGCTCTACGCTTATATTCCTGGCTTGATTCCAACAATCGTTCCTTCACCTGGTTGTGAAGTTCCTTCATCGCCTCTGCGAATTCCTCTGCACTAGCGCTCCTAGTCACAGTCTGTTCTGAATCCCTCAGTTCAGAAATTCCTCTCAGCTGCATGCCATAAACAACCTGAAATGGACTATGTCCTGTGCTCCTATTCACCGAGTCATTATGTGGTAATATGTTGTCCCACTGGCTGTGGTGTTCTGTCACCAAGTTTCTCAGCAAGTCTCCCAGACTTCTGTTTATTACTTCTGTCTGTCCATCCGTCTGAGGATGATAAGATGAACTAAATGCCAAGTTAGTTCCCATCTTCTTCCATAAGGTCCTCCAAAAATTCCCTATGAACTTGGTATCACGATCCGAAACAATGCTTCTCGGCAACCCATGAAGTCGAATGACCTCTTTGAAAAACAAGTTCACAATGTGAGTTGCATCACTGGTCTTTTGACATGGAATGAAGTGTGCCATTTTGGAAAATCTATCCACCACCACAAAGATTGAATCAACACCTCTTTGTGTTCTTGGCAACCCCAATACAAAATCCATGCTAATCGCGTCCCACGACCTCTCTGGTATGGGCAATGGTTGATAGAATCCTGCATTTTGCTTCTTTCCCTTCGAATGCTGGAAAATTCTGCACCTGTCTACAAATCTCTTGACATCTGCTCGCATTCCCGGCCAAAAATATGAATCGTTCAACTTTGTGAACGTATTGTCATGACCAAAGTGCCCTGCCAATCGTCCACTGTGTTTCTCCTTCAACAAGTTCTCCCTCATGGAGCATTTCAGAATACACAGTTGATTACCTTTAAACAATAATCCTTCTTGGATCATATAGTTTGTCCAAGGTCTCCTATCTCTGAGAACTAGATTCTCAGCTGCTTCATACGCCTCCTTAAAATCCAGATCGTCAGCGTACATGTCCCTGAGATCATCAAAACCCAATGTTTTGACTCTGAACTCTTGCAACAACAAACACTTCCTGCTCAAAGCATTAGCCACTTTGTTAGAAGTACTAGAAATATGTTTAATCACAAATGTGAAATTCTGCATATACTCAACCCATTTGACATGCCTCTGATTCAACTTCTCCTGTTGAGTCACAAACTGCAGTGCATGATTGTCACTGTACAATACAAACTCTTTCGAAATCAAGTAATGCCTCCATTTCTTCAATGCCTGTATGATAGCATAAAAATCCTTATCATAAGTGGAGTATTTCACTTTTTCCTCACTCATCTTCTCGCTCAAATATGCTATCGGCTTGTCTTCCTAACTTAAGACTGCCCCGATTGCAAATCCGCTTGCATCGCATTTCACCTGAAATGTCTTCTGAAAATCCAGCAACACCAACACTGGTCGTTCCAAAATCTTCCTTTTCAACAGATTGAAACTCTTCTCAGCCTCTTCAGTCCAGTGAAAAGACTTGTGTCTTTTCTTCACTGTATCCATCATCGCTGCACTAATTCCATTGAAATTCCTGATGAACTTCCGGTAGAAACTAGCTAATCTGTGAAAACTTCTCACCTCAAAAACATTTCTCGGTGATGGCCAATTCTTAATCACTTCCACCTTATATAGATCCATCCTCAACTCATTTGTAGAAATAACAAATCCCAAATAAATGAGTTCTGTCTTCATGAATGAGGACTTCTTCACATTTATCAACAACTTATTTTGATGTAGTTTCTGCATCACTGTAGCCAAATGCTTCAGATGCTCTGCCATTTTTTTACTGTAAACCAGTATGACATCTAAATACACAATGACAAATTTCCCGACGAACTCCCTCAGGACTTCGTTCATCAATCTCATGAAGGTACTTGGAGCATTTGTCAAGCCAAACAACATAACAATCCATTCATACAAACCCTCATTTGTTTTGAATGGTGTCTTCCATTCATCACCTTCTCTCACACGAATCTGATGATAACCGCTTTTCAAATCAATCTTTGAAAAATAATTTTTCCCACTCAAGCAATCCATTAGATCATCCATCCTCGGCAATGGAAATCTGTACCTGATGGTTATCTTGTTGATTGCCCTTGAGAAAGTACACATCCTCCAACCTCCATCTTTCTTTGGACTGAGTAGTGTTGGAACAACACATGGACTCAAGCTTTCCCTGACCAAACCTTTGTCCAACAACTCCTGGACTTGCCTCTTGACCTCTTCATTCTCTTGCAGAGTCAATCTGTAGGTAGCTTTGTTTGGCAAACTAGCACCTGGTATGAGATCAATATGATGACTCACACTTCTGATTGGTGGGAATGAACGAGGTAATTCATCCACTACTATGTCAGCGAACTCTTCCAGCAGTTCCTGAACTTCTTCTGGTAAATCATCCACTCTTGTGCTAGTAAGAACAATCTTCGGCTTTCTGACCACAATGAACTGTGGATCCTCCTTCTTCTTAACCTCTGTAAGAAGTTCCTTCCCACTCATGAGAAGTACAGTGTTGCTTACTTCAGGCTTCACCTCCTTATCCTTTATCGAAAGCAACATGTGTGTCCTCCCATTCTTCTCCAGGGTGTATGTGTTCATTCTCCCATCATGAATCACATTTTTGTCATATTGCCATGGTCTACCCAGCAATAGATGACAAACATCCATAGGAATGACATTGCACAATATCTTATCATTATATCCTCCTATCTTGAATTCAACTAAACATTGTTTAATGACAGTTACCTGGTGTCCTTTTTGTAACCACGAAACTTTGTATGGGCTTGGATGATCAGTCGTCTCCAACTCCAGCTTCTCTACCATCTCTGTAGATACGAGATTATCCATGATACCACTGTCTACAATGACCTTGCATACCCTATCCTTGGTCTTGCAAGTAGTCCTGAAAAGTCTGGTCCTTTGGACTGAACTCTCCACCTATTTCTTGGGTGTCAAAAGGACTTTTTGCATCATGAGCGATCTTCCGCCTTCAGCGTCTTCTGCCTCAACATCCTGCCTCTGTGCTTCGGCGATGTGAGCTTCTCCCCCTTCTTTCTTCTTATCTGGACACTCATAAGAATTGTGCCCATTATTTTCGCATGTGAAGCATGTGATTACTCCACCTCTTCCTCTTCCTCTACCTCTAGTACGAGGAAAAGTGTTGCTGTCAGCATAATCTCCTCTCTGCTTAGCATGCTGCCCTCTCTGTTCAGCATATTGCTGCCCTCGCTGTGAGGTTCCACCTCTCTCTGTTCGAGTCTGAGATTTCTTCCAGTCTTCCTTGGGCTTCTGGTTTCTATCCTGGGCAACTAATTTTCCTCTTGGCTAACTTCTGCCTCGGCCCCTCTGACTCTGCTTTCGTCTCAGCTTCTCTTCCGCTTTCAGAGCCATCTGAGAAGCATCTTCCACTGTTCGGATGATTACCATGCTCATCTCGTCCTGGATATCATATCTCAGGCCATTCATATATCTGGCAACCTTTTCACCATCGCTCTCCCGATGACTTGCCCTAATGTTCAGTTTGTAGAATTCATCAGTGTATTCTTTCACTATCATCAACTTCTATCTCAGGTTCCGCATTCTCTTGAACAGAGTAATTTGATAATCTCTCAGGATGAATTTCGCCTTCATCTTCGTAATCATCCTGTCCCAGCTCTTGATATTCTGCTTGCCCTTGCAGCATCTGTCAGCTTGTAGTTCATCCCACCACAATGCTGCATGTCCCTTCAATCTTGTGACAACATGCTTGACTTTCTTGTCTTCTTCGACGTCTTCATAGTCGAAGTACATGTCCAAAGCTCTAATATAGCCTAGAAGCTCTTCTGCATCCAAGTTTCCCTCATAAACTGGAATGTCCATCTTTTCTCTTGCACCCATTCTGGCAATAGCTTTGATCAAATGTTCATTTGATGCATCTTCGGCTGCAACTTCTTCTTCTCGTTCAGCCTCAATCTCTCTTTCGGAATCACTCAGATCCCCAACACCGACTATGCGTCTTTGCGCTGTCTCCATGTCTTCGAGTCTAGCTTGAAGATCACACATCTGTCTCTCCATGAATGGATCAGTCATCTGCCTGCCTCTTCTTCACGACATTTCCCTATCCTACAGATCAGGTGACTGTCTATCTCTCCTTGGTGGCATGGCGAATTCTCTTTCTCTACTATAGAAAGCAAAGAATCTTTTTGTGCTCTGATACCACTTGGTGCCAACACTCTTCCTCACAACCCGCAAGTCAGGAGGTCTATGTCAGCTCAGGATATTTTCTTCCTTCTCGGCCTGAAGAACTTCAAAAGGTTCTTCTATTTCCCTATCGGGAAATCTACACCCATAGAAAATCTTTGTGGGATCCCCTCTTCACACTCGGGGGATTGGACATCACGGCTTCGCGAGGTCAGTGGTCAAATGATGTACTCTCGGATCACCGAGACCAGACACCTCAGTCAATGCTGACCTTTTACTTCTCTTTCGAGACTTTCCCTTTTGCGATTTCGACATTCGCGATGTCAAACAACCTGCTTTACTGACTCCTGAACCTCGATGTACTGAAACTCCGACACACGCGTGAGTTGACTGTTCAACGGATTCACTCCATCGGCATTTCAGAGTTTGCAATATCGTGAATCCTGATGCTATTGTTTCGAGACTTCTCACCACGAAACTCCAATAACTCGTGCCACCTGTCCACCACTTTGACCCTTGTGGCCCACACTATCCCCTTGCCATTGGGATATTGCATTTCAGGATTTCTGCTGCAATGTTTACGGAGTTCAACCTACGAAACCCCGATACATGATATACGTATAGATCCAACAACCCTTGTGGCTCGGATCAACGGTCCTTCCCCTCCTGAGCTTTAAACCTCTTGGGAATACCTACAGTATCTCCTCTGCACCTCCATGAGATATAACGACTCACGGGAATTCGTGGATTCTCCTCAGAGAATACCATCCGACCGTCCTTCCTTTGAGAAATCTGTGAAATGACTAAGTGTTACTCCACGGAACTCGTCCACCTGTAGCATAAACTTGTGACACCTTCTTGAATCTTCCAGTAGCAGTTTCCCTGCGTTGTCCTTCCTGAGCTTTCAGAATATTCTTGCACGCACTCCTTGCGACAAACATTCAACAACTTCCAAGTGTTGAATCTTCGACTCCGCACACACCTGTAGTAGCAGTCTCTCGACGCTTCACCCAAATTCACAGCCCTAAAGCTTTGCTTGGTCTACGCACTCCTTGCATGGCTCCTATGCCCAACTGCACTCTTGCGGAGATGAGAACAAAAGCTATCTCTATCTGAACCCTTTGTCAACGCACTCCTTGCGGACACTTCAACTGCACTCCTTGCAGGAACTCTCTGGCTCAAATAGAGAAATAATTGAAAATCATTCTTTCTTCCTCTCAGACTTCAATTCAAACATGAAATCATATACATAGCATATAAAGCAAATGTATAACAGGAAGAAAACATTCATTAGCACATCATTCAGCATCAATACACAGAGAACAACACAAAACCATGAATTTGAATCAATCTCTTTCTATTAATCCAAATATATGTACATGGGTGTTCTTACACAACTCTCTGCAAGCTCTTGCTTCAATGCTTCAACTCCAATAATGTTACAATACACAATGAGGGTGTCTATATCCCGTTTCCCTCTTGCACTCTCAAAAGTTGTCTATTCTAGAATTAAATTCTATCTACTTTACATTAACTATTATAAATGCCTTCTACCTACTACGGACAAGAGCTAAAGGATGAAGGTCCGATTACAATATACAAGTGGGCCTCTTCTTAATGACTTCATTTAAGCTCGCGCAACAAATTCCAAGGCAATTAAAAATTTTGTGTTGCCGCTTGTCCAGCTGTCCACTTGCATTCGCGTTGGCTCACTTGATGTGGGAGATGCTCCTGCATCACCACCTAACGAAAAATTGAGAAATTTGATCTTAAGTGAACTCAAAGAGCAACATACATGGCTCATCGAGGAGTCATGAAGATGAGGGCAAACCTTAAGCCCTTATTCTTCTGGAAGGGATGAAGGCGGACATAGTTAGCTACATGGCAAGGTGTCTAGAATATCAGCGAGTGAAGGTTGAACATAGACATCCAGTTGGATTACTCTAGCCACACGTCATTCCAAAATTTAAATGGGAGGCCATTTCAATGGACATTATTGATGAATTTCTGCTGACGGCAAGGAGGCACGACTCGATTTTCATGGTAGTTGACACTTTGAAGAAGAGTGCACATTTTATCTCGGTGCGTACGACGTATCAGGTGCCAGACATAGCTATAGTTTTTATCAGTGGTATTGTGAGATTGCATGGTGTGCCTAAAAGGATCATATCTGATCAAGGATTGGTGTTTACGGGAAGATTTTGGACTAGTTTCCAATTGGCCTTGGGAACCCAACTTAACTTTAGTACCATGTATCATCTGAAGACAGATGTGCAGACAAAAAGGATGAACCAAATCTTGGAAGATATGTTGTGTGTGTACATGATGGACCAAAAGAAGCGTTGAGAAGAGTTCCTGCCACTGGTAGAGTTTGCATACAAGAACAACTATCAAAGCACAATTAAGATTACACCTTTTGAGTTTATTTACGAGCGACCATGTCAGACGCCTTTGAGTTGGGATCGACTTGAGGATAGGGTCTTGGTAGGACCAAAAGAGATCCAAGAAATGGAAGAACAAGTACAAATGATAAGAAAAAGGGTTCTAAGAAACGCAAGATCGACAGAAGGGTTTTGTCAATGCGCATCGTGTGACCATTGGTGAAGGGCCTAATGGCTAGTCGTGCCTCAATATTTTAGGCGTATGCATGATGTTTATCTTGTATTTGTGTGCAACTTTAAGTCAATGATCCTACGCTTGTGATTGACATGAGTTTTGGGTGGATGTTGGGTGAGGGTGTGCTCACGATGGAGCCAATCCACATTCTGGACCATCGCATTCGACAACTACAGTGTCGAACTCCTGATCAGGTCAAGGACTAGTGGGATGATTATAGTCCACACTTGGTTACCTGGGAGAATGCATATGATATGCGTAAACAATCACCATCTTTGTTTGATGGATAGACCTTTAGATATTGTTAGATAATTTATTTATGCATTTATATACTCTGAAACTTCGGGATGAAGTTTAAAACAAAAGGGGGTGTATGTAACATCTTACTCTTGTGCATGTCTGATGTGACTTATTCGTTGAGGACACTTGCATACAAGTGATCCAGTTCATTATATGATTGACTGCTTCGCTTATGGATTCTGATGATGAGATTGTGATTTATGATGTTGTGTTATTATCTATAGACAAATGTTGTTGACTATTTTCTCCTAAGTGTGCAGGACTCTTGATAGATTGAGGATGTCGATGGAATCGATGGACCTCCTTGGACTCTAGATCGAGTTAGGGACTGGACTTTATATATGGTTTGAGTAGTTTTGTTATTGCATATGTGACATATGACTGGGTATGTTTTGTTGTTGTTTATGGATCACTGACATGTTTTGTTGATGGACACAGGCTGACAACACCTTGCTAATCAGACTCACATTTGGAGTAAAGGGGTCATGCACGATAACCAAATATATTGGGAGAGAGGTGTGGCAACAACCCTACCACAACCTACTAGCACTCTCGCCGTGGCTCGAACTTGAGGTTAACGATTACCTAGTTCGAGAGATCCACCATGCCGTCAAGGCAGACTGAGATAGTCGCTCACGAAGATTCTATGGGACATGCAATAAGGCAGGGTCCTTATTACTTAGAGGCCCTTAGTCTCCCACAAGGTCTCCTAGCAGAGTATTGCCTCCAAGGGTGGACGTCTACCAAAATCAGTCAAAAGACGAGTGGCATCCTTGGAGCACGTAGCACGTATTGAAGGGCACATCGTGGTTTTAACATTGGTGAGTCAATGAACCTAGGTACCTAGAAAACAATATCTCATCCTGACTTGGTCAACCGTAAAATAAATGTTGTATGAGTAAAGTTTAATAATTATGAAATTTCCCTTAAATTTTTTTTTGCTAAGCCTAATCGAAATTAGAGCATAGGTCTAATTGAGGGTATAAGGACTAAAACTATTGAATCAATTAATAAATGGGGGGTGAATAAAAATCAAATTTAAAAATTAAAGGAGAAAGAATTTATCCAAAAAATTAATTGTTGGCTATGTGCAAAACTTGCTAATTTAGAACTTAGACCAAAAAGGGGAAACATAAGTACTAAAGGAATGTGGAACATAGAAGGGAATCTAGTCTAGAGAACTTTCCAAATTCGAACTCAACTAAGATTTAAGAAATGTGTCAGTCATTAAGGGAATGTGAGGGAATAATGGGACATCGAGGAGCATTTTTAGGAACGCTTTTAGATGGGTGAGGGAAATTGACAAATTAATTTAATTAATTAAATGAATTTCTAGTGTAACTAAGGAATCGGGGGACAAGTGTACGGGGGAGAATATTGCTATTAAAATTTTAAGAAAAAATAATTTAATGTGAATTTTGGAAACTAGTCACTAAGAGAACTCTATAAAAGAAATGGGAGAGGAGGAGAATGTATGAAGACTGGTAGGCGTAAGGTTAAGTTTCCGATATTTTTCTTGAGTGATTTTTCTTGTGGGATTTGGAATTCTCAACTCGATTAGAGAGTGGTAGCTTGACCTTGCGAGGCGAGATGGGATATAGATTTCTCTAGTTTGTGTGTGTGACCCCTTTGAGGCTCAGGGGCCTCAATGGGAAAGAAGAGTACCCCTGGCATTCGCTGGGAGGTACCGGTGAAGTCTTCATGGTTAGCAAGCGAGGAGTTGGACGGAGCACAAGCATGGGAGAACATCTTTGAATTCTCATCTTCAGTTACGGTGTTTCATAAAGTTTTAATTGTATTAGATTCAATTAGTATATTAGAGTGTATATTTTACATATGCTGTCAGAGATTGTGAGACCTTGGAGGCAAACAACTTAATGTTTTATAACACGTAACCCATTGAAGGGGATTTCTGATATTCCCACCATTGAAATTTAATCGAACTTCTTTGATTGATTGAGTTGTTTTCTAATTTCCAACTCATTGACTTTGTTATGCTAAACATTACCCATAGATTACGTAAGGTGATTGAATGCTTTACGAGATGAATCGTCGATTTTAGTTCATTTCATATTTTCCTTTTTTTTATTGGGATTGCAGCTATTCCTATTGCAACCTTAGCACTTTTACATATGTCAATGAAGTTGCAGTCACCCTTTTATTGTGTGATGACTTGAAATTTTGGGATCAAGTCATGGTATCGTTCCTGGATTGCGCTTTATATGTCCCTGCATTCTATTACATCTAGCTCAACGAACTTTTTATAAAACCTTGACTTTCGATTTACGCAGGGAGGATGATCTCTGATTTTTTATTTATTTCCATTTGCTCAACATATTATTAAACTGGTATGTGATTCCTCCTTCCTCGAATGGCGGAATACCTTTGTGTTTTCAACTGACTGTACAACATTTTTTTTCCATGAATCTCTTGTGTTCCATCATGGGATAGCCCTCAACGAATTGCCTTTTTCCTCTGTGAATCTCGTGGGTAAAACAACCTGTGAGTTGGGGGGAGAAACCACTAGTGTTTTCCCTTTTCTTTTGCGAGTTTCATGGGTAAAACACCATGTGAGTTGGGGGGGAGAAACCACTAGTGTTTTCCCTTTTCTTCTGTGAGTTTTTCATGGGTAAAACAACCTGTGAGTTGGGGTGGAGAAATCACTCACGTTTTCCCTTTTCTTCTGGGATATTTTCGTGAGTAAAATACCTTGTGTATTAGAGGAACCACCTTGTGTAGTACCCGGTGCTTCTCTGAATTTTGGCATGAGATTCCGCCTGCGATCCTTCTCCCCAATGGTGGTGGTGTTATAGATTTACACCCCTTGTGTTTTAAGGACCTTGTGGATTGTGTTTCCTTCTCCCCAATGGCGGTTTTGCCAGAGAATTACCTCTATTATGTTGTTTAAAAAAAAAATTTGTTTTAGAGAAACCTACATACTTCAATATGAAGATGGAGGTGGAGCTTTCACTTGCTGGTGGTTACCCTTATTCTTTTGGTCGATGGTTCGCTGATCCTCCCAACAGACTTAAGTTCACCTTTAAGTTTAATTTTGCCTTACAAGAACAAGTTGAAGTAGTTATTTTTGTGATTTAGATGGTTATTAATTGGTGTTATTTGTATAATGGTTATTAATTAGTGTTATTTGTATAATGGAGAACAATCTCAAATCAACATTAAATTACGTCACGAATATTAAATCAATGGATTGCCTATAGTTGTAATTTAAAATATCTTCAACCCTATTTTGCAATTAATTAATTAATATTTTTTATGTATTCATAATTAATTAGACATATATAAAAGTTCCATTCACATATGAACATAAAAGTTCCATTCAAATATATATGTATTAACGTTTTGCACAAATGGAAATTAATGAATGGAACGCTTGCTCTAGATGATAGATTTTGTGTGCGCTAAATTATAATGTATCAAATCTATCGATGGACCTTAAACTTCTTGCGCCAATGGTATGTGGTGAAGGGATGATATTCTATATGATAATTTCTTGCGTGCCTAAAAGATGATGTATTGAATGATTTTTGTAGTTACCTTACGCCATTGATTTACTACGACTTAATAATAAAATTTCTTGTGCGCCTTAATTTAAGTGGGTGTGTGATTGCTTCTTCTTTATTATCTTGCACCTTGATTTTAATGTTAAATAATCTTGTGTTTTGAATTATTGATTTATGACTGATTTAATGACTAGTTCTCCTAAGTCGTTGCTTAAGTTGACATGAGAATGTTCATGAATTATTACTCTCGTGGGCACCGTATATTTAATGTTGATGTACAATAGGTAACGATGATGGGTAACCATGTGTGATGTTTAATTGTGGATTTAGAATTGAAGGATTGATGGTCCTTATAAGATGCGTTGAAGGTTTAAGATTGTATGGTATCACGTCATTATTAATGGTAGAATGCAAAGTTGTTGGGTTGTTGTAATTAATATGTTAATACATTGATGTGTGTGTCATGATTCATGGTGACGATATGTCGGCCATGTGTCGTATTGAATTATTAATGTTTATTTTTTTTTTTGTTAATTTATGTGATTGATGTGTCGACGACGTTGACTATTTATCATGATGTTTAAATTTTCCCAACACAACTTTAAAAGAAAAAAAAATTGACTTGTTATAAGTTGTCCTCGCTGTGACAAAATACATGAATAAGTAGATTCAAAGAGTATCAGATTATTTATTACAAACACATTTGTTAATAAGTAAATTATTTATTACACTTCAAAAACAACCAAGTAAATTCAAAGAAAATATCAAATTATTTATTACAAACAACATTTGTTAATAAGTGAATTATTTATTACAAACACATTTGTTAGTAAGTGAATTATTTATTACACATAAAAAATTGCAAATATCTAATTATTTATTACATACAAATACATAATACAAATTATTTATTACAAATGCATCAATAAGTAGATTCAAACATTGTATCAAATTATTTATTACAAATGCATCAATAAGTAGATTCAAAGAGTATCAGGTTATTTATTACAAAGACATTTTTTAGTAAGTGAATTATTTATTACATTTCAAAAACAACTAAATAAATTCAAAGATAATATCAAATTATTTATTACAAATAACATTTGTTAATAAGTGAATTATTTATTACAAACACATTTGTTAATAACATAATTATTTATTGCACTTCAAAAACAACTAAGTAAATTCAAAAAGAATATCAAATTATTTATTACAAACAACATTTGTTAGTGAGTGAATTATTTATTACAAACACATTAATAAGTAAATTCAAAGAGTATTATTACAAACACATTTATTAATAAGTGAATTATTTATTACACTTCAAAAACAATTAAATTCAAAAAGAATATCAAATTATTTATTACAACACCATTTGTTAGTAAGTGAATTATTTATTATACTTCACAGACAATTTAATACAAACACAAAAACAACCAAGTAAATTCAAAGAGAATATCGAATTATTTATTACCAACAACATTTGTTAGTAATACAAACACGTAAATAAGTAATTTCAAATAATATCAAATTATTTATTACAAACACATTTTGTTAGTAAGTGAATTATTTATTACACTTCAAAAACAACTAAGCAAATTCAAAAAGAATATCAAACTATTTATTACAAACAACATTTGTTAGTAAGTGAATTATTTATTACAAACACATCAATAAGTAAATTTAAAGAGAATATCAAATTATTTATTACAAACAACATTTATCAGTAAATGAATTATTTATTACACTTCAAAAACAATGAAGTAAATTCAAAGACAATATCAAATAATTTATTACAAACAACATTTGTTAATAAGTGAATTATTTATTACAATCACATCAATAAATAAATTCAAAGAATATCAGATTATTTCTTACAAACACATTTGTTACTAACTGAATTATTTATTACACTTAAAAAACAACCAAGTAAATTCAAAAAAGATATTAAATTATTTATTACAAACAACATTTGTTAGTAAGTGAATTATTTATTATAATTAAATTTTTTTTTAATACAAACACAAAATGAATAAAATTGTAAATGTCAAATTATTTTTACAAACAAATACATAAAGTAAATTATACTATAAATTATTTATTACAAACACATTTTTGCTAGCAAATTATTTATTACAAAAGTATCAAATTATTTATTACAAACACATTTGTTTGTAAGTGAATTCAAACAGAGTATCAAATTATTTATTACAAACAAAACAAATTAAAATGTAGCTTTAAACTATTATATTATTAAAAAAATGATGAGAAAAAATACATCGCTGTCAAATCTAATTGTGTTTTTAAAAGTATCACATAAATAATTTTTAAATTCATCGATCTATTATCAAATATTTAAAAAAATTCTTCCCCAAACATAACCAATTTTAAAATTCTCATTTTATTTTTCAAAACTGTTTCAAAAACATAAATAACTTGTAACTTTAAAATTATCATCTCATTCTCAGATTATTATAGAATTATGAAATTTCCCTTAAAAAACAATTCAAGGTCAACATATTCTTAAACTGGTCTACGATTCCTCCTTCCTCGAATGGCAGAATACCCCTACGTTTTCAACTAACTGGACAACGTTTTGTTTTCCTTGAATCTATGGCATTCCGTCATGGGATAACCCTCAGCAAATTGCCCTTTTCCTCTACGAATCTCATGGGTAAAACAACCTGTGAATTGGGGGGAGAAACCACTAGTGTTTGCCCTTTTCTTCTTTGAGTTTTGTGGGTAAAACACTGTAATGTTCCTAAAATTCACCATAAAAAAAAATTCTTCTCCGGAACATTAATCCTAAATAACTTGATAGATTCATTCTTAGGATAAGATGACCGTTTTTTTTTTTTTTTCTATTATTAAATTCTGATACGTTTCTCATATTATGGTTACCCATGTTGACATTTTATTCAGCCAACCTATAGGTGTCCAGGTCGTGCTAAGTTAACCGTCCGTTACTCTATCATTTCCGTAAGTCCTAAATCTTCCAAACATTTATATGTAGCATACACATACTATAATGAACTTGGACTATGGAGGACTTGAGATTCGTGATTCTAGAATTCTTTCCATATGTAAATAACATTTGTCACATACCCACTACGACAAAAATAAAATTTTTGCTCTTTCTCAAGGGATAGAATCCCCGAATTCCTATGGGGCTTAGCGCAACTAGCTCTTCCCTTATCCACCTCCATGTAATAGTTGATTACAACCACAGGCCAAGCCAAGAGGTGCCTTTCACATTTCATGACTCAGTGATGCAAGAGAGTCAAGTATTTCGACTATTCAAACCCCAAAGCTCGAAATCTTACCTTCGATGAGATCGACGACTACGAATCTTCCCTTGATTCGACGGTCCTAGCCGTATCGGGATTTCGGTAACTGAGAGTTCGAAATGCAGCGACCCAAACCACTGGTCACTCCATTCCCTAAACTCCGATATGGGAATTCGTGTATGAGATCAACGATTCTCGTTGATCTGGATCTGACGGTCACTAGCCCCCCTGAGCTTAAGGGTGTTGAAAGACACTCAGTCTTAATCGCTCGTCAAAGTTTCGTATACCGGGATTTCATGACTTGCGAAGACCTTTCCCTCTGGTTTCCTAGATGCCAAAACGCCAAAACTTATTCACACTAAAACAACTCATCCACAAAGCGCATCGGGGTTTTGTATACCGGGATTTTGTGACTTGCGAAGACAAGGGATCTTGTCGTATGGTTTCCCGATTACCAAGA
The DNA here is from genome assembly GCA_009831015.1 of Picea engelmannii. Classification (NCBI taxonomy): domain Eukaryota; kingdom Viridiplantae; phylum Streptophyta; class Pinopsida; order Pinales; family Pinaceae; genus Picea; species Picea engelmannii. The sequence continues at coordinate 325,084 of ML785096.1, read as the reverse complement.
TGTCAAAAGCTATTCACACTAAATTGATTTCAATCATGGTCTATTTTTCACTCTTTCACTTTCATATGCTCTGAAACCTCCAAGGGGTTTCTCGACCTCTGCACTCCATGCAAGTTTTTTGCACACAACGGTGCGATCCTTCCTGAGCTTGTCCAGGACTTTAGGAGTTCTGGGTTCGGTTTGCCTCGCAGGGGGCCTATGCCGATCTGCACTACCTCTCCTGAGCTTAACAAACTTCATCCTCCAAGGGACTCTAAACAATTAGGAGGGTTGGCAGGCATACATGAAACTGGGTCTGGGGTCGGCGAACACACAGTTCGTGACTCTAGCTTATGCCTCCACAGGACACAAGAATTTATGAGTATATGTAAACTTAAGGGTTCCATAATGCTTTTGTTTCAAATGGGGCTTTCGCATCCTTCATATTACATTCCAAAATTTTCCCTATTTTAAACGGTATTATTTCCAATTTATTCCAGTGCTTTAACATGTAGAAATTAGACCAAATCGAATTACAAATTCTTATGAATACCTATAGAAATATTTATACTCTGTGTACTGTAGGTTTTCCTGTAGAGAATTTTGCAATTCTTTCGATTATAATTCATACATAATTACATCCCAAGTATTTGAGTACCCGGATATCATAAATGTTTAATACTTTCATATATAATAATTTTTGTACTTGTCATGCCCTGTACACAGTGAGTTGTAATATGATCTGTTATTTCTATTCTACCTCTATCCCCGATGAAGATCCTCCATCGTTTCTACCAGTCCATTTATTACAGTATTAGAGTTGTTCTTATAACAATAATCCCTACTATGTTCCTACAGTTTTGTGAAAAACATAGATCAATCGATTTTCGACGATTACAAATGCCAAACACAAAAAACAAAAGACCATGTTGTTTGCCGAAACGCGAAATGCGGAAAGACTATGTGCCCCGCACTTCAGGGTTCAGGGTTTGGGATTTCACGATTTCAAATGTCCAAACACCGACACACAACAACTCCCGAATTGCAAAAAGTGAAAGGAATGTGGAACCAACACTTCGGGGTTTCGGGGTTCAGGATTTCACGATTTCAAAAGGAAAACACCGACACACAACTAATCCTGAATTGTGAAAAGTGAAAGGAATGTGGGACCAACACTTCGGGGTTTCGAGGTTCGGGATTTTTCGATTTCAAAAGCCAAACACCAACACACAAAAATTCCCAAATTGCGAAAAGTGAAAGGAATGTGGAACCATTACTTCGGGGTTTCGGGGTTCGGAACTTCAGGGTTTATGAACACCTAATGCACAAACAAAAGACATAAGAAATGTCGAAATATCAATTATGTATTGTCTTATAACAGAGTAGCGAACTTATTCAAATTCATTTGGTTCGATAATAGGGTTTAAGGAGAGTTTCAGACTCTTCGATTTAATAATTTTCTTTATACAATAGGTAGATGGTTATCTATTGGCATCGTTTGTTTGTTCAAGTGCTATGACCACAAATCTCTGTATAAGTGGGGTTTCTATTGAAATGATTAAATATTCATTTAATAAAACCTATACACGGTACTAAATGCAACCATATTGATGTATATCGTATATAAATACATATATAAGTCTATATGTAAAATGAGGGAAGACTTGCTCAACTTCAATTATTCATAGATAGGTCTCTCTAATATTTCAACTACAGAAATACACATACATTTGCAGACAAATCTGTTCCTTCAAGTTCATTTACACCCAGATGGATTCTGCCTAGAATTTTAGTTTCAAGAGGAATTGTTCCAGAATTGGGCTTTGATTTTAAACTTCATACAATGAACATATATCATCCATGGAAATGATTTCAACTTAGCATGAATAGATGCGTGATATCAGATATACAAAAATCATTCAAAACAAATAAGGAGAAGATTTAACATAACTGAACCAATTTGTGGGAAGACAAAGAGAACAACCACGTTCCTCCCAACTGTAGAATAGGCAGTCAAAATTTCTTGCCGGATTCACCCCCTAGCCTGACCATGAATCCATGAGGGCGAATTTGGAAAACTCCTCCTCAACAATGTCCACAATTCGAGCAGTTATCCTCTTGCCTCACACTTACTCAGCAGCGCTCATAACAAAAAGAAAAAAATAAAAACAATTTTCTCTTTTCCCCAACATACTTGGCAGTGTCCTTCCTCCTCGCATATGCTATTTATCAATTTTGCCCAGGTCTTTTTCCCTCCCTTGAGAATTTTTGCAATTTTCTAAATCCCTAATTTTCAGGGGCTGTCAATGGCCAAATCACTGATTAGCCACTTGTAATAATCAACCCAGAGGTAGTTCCAACATGTTCCCCACTCATGGAGGCATGGTCAGCTAAATTTAACATCGCTGTTTCATTTGTCCTCCTGCAATCAATATAAAATACTCCGTTTCTATACAAGTGTCATAGTCAAATAGTTAGTTGGGCTCAAACAGGTCTCTACCCAATAGTCAAAATAATTAATTACAATTGCCAAATTCGAAATTCGAAATTGCCATAAATGGAAAAAAAATTCTAAATTCGAATTTACTAAAAACAGAAATAAATTTCCAGCAATTTTAAATTTCAAAAATATTTTATTTTTGGGGATGCCACAAACACCCTGTGAGTTGGGGGGAGAAACCACTAGAATTTTCCCTTTTCTTCTATGAGTTTTCATGGGTAATACAACCTGTGAGCTGGGGGGGAGAAACCACTCATGTTTGCCCTTTTATTCCATGTGATACTCGTGAGTAAAATACCCTGTTTATTGGAGGAACCACCTTGCGTAGTACCTGGTGCTTCTCTAGATTTTGGCAAGATATTTCGCCTATGTTCCTTCTACCCAATGGTGGTGGTGCTATATATTTACCCCCCCTACGTTTTAAGGACCTTGTGGATTGTGTTTCCTTCTCCTGAGTGGCAATTTTGCCAGAGAATTACCTCTATTGTGTTGTTGTTTAAAAAAAAAATTGTTTTAGTGAAACCCGCATACTTCAATATGAAGATGGAGGTGGAGATTTTGTTTGCTGGTGGTTACCCTTGTTTTGGTCGATGGTTCGTTGCTCCTCCCAACAAACTTAAGTTAACCTTTAATTTTAATTTTTCCTTACAAGAACAAGTTGAAGTAGTTATTTTTGTGATTTAGATGGTTATTAATTCGTGTTATTTGTGTAATGGAAAAGAAGTTAAACAATCTCAAATCAACATTAACTTATGTCACGAAGATTACATTAATGGATTGCCTGTAGTTGTAATTTAAAATATCTTTAGAGGATCTTCAACCTTGTCTTGTAACTAATTAATTAATAATTTATATGTATTCATAATTAATTAAACATATAAAATCTCCATCCTTTTTCCAGTTATAATATCCAATTATTTCTAGGGTTAAATGGATTCTCTATTGACCAATGCTAACCCTTTCATTTTCATTATTTCCATAAATGGAGAGAAGATTAATTTAATAGGGGCCTTCATAATTATAGTTTTAGATGGTCATGTGTGTAGTTTACCTTTACACAATAAAAACTCACATTGATACTTATTTCACCATGGTATAAAAGCGATGTAAGGATGGTATTGTGGGTAGTTTACTTCTCGCGCCACTAAAAATGTTAGTGCATAATGAATAAGCAATTAGATTACCTTGCACCATGGAGTGTGCGATTAAATAATTAGATTGTTTGCAAGCCATGAATAATGATGATGTATGTTTAATTAAGTGATTAAGATTAATGCGCGCAATGAATGATGTTGATTTGTGTTTAATTAGGCAATTAGATCATTCACACATCTGGAAATTAATGAGGATTTATTGTTGAATTCCGTAATTGATTAATCGCATGCCTTGGTATAAATTATATGTTTTCTTGCGCCATGAAAATAAAATAAAGTAAATTACATTGCGCCTTAATCATGTGAATGTTGAATGTCTTAGAATTTGTTATCTTGCACCGTTACTTATATGGATTCTGATTGTTGGAATTTAGTTACTCTTGCGTCATTAAATAAGTTGATATATGATTAATCAACTGAATGGTTGCTTGCACGCCCTGGAATTAATGTTGATATAACTAGTCTTAAATGTGCTTTATTATGGAACGCTTCATTGATGTCTAAATGCGTCCATTAATTTATATATGCTTGTAATAGAATATTATCACACCTGAATAACTCATCATTAAGATGTTTGATTGATTTAAAAGTTTATATTTATCTTGCACCAATAGTATGTGATAAAGGGATGATGTTCTAGATGATAATTTCTCGTGCACCTAAAAGATAATGTATTGAATGATTTTTGTAGTTACCTTACGCCTTTGATTTACCGTGACTTAATAATAAAATTTCTTGCGCACATTAATTTAAGTGGGCGTGCGATTGCTTCTTCTTTATTCTCTTGCACTTTTATTTTAATGTTAATTAATCTTGCGTCTTGAATTATTGATTTATGACTGATTTAGTGACTAGTTCTCCTAAGTTGTTGCTTAAGTTGACGTGAGAGTGTTCATGAATTAATTTTTTTAACAAGAACGGATATATTATATTAAAAGAGCAGTTGTATAACCACAGTAGGAAAATCTACAAAGTTCAGGTCTGCAACCTATATAGATTGTCGAAAATTGACGTCCTAAATCTATACTTTTCCGAGTTCAAACAATGAAAGGGACTCATAGTTCCTGAACTAACTTTCTGATCCCAGAATTTGTCTTTATTTCAAAGAATCGATTTGAATACATGTCTGCACCGGTTGCCTTGTGTGGGAGGGTTTTTTCTTTTTTGCCACTTGCGTCCAATCCTTGGATTGCTCATTCTCTGCGTCTGCTTAATCGGCCCAGCTTTGAGAAGAAGGTGGTTGTGAATACATAACTCTTTCATGTTCTTCAGTTGGCTAATATGGCTCATTCTTTTTCCCTTCAGGTGATGATTCTATAGGTATGTCCTTCGAAATATTCCCTTCAAGTGTTGATTCTGTAGGTAGGTCCTTCGAAATATGCTCATGAGCCAGCTTTGCACCATCCCACCAAGTGGATTTTCAATGAGATTTCTCAGTTTTATGTTTCTCCGAAAGTTTTCTGAAGTTGATAGCTAAATGTCATGTTTCAAAGCACGCTTTACATATGAATTTTACATGTTCGTAATCTACAGAATGAGTTCGTGAGTAGTCCTTATTTTGCAAGATAATTTATGTTGGAAATCCTTTTGAGAAATCCATCTTCACGCAAATCCAGGGAATGTGGTTAAGGCAGAGTTTGTTTCTGGGCTTATGCTGTGAAAATTTCCAAGGGCATTCCCACTGGTTTGCAAAGAGGCCCGGCCCCAAAAGTGAAGAGGCATATTTGGGAGCCTCACCCAAACTAGGGCTGAAGGAATAGCCGCGGTAGAGGCGTCAAAGGTGGTGGTCCATTACTGCATGGATAGGCCCGACCTGCCCCAGAACGAGGGGCCCTAACTGAAGATTTGATCATTGTATTCCGTAGAAATAAAAACCACTATAAAAAATTCTTTTGCACATGGGCAAACAAGGGCTTCCTCCTCTAGCAAGGGGCTCCATTCAACAAAGATCCAAGAATGCATATCTGCAAGACAAAGCCACAGACCGTTGAACCTGCAAACAATAGCATTAGATATGTAGTGATCCTTGAAATCCAAAGCGCTCTAAATGACTAGAAAAATGAGAGAAGAGGCCACTTGCACCACAAGCCCTAGAAGAGACCCTGAACCTTCGGACATCGTGGTTGCAGCAAGAACCGCAGGTTGAGGGGAAACTGCACGAGAACCATGAGAGGGAGGAAGGAGAGAGTCATCCTCCTGCGAAGTTGACCTACAGGGATGCGAGCCACCTTGCTTCAGCAAGGGTAGGACCTCGAGGAGAAGGGGTGGAGGGGACGAGCGACCGATCAAGCTTTGCTCAACAGGAGGGCCTCGAGGAGGCTGTGAGGAGAGAGTCATGACAAGATTTGCGTAGAGGAAGAAAGGACGAGCCATAAAATTAGAGGGAGGGCATATCCAAAGAAATAACCCTTCCTGCTGTGAGATCTGCCAGATACGCCATCAGAATTGAGCTCGAGTAGGCTTGCGGAGCGAACGACGATGCCTAGGTTTTCAAAATCTGTTTGAACTAATTTTTGGAATGATCAAGAATTGTTACTCTCGCGAGAAACATATATTTAATGTTAATGTATGATAGATAACGATGATGGGTAACCATGTGCCATGTTTAATTGTGGATTTATAATTTGAAGGATTGATGGCCCTTATGAGATGCGTTGAAGGTTACTGTATCGCGTCATTATTAATGGTAGAATGCAAAGTTTATAGGCTATTGTAATTAATATGTTAATACATTGATTTGTGTGTCATGATTCATGGGAACGATATGTAAGCCATGTGTTGTATTGGATTATTAATGTGTCGACAACGTTGACTATTTATCATGATGTTTAAATTTTCCCAACATAGCTTTAAAATAAAAAGAAACTGATTTGTTGTACGTCGTTTTGTTGTTGTAACAATGAAACTGTTACAAAATACACCAATAAGTAGATTCAAAGAGTATCTGATTATCTATTACAAACACATTAATAAGTAAATTATTTATGAGAGAGAGAGAGGCCCCACTTGGGCTCTGCCTGGTATACCTTTGCTTATCGTCAGAAGAGACAATAGTGGTTCGAACGAGCGTTGTCTATGGACCAAACACAGCTCGTCCACAGGGCAAGGAAACCACGAACACCTCTGATGGCATATGTGGAGGTATTTTCGAAAGAGCCAACTCGAGCTCCCCCTGAAACCTCTTTACTATACTCTATAATTGGCAGCCTCCAAGCTACCTCCTGGGGGAGACCACGATGGATGCCACCGGGGCACAGCAAAACCACAACAACAGGGAAGATCAGATGGAGGATTTTCCCACCTGCTACATTGAAGAGGAGATTCTGAAGGCGCTGGACTCCTAGGAGGCCGCACGCACAGAACACTTCTCGAGCATTGACAACGAGAAAACAAAGGGGCAACAGGAAAGGTCACAGGGACTAGAAGATTCCATGGACCAATAGAGAGGGAACACGACATGCGAGGTCGCAGATACCAAACCGGGTGGTGAATCGAAGGAGGGTGGCCAGGTGTGTGAGGGTGGCATGGCCCCCATGCCACAACCCATATGCACCATGCAAGAATCGCGTCGTGTCCAACCGCCATTCTTCCACCCGGAGCACCTAGATCTAATGCTTACCTTGAGGAGCCAGGTGGCAGACCAAGTCCATCGTCCCATCCTCATCATCCAATGCAATGATATGTTATATGACACATACTCCAACGCTCCAACAAGGCAGAGATGCCTGACATGGATGCAACCTTTCGTGCTACAAGCTAGAGAAAGAACATAGGAAGGTAATGTTGACATGGCCACCTGAGAGGCCACTGAGTAATTGCTTTTGTTAATGTTTCTGGCTAGAATTATAGTTTTGGTTTAGATCTATGTCTCTGCAACTGTAAAAAGTTTAAACTTGCTTTATTTTCAAGATCTCTAGTTCATTTTCAGACTGGGGGTTGCCATCTGCCTTGGTTTCCTACGGGCAGGACAAATGGTCTCCTATTTTTTGACATGGACAACATAGGCTGCCAGTTGTTTCGGTTTCTGTTAATCCGACGGGACAACTCGCAAACCAAGCATATTTGTACATTTTGGCAGCTAATACAATAGGATCCACCTCTCTTTTTGACTTATATAAAAAAAAATAAAAGTAAATTATTTATTACAATTAAAAATCAACTAGGTAAATTAATTTTTTTTTATTACAAACAACATTTTTTAATAAGTGAATTATTTATTACAAACACATTTTCTAGTAAGTGAATTATTATCACTTAAAAAAATGCAAATATCAAATTATTTATTACATATAAATACATAATATAAATTTTGATATAATTTCAAACTATTTTGTTAGTAAGTAAATTAAAAAAAAAAACACATTTGTTAGTAAGTGAATTATTTATTACACTTCAAAAAATGCAAATATGAAATTATTTATTACATACAAATACATAATATAAAGTATAATATAATTTCAAACGATTATGTTAGTCAAAGGGGACATCTACTCCAGTTATTGAGTCAAGTTCAAGTTCGGGAAAGACTTTTAATAATAAGCAAGGTATTTACACACAATGCCTCTCAATCATCGAAACTTAGAAGGAAAAAAGCCTGGAAGCCAAACAGAAAGGCACGTAAGATGATTCTTGGAGGAGATGTGGCTCTGGAAGATGTAGCGAGACCTGCCCTCTGCAGATTGGTGGGTAGGTTAACATACCCTTATCTCTGCAAGGGTAACTTCTTGAAGTGGATAGAACAACAATGGATAACATTTATGGGTTACAGTCCTGAATTATTCCATTTATCAAAAGGATGGATCTAGTTCATCTGTAGAACCCTTGAGGATGCTACCAGACACGAGGACTCGACTTGGATTTTGGGGGTGTGTAGCCTTCTTCTTAAGGTTGGAGGGTTTCTTTTGACCGTGAGACTAAACACTTCCATTTCCGTAAAAAAATCAAATTATTTGTCACAAACACAACACATTACAATCAATATTTGTTTGCAAGTGAATTATTTATTATACTTCAAAAACAACTTAATACAAACACAAAAACAACTAAGTAAAATTCATAGAGTATCAAATTATTTAGTAGAAACAACATTTGTTAGTATTGGAATTATTTATTACAAACACATCAATAAGAAAATTCAATGAGTATAAGTAGATTCAAAGAGAATATCAAATTATTTATTACAAATAACATTTGTTATTAAGTTAATTGTTTATTACAAACACATTGATTAGTAAGCGAATTATTTATTACACTTCAAAAACAACTAAGTAGATTAAAAAATAATATCAAATTATTTATTACAATCAATATTTGTTAGTAAGTGAATTATTTATTATACTTCAAAAACAATTTAATACAAACATAAAAACACCCAAGTAATTCAAAGAGAATATCAAATTATTTATTACAAACAACATTTGTAAGTAATTATTTATTACAAACACATCAATAAGTGAATTATTTATTACATTTCAAAAACAAACACATCTATTAATAAGTGAATTATTTATTACACTTCAAAAACAAAAAAATTCAAAGAGAATATCAAATTATTTATTACAAAGAACATTTGTTAGTAGTACAAACACATCAATAAGTAATTCAAAGAGTATCAAATTATTTATTACAAACACATTTATAAACAAGGGTTGCATTGCAACGAAGTCCCTACTGAGTTAGTTGGGAAATACATGTTGAACAATGAAACTTAATATAATTAAATGCACAAGTAATGAATATTTTTTGTCAAAAGATAATAATTGAGGGTTGTTTGTTATTCAAAATGTATAATGGAACTATAATATTCATAAATATAATATAAATATAATAATGCATAATAATAAATACATAGTACAACTTTTTATATTTAGATGTGGTGATTGGTGAAATTCATTGATTATGTAATTAATTTTACATATTGAAAGACGTGAAGAGAGTAATAACACTTCAATTCTATCAACCAATTAGAAATGAGAAACACAAAAATTTTTATTATATAAAAAATATATATATATATATGTTTTCCTATGTTAAACATTACATTGCATACACAAATTTATGATAAAAGGCAAATTAATGTCACATCAAAAACAAACTCATTACTATAGTCCCATGGCAGGGAGAGGATCTCATTACTACACCCCTTTTGTTATTTTGTATTCTTCTGGGAAGAATATCAATCGACATCTGACAAGAGATACCTTTTATTAAGTAATAAAAAAACTCCGTCCTTTTTGGACTTTGTTCACCTTCCTGTCACCATTTGTTCATAATATTACGTGATAATGAAAGTTAGTTTTTTGGGACAAACCTTTGGTAAAAGGTAAACAAAATGATATGCAACATTCATTGCTATGACAGGTGGTATATACATCGTTGCTATAACAGGTGGTATAAACATTGTTGGATCAGGATGTATATATTGTGCCATGTAGTAGAATGTTACATAGCAGTCTATATTATTCTCTGTTCATTCAACATTTTTTTTCTTTCAACAGGATTGGTAATTCATAAGGCTTTTCTAAACGCTATTCAAGATTGAGCTTGTCTACTGCTGGATAAATTGCACACCCAACCAACACAATTTTCAGTAAAGAAAAAGTTTGAATCTAGACTGAGACGCCCCTATATTGCTTAACACATAATTGATTATCATACGGATTATTGCATTGTCTTGCATTTAGATTTCATTTCTCAATAAAGAAAATAAACTTGAAAAAAAAATATAAGCTGAGAATTTCCTCGATCGTACACATAAGGAATCGAGCATATAAATATAAGCTAAGAATTTACTAGAGCGGGCATATAAATATTAAATGAGTCTTTGTTATGATTTTTAATTAAAGAAAAACAATGAACTAAAAAGCCCTAAATAAGCCTAGCATATCACATATTATAAAATGAAAAAACCCTAATAAAAACCTTCAATATGCACATCAATTATAGACAATAAAATTGTGGGACGACTTTCAAAAATATAAGTGGGAAAAAACTAGTCACGTCCATATGAATAATGAAATCCATTTTCATAATGATATAGAAGATATTAAAAACAAGTTCACCAAAATATTTAAGATGAGAGATGAAATTACCACATCTTCCAAAATGGTAGCTATCTAAAAGTCTCCAAATTTCACTTTTAACTACAAAGATGCATTCCTAAGATAGGAAGCCATATATGCATTCAGAAGTCTCTGAATTTCACCTTTAAAACAAGTTCCAGAATGATAATATAGAGGCAATTTCAGGGCATTACCATGGCTGCCTGTAGAACTAAGGCAGGAATTCGAAGTCTACAAAACATGGGGTACTTACCCTCAACTATCTAAAATATCCCAAAAAATACAAAACAAACAGGAAATCAAGAGTCCGCAAAACATGAGCTCATTCCATGTTTAGAACTTCATAACTTGCGCATGTATACTCCTATGGAGTCAACAAAACCACAGCTTCAAAACCCATGTATCCCTACAATCTTTCCCTCTTGCTACGTCTCAAAGTAAGTTCCACATTCCGACCCACATGGGCCGAGTCTCCTTTGATTTGTATGGAAGGTTAAGGATTTCACAATAACAAAAGTCATAAACCAATGTCAATGAGCATCATAGTAGCCGCTGATTTTAGTGACGATTTATTCTGGATAGTTCAGATCGTACTGCAAGCACATTATGAGAAGGCCATTAGGTCAATAGAGTTACTTTTCATCTAAGATATGCAATGCCTGTACTCTGCATGCAGCCCGAGCTTATAAATTCATGAGGATGCAGTTGTGACTTACCACTATTTTAGTACCGTCTGTACCCCCATGATGAACTCCCCGGACGTCTCTATCCTTCACACTGATATCTCCTTCGATACCATAATCGAGATGTAGTGAAGTTAATGTATGCTAGTTTTCTCTCACCGTTATATGACGAATGCCTGAATAGGTACCGTCATTCTAGAAAAACCCCCCGGGCCCTCCATATAATGGAGAGCAATATAATCCGCCATGATTATTAACCTGCCTCAATAAAAGGTTAAACTTATTCTCTATAATACAAGACCCCAGGAAAGGCACACACCAAGGATATGCATACCGTTTCACATTTGTCAACGCTGGTGGTAGTTTCGATACTTTCATCTTCTTCGGAATCTAGTTCCCCTGTAGTTTAAACGGATTGAGATAGAAAACATTGGAACTTAAATAGGCTTTAATGGCTTTCATTCATGAAACATTGGAACTTAAATAGGCTTTCAATTAGTAACAAGCAGACCGCCAAACCTTCAAAAAATACTATATCTAAAAGAGTGATACGACTATTTTCACTCGGATCGTGTACAGAGAAAATACATACAGACACGCATGGTTGCTTCCAGAGAAGGTAAGTGCTCTCCAACACTTCGTGCTTAAGCGCTTTTTTTACCGTCCGCTTCCATAACTCTTGAAACACACAAAAAATTAGACAGTATGTCGTATTTTAATGTATATAGAAAGAAAAAGTCATTCTCAGAAAATAATTTTGTAGATTTCCAAAAAGTTTCAAAATTAAAATGAAAGGGAGAGTGAATAATCGACTAAAACATGAAAGATTCATTCCTGGGTTAGTACATTTAAGACTGGTTGAGTAATAAAACAAGTGCTAAAGATGCCTCCATCTACATGCAACAAAAAGTCTTCGATGCTTACAGAAAACCAGGAAAAGGAGAACAATGGCAATGCAATAGCAAATAACAAATGTTCTTCTCACCCAAAACCACATCCACATCATGGGAGATCTGGCGCCAAACAAAGGCCTACTCCCGTACGGACCCCTGAAATGCAACAATGGCAAGCTACCACAAAGTTTTTGAGCTCTGAGCAAAGGGCTCTTAAGGATCTAACTACACTCACTTCCGATACCGATTCTGGGTTGAAAAATGGCGCACTAAGGGGGAGTTCAGTTGAGAAGATGCAGGGATCGAATCTTGATGGGCTCAAGTGGAGGCTGAATGGCGTAGGTTCCATTGCGAGAGGATTCACAAATGGGGGCACGCCTGCAATGAGGGGGAGCTTGTCCCTGGAAGCTCCCAAAGGTTTCTTTGGGTTTCTCCAATATGCAAAGCTTGTTTCCTCAACGGTCCGAAAGTGTAGCCCTACACCCATTGTGAGGCTTGTCACCAATAGGATGAGAGGGGACGACATTCGAACATTTGATCCGAAACCCTCGAGCCCATAACTCGTACCTCATGCAGATTCGTATCAGCTTGATGACAATCAAGCCATGTGATTTTGGACACGTGGGCCTGGTTGATTAATTCAAATTGCATGGAAAAGGACAGTGCGTACTTGAGTTAAGGGTGGCAGTTGGAAGAAGTGAAGTAAATATTAATTAAATCATTGGAAGAAGTGAAGCTGGCAATAAAACTTTAAACTTATGAACCAATAAAATTGTAACAAATATATATATATTTTTATTTTAAAATATATTAATACAAACTTCCTAAGTTAAACGTTGTAATTTCTAAAAAAATTTAAAGTCAACCCTAAACTAATAGCAAGTCAACGATGAACTCATCGCTATTAGTCCCTGGCCTTGGCAGGGACTAATAAGTGAACTATTTTTTACACTTCAAAAAAAAAAAGTAAATTCAAAGAAAATATCAAATTATTTATTACAAACAACATTTGTTAGTAATACAAACACAACAATAAGTAAATTCAAAGAATATCAAATTGTTTATTACAAACACATTTGTCAGTAAGGGAATTATTTATTACACTTCAAAACCAACTCAGCAAATCAAAGAGAATATCAAACTATTAATTACAAACAACATTTGTTAGTAAGTGAATTATTTATTACACTTCAAAACCAACTATGCAAATCAAAGAGAATACCA
>ML785096.1:291911-304408 GCA_009831015.1 Picea engelmannii | reverse complement strand
TTTCTTGGCTTGTCCAGGTTCTCCTGTATTGAAAATTCAAACATTGTGTATGAAACATGTAAGATAGAAGAAGTAGTTTGACCTCCATAAGACAATCTGGGTTGTAGATGAAGTGTGAATCTACATATGTATATAACTTATTAAGAAGAAGAAATTGGATGTGTTATTGTTATGACCATACCTTCTCTTTGAAGATTGTTCTTGGATTTCTTCTCCGATGTCGCTTGTAACTTCTTCTTCTTCATCAATTGGTCTATTTTTTTTTATGTAAAGATGATGTATAAAATACAATATAGAATATAAGAATACGAAACATGGAACAATGAAAAATGACAATTGGAATTCAACTTAATAAAATACAGAGAAGGTTGGAAATATGTACCTTTTTTTTCCATCCATGTTTGTAGTTGTTCTTATTATCTTTTTAAGCACGGATAATTGGTTCGATGTACTATACATTGAAAAAAAAAATCAAGGAAAGTGAATAGATATGCAAGCAGATTTTAGGAAGATGAAAATGCATTGAAACTTGCTGATGGATGTTTTTTTTATATTATAAAAAACTAACATCAATACTATACTGACGCAGCCGCACTCCTCGGAGCACGTCCGCTCTCACAGGATCTTCTCCTCCCTTGGCCCGAAGAACTACTAAGTCCTTCAATTCACCTTATCGATAATTTTCTCCACCCACAGTAACTCTCGTAGGTGATTCCCCTATCCAAATCGGGAAATCGGACTTCGCGATTTCGCGAATTTGGTGGTCACGTGTTTTGTGCCCCACAATACCCCGAAATCCGATGGGTAATTGTCAACACTTTCTTGTTCCTATCGGGAATCTTCTCGTAGGGATTTCGGCAGTTATGATGTAGAAATCAACTTGCCTCACTGACCCCCGACTCCCGATATGCCAATACCCCGATGCGGCACGACACCTGTCCACCCCTTTGACATTTGTGGGCCCCGATCCCCTTACGATCACGAAATTGTGGGTTGGAGTATCGCGATTTCAAATGTACTTGTTCACGGAACTTTCTAAGTCCCGAACCCCGATGTAGGGTGACACCTGTCCTCCACTCAAGCGCTTATAGTTATTTGGGCGTCGCGTTTCGGAGTTTCGCGACTTCTCCTGCAGAAAATCTCACATCACCGGAAATCCCGATATGTCAATTCCTGATGCACGTGAGAACTGACTCCTCCATGTCACTGTCCCTTCACCGCTCTATCGGACATCGCGGGATCATGATTCCAGATGTTGTGATTTCTTTGCTCCTAGAACTCGCGATGTGTCGAACCCCGATGCCTCTCCAGATTCCTGATGCGTGTCCTATTGAGATCCATGGCTAGGATTTCTCTGGAGATCCGAGACTCACAAGGTCTTTGATTCTTAACCTTTGAAAACCCTGATGACTCCAATATCCCGATGACTCCTTCGGGACTTCTCCTCTACTCACTAGGGCTTAACCCCGGTGCAACTCCTACTGAATCTAATGGTTAACAGGAAATCAACTGCTGATCCAACGACTCACCAGCCTTTTGATCTTGAACTCTGATGTGGCCGTAGCCTCCTCGCTAATCTGTCGGATCTGACGGCTGGCGGGATTTCTACGAGTTCCCTCCACAAGATCTTGACCATTGCTCCTCTCTCCTTGAAGGTTCCTTGATGTGAAACCTTCTGTGCGGTCCTTCAACAGATTTTAAAGGATCCACTCCTCCTGAGATTTTCCACGACTTCAGTCTTCTTGGAAACCTCTTGCACGCACTCCTTGCGGCAAACCTTCAGCCTCAACTGAGTGTTGAAGTCTCTCGACCCTGCGCACTCCTGCAACAACAGTCTTCTAATACTTCCCTCAGGTTCGCAACCCTGAGACCTTTAACCAGCCTGCGCACTCCTTGCACGGCTCCTGTGCCCAACTGCACCTTTGAGAAAATGAGAACAAAAGTTATATCTAATTGAACCCTCATGTCAACGCACTCCTTGCGGACAAATTCGACTACACTCCTTGCAGAAATCCTTTGGCTCAATTAGAGAAACAATTGAAACTCATTCACTCTTCCTCTCAGACTTCAATTCCACCATGAAATAACATACACAGCATATGAAAGCAAATGTATGACAGGAAGCAAACATTCAATTAAGCATAACATCAATAACAGAGCAATAACACAAAACCATGGATTTGAATCAAAGCTTTCTTCTATTAATTCAAATATCTATACATGGGTGTTCTTCATACAGTTCTCTGCATGCTCTTCTCTTCCTTCTTCTGAATTAAATCTCCTCTACAATGTACAAAGGAGGGTGTCTATATCTGTTTTCCCTCTTGGACTCTAAGGCTATCAATTCTAAAATTAAATTCCTATCTAACTGCATTAAGTCTATTAAATGCCGACTATCTACCAAGGACGAGAGCTATCCACTCAAGGTCCATTACAATATACAAAGGTGCCTCCTCTTAAATGACTCATTTAAGATTTGCGCAACAGTCCCAAAGCATTTTCAAAATTTGTGCTGGCTTATCCAGTTGGTTTCCGCTTCCACGCTGGCTCGCTTGATGTGTTGGCGATGCTCCTGCATCATACTCCTCGGCTTGAAAAATTTCATGGGCTCCTATCCATGAGCTCCTGCACGGTCTGTCCATGCTTCTATATTTCCGCTTCATTTTCCCAGCTGGCATCTTCCACTGGGTGGCCCTTCCAGTTGACCAGACACTTGAAGTATTCTTTCCTCTTGGTCTTCTTACACACTCTCTTGTCCAGTATGCATTCCATTTGCGGATTTTCTACAACTGGCAATTGCTTCATCCACTAGATCACTGGCTGTTCAGTTCCAGTCTCTGCTTCTCCAGCCTTGTATGGGTATAAATTTGCGATATTGAATATCAGAGATATTCCGATCCCATCTGGTAACTCAATCTCATAAGCATTTTCCCCGAATTTTCTCAAGACCTTACATGGCCCGATTTTCTTCATCTTTAGTTTATTGTATGTTCCCCTTGGGAACCTTTCTTTCCTTAAGTGTGTCAGAACTAAATCACCAACTTCAAACTGACGTTGTCTCCGATGCTGATCTGCTCTGCGCTTGTACTCCTGGCTTGATTTTAGCAGTCGCTCCTTCACCTGGCTGTGAAGTTCTTTCATCGCCTCAGTGAATTCTTCTGCACTAGCACTGCTAGTAGAAGTCTGTTCTGAATCCCTCAGTTTAGAAACTCCTCTCAGCTGCATCCCATATACGATCTGAAATGGACTTCGGCCTATGCTCCTGTTCACTGAATCATTGTATGCGAACTCTGCTTGTGGCAATACATTGTCCCATCTGCTGTGGTGTTCTGTCACCAAGCTTCTCAGCAAGTCTCCCAGACTTCTGTTCACCACTTCCATCTGTCCATCTGTCTAAGGATGGTAAGTAGAACTAAACATCAAGTTAGTCCCCAGCTTCTCCCCAGCTTCTTCCATAAGGTCCTCCAAAAATGTACTATGAATTTCGTGTCTTTGTCCGAAACTATACTTTTCGGCAATCCATGAAGTCGAATGACCTCCTTGAAAAATAGATTTGCGATGTGCGTCGCATTGCTGGTCTTCTGGCATGGAATGAAGTGTGCCATTTTAGAAAACCTGTCCACGACCACAAAGATTGAATCAACACCTCTTTGCATCCTTGGCAACCCTAATACAAAATCCATGCTTATCGCCTCCCATGGCCTCTCTGGTATGGGCAATGGCTGATAAAAACCCGCATTTTTGGTGCGAAGTCGATACCCTCATGGTCCAACCCGCCTCTCACCAGGACCTTCTTTCTCATAGGCCCGAAGAGTCAAAGAACTCTTCCAACTCCTCTCGGGAGTTCTCACTACCCACAGCTATCTCCTCGGCGATCTCCCCTCGCTTATCGGGAAATCGCAATTCGGGAATTCACGGTTCACGTGAGTGCAATTCACATGCAGTTTAAAACTCCAAACCCCGATGAGTCAAAAGTCAACTGTTCCTCTTCCGTCGGGGATTTCCCTATCGGGAAATCGCTGCTTGCAATGTCCACAATCTGACTTTCCAAACTCCGAGCTCCGAGGTACCGATCTCCCGATACAATGCCACCTGGACTCCACTAAACCTCATGGTCCCACACTGCCACGTCGTCGTCGGGATTTTGCGGATCGCGAATCCACGATGCAAGTTTTTCTTGGTGTTGAAAACCCCGAACGCCGAATCCCGACCTTCCGGGATCGCGTGCCACCTGTCCTATGGAGATCAACGGCTCCGAATAACTCGGGAAATCACGACTCGCGATTTCAACGAGTCTGCGCCTCACCTTGTAAATCGTCGAATGTCGAACCCCGATGGGGTTTGGTCCTTCCTGCGCCTATGGTTTAACTTCCCCACAGTTTCTCCACAATCCAACGATCGGCGGGATTTCGCGAGTTCCTTCTCCGCGAACCTTGACCGTTGATTCTCCTTCTTGGAGATTTCTTCTGTCCTAAAGCTCCGTTGCTGTTCGAGTCTCACCTGGGTCTGTTCCCACAATGTTGATGAAAGGAACTATCCCTCCTGAGCTTAATTTCTCCCACTCCTTCAGAGGGATGCCTGCACACTCCTTGCGCTCGACCTCAACAACTCTTGAAGTGTTGAGTCTTCCAGACTCTGTGCACTTCCAGCCACAGTAATCCTTGCCTTCCTTTCCTCAGACTAATTACTGAGAATTCAACCTCGGCCTGCACTTCTCCTGCACGACACGAGTAACCCAATTCGACTTCTGGGTGAGCGAGAATGAGATTTTAACTGTTGAGCCTCATCAACGCACTCTATGCGGATGAATTCGACTGCACTCTATGCAGGAATCTCCTGGCTCAAACAGAGAAACAATTGAAACTCATTCACCTCTTTCTCCCACAGATGGAGAATACGATGCCCCTGGCAGTCTTCCAACTCAAGCAACCTATTGCTGAGTGCTCTGAGTATTCAGTAACCCAGTGAAATCTCCCTCAGTGGATGCTTCCTTCAGATGATAGAAATCAAAGGGTTCCTTCCTCCTGTGCTATCTGCATACTCCCTCAACACCCTCCTGGCGGAGTATCTCTTCCACCGAACACTCAAAAACTATGTTTTCCCTATGCACTCACACACTTCGCTCGATGTCCCCTAGACAGAGCTTTCAACATCCTCCACTGACTTTTGTTCCTTCAGAACTCACATCAGAGTTCCTTCCTTACACACACTCAATACCCTCTTGGTAGAAATCCTCCCGAACTACTCAGAGGTTCTATTTACAACAGTGTCTCCGCTACACTGCCTTGACTATTGAGGTGTTCAGTAACCTCAAAATTCCTCCTTCTATATGAGTTGTTGACTTCAATGCTTGTGCTCTCAGCACGTCTTTGTCTGACTCCTCCGAGTTCAGAAGTGCCTCCTCAGTGCACTAGTATTCAGAGTCTCAACACTCTATCATGCCCGCATGGCATGAACCCTCAAAGACCTCTCAAACCTGAAATCAAACACACTCCCTGCAATGACATAATTAAAATCCACCAATGCAGCATATAGTGAACACACACACAGACATGCATATAATGACAGAAAATGCAGGAAAAACTGCTCTGTATTAATAATGGAAAATGCCTGTATATTTTACAAAGTGTTCCTCGAGCTCTCTCTCGGCTCTCTCTTCTGCTCTACATGCCTCTACTTGCCTCTCCTTGCCTCTCTCTCTCAAAATGAGATCTCAATATCTCTTTTACCTGAGGGGCCCTTCACGCTTCCCTCCAGGATTTACCTACTCTAATTAATTTACAATCAATGGCTGTCTAGTCTGCTACCGAGAACTAGATCTCAGCCGATCTATAATAAATGCCTATCTTATCTAAAGCCTACACAAAGGCATGGAATTCATGGCTCACCAGCCTAAAACATTTATTACATTCATTTCAAATATTCAAATGAGGCTGCGCCTCTATTCGAATGCATGCACGCTGACGGGGCTGGCTGGCATGGAGAGATGCTCCTGCATCAATTTTGTTTCCTCCCCTTCGAATGCTAGCAAATTCGACATCTGTCAATGAATCTCTTGACATCTTCTCACATCCCCGGCCAAAAATATGATTCATTCAGCTTCGCGAAAGTCTTGTCATGGCCAAAATGTCCTGCTAAGCCTCCGTTGTGTTTCTCCTTCAACAAGTTCTCCCTCATGGAGAATTTTGGAATACACAGTTGATTGCCTATGAACATCAACCCTTCCTGGATCATATAATCTATCCAAGGACTCCTATATCTGAGAACTGGATTCTCAGCTGTTTCATACGCCTCTCCAAAATCTGCATCACCTGCGTACATGTCCCTGAGATCATCAAAACCCAACGTTTTGACTCAGAACTCCTGCAGCAACAAACACTTCCTACTCAAAGCATCAACCACTTTGTTAGCAGTACCCAAAATATGCTTAATCACAAACGTGAAATTTTGCATATACTCTACCCATTTCGCATGTTTCTGATTCAACTTCTCCTGTTGAGTCACAAACTGTAATGCATGATTATCACTATACAAAACAAATTCTTTTGGGATCAAGTAATGCCTCCACTTTTTCAATGCCTGTATGATAACATAAAATTCTTTATCATATGTGGAGTATTTCAATTTTGCCTCATCGAGCTTCTCACTGAAATATGCAATCGGTCTGTCTTCTTGACTCAGGACCTCTCCTATAGCAAACCCGCTTGCATCACATTTCACCTGAAATGTCTTCAGGAAATCCGGCAACACCGGAACCGGTTTTTCCGTGATCTTCCGCTTCAACAGATTGAAGCTCTTCTCAGCCTCTGTTGTCCAGTGAAAATACTTATGCCACTTCTTAACTATATCCATCATTGCTGCGCTAATCCCACTGAAATTCCTGATGAATTTTCGGTAGAAACTAGCTAAACCATGAAAACTTCTCACCTCAAAAATATTTCTCGGTGATGGCCAATTCCTGATTACTTCTACCTTATCTGGATCCATTCTCAACTCATTCGCTGAAATAACAAATCCCAAATAAATGAGCTCTGTCTTCATGAATGAGGACTTCTGCATATTTATCAACAACTTCTCCTGCTATAGCTTTTTCATCACTATAGCCAAATGCTTCAAGTGCTCTGCCACTGATTTACTGAAAATCAATATATCATCCAGATATACGATGACAAATTTTCCAATGAATTCCCTCAGGACTTCATTCATTAACCTCATAAAGGTACTCGGTGCATTTGTTAACCCAAACGGCATAACAAGCCACTCATACAGTCCTTCGTTGGTTTTGAAGGCTGTCTTCCACTCATCACCCTCTCTCATGCGAATCTGGTGATATCCTCTCTTCAAATCAATCTTTGAAAAGTATTTTTCCCCACTTAAATAGTCCATCAGATCATCCATCCGTGGCAATGGAAACCTGTACCTGATGGTTATCTTATTGATCGCCCTTGAGTCGGTACACATTCTCCATCCTCCATCCTTCTTCGGACTAAGTACCGTTGGAACAACACATGGACTCAAGCTCTCTCTAACTAACCCTTTGTCCAATAACTCCTGGATCTGCTTCTTGACCTCTTCATTTTCCTGCGGAATCAACCTATACATGGCTTTATTCGGAAAACTAGCTCCTGGTATGAGATCGATGTGATGACTCACACTCCTCATCGATGGCAACAAATGAGGTAATTCGTCCACTATGATGTCAGTGAACTCTTCTAGCAGTTCTCGAATCCCCTCTGGTAGATCATCCACTCTTGTGCTAGTCAGAACAATCCTTGGTTTCCTGACCACAAAGAATTGTGGATCTTCCTTCTTCTTCACCTCCATAAGAAGTTCCTTCCCACTCATGAGAAGTACTGTGTTTCTTACTTCTGGCTTCACCTCCTTATCCTTTATCGGAAGCAACATATGGGTTCTCCCATTCTTCTCCAGTGTATATGTGTTCATTCTCCCATCATGAATCACATTTCGGTCATATTTCCATGGTCTACCCAACAATAAATGACAAACATCCATGGGAATAACATCACATAAGATCTTATCATTATATCCACCTATTTTGAATTCAACCAAGCATTGTTTAGTAACAGTTACCTGGTGTCCTTTCTGTAGCCATGAAACTCTGTATGGGCTAGGATGATTAGTCGTCTCTAGCTCCAGCTTCTCTACCATCTCTGTAGATACGAGATTATCTGTGCTACCACTGTCAAAAATGACCTTGCACACCCTATTCTTGGTCTTGCAAGCTGTTCTGAAAAGTCTGGTCCTTTGGACTGAACTCTCCACCTCTTTCTCAAGTGTCAAAAGGACTTTACGCATCATCAATGACCTTCCGCCTTCAGCATCTTCTACCTCAACATCCCGTCTCTGCGCCTCTGTGATGTGAGCTTCTCCAATGTCCTTCTTTTTCTCTGGACACTCGTAAGACTTGTGCCCATTTTTCCCGCATGTGAAGCATGTGATAACTCCACCTCTTCCTCTGCCTCTGCCTCTGGTATGAGGAAAAGTATTTCCATCAGCATATGCTCTGCTCTGCTCTGTATGCTGCCCTCTCTGTTCAACATATGGCCCTCGCTGTGAGGTTCCACCTCTTTCAACCTTAACCTGAGGTTTCTTCCATTCCTCCTTGGGCTTCTGGTATTTGTCCTGGGCAACTGCCTTGCCTCTGGGCTGAATTCTGCCTCGACCCCTCTGACTTTGCTTACATCTCAGCTTCTCCTCAACTTTTAGAGCCATTTGATAAGCATCCTCCACTGTTCGGATGGTTACCATGCTCAATTCATCCTGAATGTCGTATCTCAGACCATTAAGATATCTAGCAACCTTTTCATCATCGCTCTCCCGATGACCTGCTCTGATGTTCAGTCGATAGAATTCCTCCGTGTATTCTTTCACTGTCATCAGCTTCTGTATTAGGTTCTGCATCCTCTTGAACAGAGTAATTTGATAGTCTCTTGGGATGAATTTCACTTTCATCTTCGCAATCATTCGATCCCAACTCTTGATTTTCTGCTTACCCTTGTAGCGTCTATCAGCTTGTAGCTCATCCCACTACAATGTTGCATGTCCCTTCAAGCGCGTGACAACATGTCTGACTTTCTTGTCTTCTTTGACATCTTCATAATCGAAGTAGGTACTTAGAGCTCTAATCCAATCTAGTAGCTCCTCTGCATCCAGATTTCCCTCATAGACTGGAATGTCCATTTTTGCTTTTGCACCCATCCTGGCAATAGCTTTAATTAGGCATTCATTCGTTGCATCCTCGGTTGCAACTTCCTCCTCACGTTCAGTCTCCAATTCACTATTGGAATCACTCAGATCCCCTGCACCAGCTGTGCGTCTTTGGGATGTCTCCATGTCTTCAAGCCTTGCTCAAAGATCACGCATTTGCCTTTCCATTTCTGGATTTTCTACCTTCCCGCCTCTTCTCTGCACCTCCCTATCCTATGGATAGGGTGATTTCCTTTCTCTCCTCAGAAGCATGGTGAATTCTCTTCTTCTCTACTACAGAAAGCAAATATCCTTCCTCAGCTCTGATACCAAACCTGACGCAGCCACACTCCTCGGAGCACGTCCGCTCTCACTGGATCTTTTCCTCCCTTGGCCCGAAGAACTACTAAGTCCTTCAATTCACCATATCGGGAATTTTATCCACCCACAGTAACTCTCGTAGTTGATTCCCCTATCCAAATTGGGAAATCGGACTTCACAATTTCGCGAATCCGGTGGTCGCGTGTTTTGCGCCCCACAATACCCCGAAATTCGATGGGTAATTGTCAACACTTTCTTGTTCCTATCGGGAATCTTCTCATCGATATATCGACACTTATGATGTAGAAATCAACTTTCCTCACTCACCCCCGAGTCCCGATATGCCGATACCCCGATGCGGCACGACACCTGTCCACCCCTTTGACACTTGTGGGCCCTGATCCCCTTACGATCGGGAAATCGCGGGTTGGAGTATCGCAATTTCAAACACACTTGTTCACAGAACTTTCTAAGTCCCGAACCTTGATGTAGGTTGACACCTGTCCTCCACTCAAGCGCTTATAGTTATTTGGGCGCCGCGTTTCAGAGTTTCGCGACTTCTCCTGCAGAAAATCTCACATCACCATAAATCCTGATATGTCGATTCCCGATGCATGTGAGAACTGACTCTTCCACGCCACTGTCCCTTCATTTCTCTATCAGACATCGTGGGATCGCGATTCCGAATATTGTGATTTCTTCGCTGCTGGAACTCGCGATGTGTCAAACCCCGATGCCTCTCCAGATTCCTGACGCGTGTCCTGTCGAGATCCACGGCTAGGATTTCTCCGAAGTTTCGAGACTCACAAGGTCTCTGATTCTTAACCTTTGAAAACCATGATGACTCCAATATCCTGATGACTCCTCCGAGACTTCTCCTCTACTCACTAGGGCTTAACCTCCGTGCAACTCCTACTGAATCTAATGGTTGACGGGAAATCAACTGCTGATCCAATGACTCACCAGCCTTTTGAGCTTGAACTCTGATGTGGCCGTAGCCTCCTCGCTAATCTGTCGGATCTGACGGCTGGCGAGATTTCTACGAGTTCCCTACACAAGGTCTTGACCGTCACTCCTCTCTCCTTGAAGTTTCCTTGATGTGAAACCTTCTGTGTGGTCCTTCAACAGATTTTAAAGGCTCCACTCCTCCTGGGCTTTTCCACGACTTCAGTCTTCTTGGAAACCTCTTGCACGCACTCCTTGCGGCAAACCTTCAGCCTCAACTGAGTGTTGAAGTCTCTTGACCCTGCACACTCTTGCAGAAGAAGTCTTCTAATACTTCCCTTAGGTTTGCAACCCTAAGACCTTTAACCAGCCTGCACACTCCTTGCACGGCTCCTGTGCCCAACTATACCTTTGAGGAAATGAGAACAAAAGTTATATCTAATTGAACCCTCCTGTCAACGCACTCCTTGTGGGAAAATTCGACTGCACTCCTTGCAGGAATCCTTTGGCTCAATTAGAGAAATAATTGAAATTCATTCACTCTTCCTCTCAGACTTCAATTCCACCATGAAGTCACATACACAGCATATGAAAGTGAATGTATGACAGGAAGCAAACATTCAATTAAGCATAACATCAATAAACAGAGAAACAACACAAAACCATGGATTTGAATCAAAGATTTCTTCTATTAATTCAAATATATGTACATGGGTGTTCTTCATACAGTTCTCTTCTTGGTTCTGAATTAAATCTCCTCTACAATGTACAAAGGAGGGTGTCTATATCCAATTTCCCTCTTGGACTCTAAAGCTATCAATTCTAAAATTAAATTCCTATCTAACTGCATTAAGTCTATTAAATGCCGACTATCTACTAAGGACGAGAGCTATCCGCTCAAGGTCCATTACAATATACAAAGGCACCTCCTCTTAAATGACTCATTTAAGATTTGCGCAACAGTCCCAAAGAATTTTCAAAATTTGTGCTGGCTTATCCAGCTAGTTTCCGCTTCCGCGCTGGCTCGCTTGATGTGCTGGCGATGCTCCTGCATCATATACCAAACTTTTTTTGGCAACTGTGACATTGTTTTTTTTTATGTGTTATAAAGGAAAGGCATTTGTAAATGTGTAACAAATATATGGATATATGCTTTAGCTCAAAATATGCAGTATGATTTATGTGTAGTTTGCACTTCAAGTAGGAGACAAATTGTATCATGATCAGTCCAATATGTATTCAATGTATATATTCTGGAGTTTTCATTCTTTGCATTTGACCAAATATGATCAATGAGTGCTTTTTGTGCATGGTTTGTTTTTCCTAGGAGCATATGCGCATTGTAAGTGSACATGTAGTTTTCCAATTTTTTTGTCTGTTCATTACACCGTGACATGTCAATGTTGAAGTCTCCTAGAATGACTAGGATTTTGTGTTGGTGAAAATGACATAATGCTTTTGTGATGGTATTGAATATGCTGGACAAAGTTGCATGCGGTGTAGCACAAAATGTTGATTACTGCAAGATGGGATCCGTGGAATGATACTTTAGCTATAAGGACCTCTACAGATTGGTCTTCATAGTGCATATGTTCCAGTATTGGGAGATGTTTTTTGACTAGTGTCATGACTCCATGTTTAGTGCAACTTGATATGCAATTGAAGCTTGGAAATTGTTGATTTTGCATAGATAATGTCATGTATGTTTCTTGCAAACATAAAATATTAGCTTGCATTGTGTCATAGTCATTGAGTATATCATTCATATGTGCATGCAAGCTACGTGTGTTTAGCATAAGAATTGAGATGTTTGTGCTTGACTTTATGGACTCGAAATCATATGCCAAGTTCCACTTTGCAATGCTTCAGAGGCGTTGCATATCAGTATCAATTTTTTGTTTTACCTTGAAGTTATCCATTTTGAGAGGATGTAGCAAATACAAAGACTCTATGTTTCTTACACGAGATAAGGCTGTATATACCAATCCATGGATTCGTATCCCAGCAGGGTCAAATGCAACACT
>ML785096.1:220704-236760 GCA_009831015.1 Picea engelmannii | reverse complement strand
ATCCGTCCTTCTTTCGAATGAAAATAACTGGTGCACCCCATGGTGACACACTAGGACGTATCAGTCCCAGGTCCAACAACTCCTTTAGTTGCATCTTTAATTCTTGCAACTCTGGGGTCGACATCCGATAAGGCGTTCTTGCTATCGGTTCAGTTCCCGGTTTCAGGTCTATGGTAAAATCCAGTTCCCTCTCCGGCAGCATCCCAGGAAACTCCTCTGGAAATACGTCCGCAAACTCCTTCACCACCGGAAGGTGTTCTAGGCCTTCCGTTACTCCTTTCTCTTTTAGCGCAAGGATCGCATATAGTTTTCACCCATTGCGCATACTCTTCCGTAACTGTAAGGAAGAGACAAACCGCAGGGAAACTCCTTGGTTCCTTCCTACACGTCTCTGTCCTTCATCATCAACCAAGCTCAACCATTTTGTCTTACAGTTGAGAATCACCTCATGCGTTTCCAACCAATCCATACCGATCACGACGTCATAAGATCCTAATATCGTGACGTACAAGTTGACTCTCATGACAAACTCTCCCAGTTTAAGGGCACAGCCCGTAACCTTTCCTCCAACCTTCTATTTGGCTCCCGAAGCCATCTCCACGAAGCTAAACTCATCTTGTTCGACTGCCTTTACCTTAATCCTTTTTAGCGCTGCACCAGAAATGAAACTCTCAATAGCTCCTAGGTCTATCAAAACGCTAAGGGTCTGGTCAGCGACCATACCTGTCGTCTCGAGCATAGTTGACTGGTGCTCTACCTGGCGGTTATTCACCGCTGCATGAATCCGATGGGCCTTGCCCATATCTCCCACGGTAGCGGGTCCGGCTGATCCGGACGTCCTGGCCCTCTCCACAGGACAGTCGCGCTGGTAGTGTGGCTCCCCACATGTCCAACACCCCTTCTTCGGTCCAGTAGTCCTGGTACCCGAAGTAGAAGAGGACTGCCCACCGGCCTGAAACCCTGGTCTGTTCTGCTGAACATGCCTAAACTGCTGCTACTGCGGGCGACGCTGCTGTTGATGCTATGGTCCTCGATAGGGTGTCTACTGCTGAGGCGGCGGTCGTCAAGGTGTAGTGAACGTGGATCCCCTCTAGAAGCCACGATGTCCCAACGTATGTCTTGCTGGTGTCTGATGTCGCGGCACCCCCGATGAACTCTGCCCTGCGGGTCTCGCTGAAGTCCGGGTCTGACCCCTACCGATAAGCTCCTCCTCCGCTATGAGGGCCTTTTGGACAGCGTCGTGCAAGGTTTGAGGCATCAAGATCCTAACCTTTGCACGCAGACTGCCGTTAAGGCCAAACACGTACCTGTTGACTTTGAGCTTCTCTGTGTTAAGGTGCGGAGCATACCGGAGCAGCTCCATGAATCATGCCTCATACTCGGGCACCGTACGACCTCCCTATCGTAGCGCGTTGAACTCGTTGAGCTGACGCTCAATGAATTCCTCGGAAAGGTACCTCTCTCGGAACTGTTCCTCGAACCGTTCCCATGACACATCTTCCACGGCCATGTTCAGCTACGGCAGGAGCGTCTTCCACCATAGAAGAGCGCTCCCCTTCAGTTGAAAGACCGCCATGCAGACCTTCATGTTGGAGGTATAATCGCGAAGTGCGAAGCACATCGCCATATTCTCCAACCATGCCTCGATGGCTGCGCCGTCGAGGGTGCCAAAGAACTCGGGAAATTTTACCTTCTCGAGTTCATGGTGAATGTTAACTGTGACGGCCGGTGCGCGTGGCAGAACCTCAGGGGGTGCCGGCGCCCTGGCCTCGTCTCTGTCCAAACGGCTAATCAGAGCCTCGGACATGCGCTGAAAGGATCTCATCATCCCAACAACATCACCAACTGATATATGTTCCTGTCCGAGCACCTGCTCACCTCCCTGGGGGTTAGACCGCTCAGGTGTGGATGCTGCTGGAGGTGTCTCACCTCCTCCCCTAGAACCCCGTCGTCTGCCTCCGCGACGTCCTCTAACCATGATTACCTACACCCACACAATCAAATCGATCAGAAACAGTATAATAAAACCAACTCATGTCAACGAAAGCCGTAGCGAACCCCCTCGTCACGGGTCGAACCGGCTCTGATACCATATGTAACAACCCTCCTAGTTAAGGACAACTACTCTGTCAACCGGTGCAATTTTTTTTTTGTTTGTTATAGTGTGTGCACGCGTGTAGAAGAAACAACCCCCTCGACTCTACGTCAACACTCGAACCAACAGGACGCAAGTAAGACGAACACAATCAAGATGACCCGACATATCATAGTGACAACAAGAAACAAACGCCCCTGGACATGAGGCGGGCAACTAGCAGCTGTAAGCATAAACAGACCCCAGGGGTTAGGCACAGTAATGTCACAGAATGAAGGAATCCAACAATAGAGTCGCAGTAGTGGAACTGTGCCTTTAAACAGCCCGAGACTACTGATACGGCTCAGAGTGTGTCGCAAGAGTGGAACTGTGCCTTTAAACAGCTCGAGACTCTTGATACGGCACCGGATTCCTTCCACAGGATTTACACACAGACATAAATACTAAGATACAAGAGGTGTCTATATCCTGCCCGACATGAACAGACTACGCAATACAATACCACCAAGTACTACAATCAGGAACAATCATGACCTCTACGGGAGACGCAAGTCAAGAGGACTCAAATCGACCTACCACCATTGGGAACCCGAAGACATCAATCAAGACCAATTGCTCCAGTAATTATCATTAACCAACGAAGACTTTATCAAGGTAAAGATCCTAAAATCTCAACCCCCAGTGTTTAGTTATAAGGTCAATTTGCGCTAGTTCAGGGATAAACAATAATCACAACACATTGCATTTTTTTTGTTAAATTTTGCGAATCAACAACATCAACATTTAGATTTACCGTCACCAACATTACTGATCACTGTATCCATTACATTATTCATGACCGTAAAATGATAGTGACAAGGTTCCCCAAGTGTCAATACCCTTACCCCACTGTCCATATATAAAAATAACATCGAAATTAGTAACCACCTCATGTTTACAAATAATTATATGGCATTATAATTAAATGACAATATATAATATTAACAACATTTATAATGACCCAAATTAGCAATAACCGTATCTAAAAGGGACATCATCACAATATTGAAATGCCAATAAAAATAACAATAATTAAAAATGACAATATTAAGCTAACATTGTGTTCATATATAACGATGACCCTACCAACTATGTTATTTTTTTTTCAAGGCAATACTATTACCAGAAGTAACTTCATCCTTAACATGGCAAATTAAAACAAATGTTATTATTGCAAATTTAACAAGTATTACCTTCGCAATTAACCAATATTAATATTGCAGCTTAAAATGATATTAATATTAATATTTAAAACAAGTATTAACATTTGCATTCGATTTAAACACTATTAACATTTAAGCATATAACAAGTATTAAAAATAATATCTAACGTTGTCATTGCCAATAACAGGTATAATCATTGCATTTATGTGTTATCAAGGGTACTACACCAATCTTGGCATAACCTAATCACACCCTCACCCCTATTTTCTAAAATACATTTATAATGATAACTAGCATGGAACAAGTGACATGAAATTTAAATGTCAAGACAATTACAATCTACTATTATTATTTCCCGTTGAACTGGCGTGAAGATAAGGCAGCTTGGAAATTAAATGGAATTAAAGTGCCAAGTGTAATAAATGCCTAAATTCTAGTTGGGCCATTAATTTTATCCCTACTTGGGTGGTAGGCCGTTACTTCCATTGGCCAATGCTGACTGTAGTGACAGGTTAAATTGGGAATTTAAGTGTGATGATTTATTTTTTGTTTATGCTATAGCCAGACATAAATTTTCTTCTTCCTTCGTTGAGCTATAAAGGCAGTAAAAATTAAATGTCCCTAGATGATCATAAAATAACGATTTACACCAAGGAGGTAAATAACAGTCTTGCAACAAATTTGGCAGTAAAATTTAAATGACGCAGGGGCGAAATGATAATGAATAATGATTTATAAATGAGGAAGATAATGAGAATGTTAATTCTGTTATCATAATTTGTTCAACAAACCCACAATGACGGGGGTTTAATAAATAAAAAATTTACCATGATAAGGTTAGTAATGACTTGGAAGGTCAGGATTATGATAAATCTTATGAGCTGTCTGAAGTTGTTAACAACCAATAGTAACTGAAGGATAAAATAACCATTACCAGTAACAAGGATAACATCAACCGGGAGGGTAATGATTATGATATATATATATATTTTTTGCTGTAACGCAGGTGCCGCTGACGTTCAAGTTATAAATTAAGGAAAGGTAAAACGCGTCTGTGCTAAATCAAACCATGCATACCAGCAAGAGTACATCTCCAGCTGTAGTCAATACTCACACAACATTAAAAACGTACGTCATCCCATTAACCCTAGCGTTGTCAAGTAATACAACAATTTGTATTTCCTTAAGTAGGAACCAACTAGAATAAGGCACGAGCACGGAAGGGATTGGCAATGTTTTGAAAATACTAACTGTAGCTAATAATAAAGGTCTACATTGAAGGGATAAACACTAGGGTTGGGTGCGCCTTGGGCGCGTTACTCTCCAAGATTTGAAATTATGAAGCCCGAACCCTGGCTGTAGCAGAGAATTAACATCACACGTCGAACGAGGGATGAAAATGCCAGGAAGAGAGAGAGCCACACCATGCAATTAATAATTGGTCTGTCTACTGGACATAGGTGTGATTTCCAGCCAGTGTCTCATCGAAAAGGGGAAGGAGCGCAATAGTGTTGGGAAGTTAAATACACCGGCCTTTGAGACAATTGTCAACTGCCCCAGGCGAATTTATTCTGGCCTCTTGACATTCTGACGCATTTAACCAGCATTAACCTACTTTTAATTTATCATATTAATAATTAATTGTATTAGGGTTAGCATGCTTCGGACGTTGTTAAACAACATACTATACAACATACTTTAGTAGAATTTGGATTAAAGGTTAAATTCACCGAATCCTAAAGTGAAAGGTGGTCATCCCAACCGTAACTTATATCAAGTCATTCCAGTAAATAATCCACCTAAATTGGACACATTCTATAGAGATTCATGTATGGTAAGGTCTAGGGACAGCCGCTCGGGATCCAAAGGAACAGCCCAACCTGTAACAGTACATGCGCAATGGAATCGAATAAGGGTCCAAATTTAATCACACAAAAATTTGAGAATCTCCCAACCGTAATGGAACAACCCAAACGTGAGGGCAACAGATTTATATGAGGTGATGTCAAATATGCGTTGTCCCAACCAGTCCCGGGATTTTGATTTAGAACAATCGCAACAGATTGACATATAATCCAGCGACTGTTTCCATTCCCAACTTAAAGGGGAATAGCCCGAGATGTATAATTTCTAGGGTAAAGCATTAAAGAAGGTCTGTACCGTAATTCATGTAAGAATAAAATGATGAACCCCAGCTTCAGGAAAATCATACACAATGAACCTTATGCCAGGTTCCAGTCGCTTAGTGCTGCGCCACTATACAGCTCACGCAGACAGAAGAGAAGGACACGGATTGGGTTTCACGTGCAGGGAGAAGGGGTTCAAGGATCGCTATTGGCTGGGGAGGAAAGGGGCGAACTTAAAAGGTTTCATTCTGAGCTACTGAGACAACGAATGAGGTTTCTGGGGGAGGATGGATTCGACCATTGAGTGAGGGTTCTGACTGTACAAAACATCACTTGACACAGGGCGGTAGTGATACAACCAACGTCTGCACAGGGAGGATTCGGGAGGGGCAACATTAAACCATAAAATTCCCACAGTCCAGGACAATAATTAATAGAAATTTGCACAGTCAAGAATTATGAACAGTAAATATTTTTCCTTTTTCACAGTCCTGAACCATAAATAAAATTTCATAAACTCATCATTTCATAAACTCATCATGCCATTACCAAGCATTCTAACTACAAAATTTAAAGATCATACCATTGCCTTGATGCTTGCTCCTGCCGCTCCTTCTCCTGCTTGCCGACCGCAAGAACTCACCGGTACCTCCCAGTAAATGCTAGGGGTACTCTCCTTCCCCCTTAGCCCCCCGAGCCGCAAAGGGGCCACACACAATCAAAGAGTAACTAGCTTCTCAGCTCGCCTCCAAGGATGAGCTACCACTCAAGTCTGCTGAGAATCCCCAATTCCTACAAGAAATCAGTCCAGTCCCTCTCTCGCAGCATAACAATACCAATCTCAAAAAAAGTCCCCTTTCTTTCCCCCTCTCCCCTCTTTTATCCAGTCTCAAACCCTAATTCTTATTTTTCTTAGGTTTTCCCCCCTTTTCCCTTTTGATTTTCTTATTTTTCTTTTTAATTTGTTTTGTTTATATTATTTTATTTTTCTTTTCAAAAACTCAAAGAGTATGTGCGCTCATTATTCATTTCCTTTTATTTTTACATGCTTAACTTTATTTGTTTACAATTTGTTTATAATATAAATATACATATATATATATTCATTTTTCTATTTAAAAGCATGCATTCATCTTTGTAGTTCATCATTATCCATCATTTAATTTACCATTAATATATATGTATATATAGGATAATGAGAGATTAAGGCGATGGCAAACCAGTATAGGGGAAAAGTAAATGTATTACATAAAACGAATAAAGAGGAATTATAGGGAGGGATGGCGATATAGTAATGTGAACTAGACAAGTAAAAGGGAGATGGATACTGGAAGATCAAGGCGATGGAGGATAGTTTAATTAAGTAGACAAGGATAATGAGAGGATAATGATCTGTGTTTTTTTTCTTTTTTTTCTTTTTTTTTTTTGAATTTTTATTTGTTAAGGCCACACTAAATTTCCCCCCCTTTTTCTAGAAGGTCTTAGGCTTAGGGTCTAGATTCTGAGATAGGCGACGATAGGTTAAGGGAATTGCATAAGGTTTTATTCAGGCGCTGATGACTTAGGGTTACTTAGGCTGAACCCTCCTCCACAATAATGCGACGTACCCTTCAGGACGCATCACGTGCTCCAAGGGTGCCACTTGCCTCTGGAATTTCTTTTGGCGACGTGCCCTTCAGGAGGCACCACATGCTCCAAGGGTGCCACTCGCCGACTGATTTTCTTCTGTGCGACGTGCCCTTCAGGAGGCACCACGTGCTCCAAGGGTGCCACTCGCCGACTGGACTGATTGGTAGACCTCTATAACCCCTGGATTAAACACTCCGCCAGGTGAACTCGTAGGAGACTAAGGGCTCTAAGGAATAAGGCCCCCGCCTTATTGCGCGCCCCTTAAAATCATCATGAGCGACTGTCGCAGTCGGCCCTCATGGCATCGTGGGTCCTCTCGAACTAGGTAATCGTTAACCTACAGGTCGAGCCATGGCGGGAGTGCTAGCAGGCAGTGGCAGGGCTGCTGTCCACCCCTCTCCCTCAACCTCTCTGCAATCGTGTGTGGCCCCTTTACTCCATATGTGAGTCAAGTCGGCAAGCTATCGTCAGCCTGCAACACCAATAATCATGTCAGAAATGTCAACATCAAATCATCAAATCAAATGAAACATCATAATAAACATATCAACCCGGAAGCACACTCCCTGACTCAGTCCGGAGTCCAAGGGGGCTCTACCGATGCCTCTGCATCCTCAAGGTCAAAACCCTGCACACTCAATAAAACTACGTCAATAGCACCTGTCTACATCAAATAGTAACACATCATGTCATATGTCAATCACATCATAATCAAACATAAAGGTCTAACATCAAAAAGTCCAGATCACTTTCGAGCAAGTGTCCTCAAATAATAAGTGTTCTCAGTGCGCCAGAGCGGGATGTTACACTATGCTATGATTATTTTAATGGTGCGTGTAGCTTGGTTAGGTGAGGTTGCTCATATCTTCAGCTTCAAGCCATTCTCTCTCAATACCGACTCTTAGATTAAAGATATTGTTGCAAGTACTTAGCCATCAATCAAGGAAAGGACTCCCAAGAAGGTTGTCCTGGAGATGGATGGATGTCGTAGTAGAATAAAAAATCTTGAAAAGAATCCTGGTCCAAAGGCTAACTTAAAATAGAATGTATCGGCAAAGCCAAAGGCTTCAGATGAGCGTTCTGATGAACTTCTTCAGACAAGCCTTCATTCTCTAAAATTTAATGTCCTTCAACATGAAGAGAAAGCTAGTATGACATTTGAACCGTTAGGCCATAGCCCTAGGACTGGTCATGGGAATCCTCTTGGATCGAGGAACTGAATGGCATAAGCTGGCGAAGCCATTGAAACACATGCTAATATTTGGAAGAGAAGATCTCACAAGTAGCTTTTGTAATAGGCTAATGGGCCAATGCATTGCTTTACAAACATGAATGCGATGGTTATTTTGTATTGTCTTTGATATAATACAAAGTATTGTGCATTTTACAGTTCAAATCATAAAAAGGTGCACCGTTGTATATAAGAAATAAAACATTTTCCTCAAAATTGTCTTTTCTCAATAGCAATGTCACACTTTCCATTGCCAATAGTAGAGTCATGCACAGTGTCTAAAATGCCAAAGATAGTTGCAAACAATATATAGTTTCCTTTGGGATATGAATATATCTCTTTCATGGTACATGGAAAATTAACTCGTCTCTTAAAACGATATAGTAACAAAGGCCATCACAGAAAGCGATTAAAAGCCATGAGTGCAAATTATCGACAAAACATATCTTAATATCAAATCTCTACAATATTCTAAAAAGCATTATTAAATATGAATAGAAAAACCCACGTTTTATTTTCAAATAGTCAAATGTATTTCTAATGTAACATAGGACTTTTAGCTCAACTTTGGAGCTCCACATAACATGCTTAATAGTTTTAGGTTTTCCATTACTCATTCATTTTCAATAATATTAGTACCTGTTGAAGGCCTAGTACTATAGCGTTCAGCTAGTCATTGACCATGCATCAGTATAGCTTTGACTATAAATTTATACCTATTTCTTAATGTAAGACATTATACAAATAAATTATACTTTAATTTTTTTATTTTTATGAAATGTTAAAATTGATTTTTATGGGTAGGCACTGGCTAAGTCTCTTGCTTATTGAAACGAAGGCAAATCAATTAGTAGTAAGCTCTAAGGTGAGGGGTAGTCAGCTCTATAGTCAGCTCTATGGATATATCCCCATCTAAATGGATAGAATAGTTCGTGACCCATCTCAATGGAAGTTCACCGAGGTACCCATTGGACCAACTAATGTTCAATGATAGACCCGTGTTACCAACATGACGTTCCCCATGTTCCCACCAAAATAGAAAGAGAAAAGTTTAATGCTGCCATTTAATACTTTCCTCTTTAATATTTTCCTGTAGGTTTCTACACTTAGTGACGGCGGCGTCCTTGGAAATACAAGCTTCCTTTTAATGCTCAGTGACGACGGCCTCCTTGGAAATACAAACTTCCTTTTAACGCTGCCATTTAATACTTTTCTCTAGGTTTCTCGGCAGCGGGAGCCCCTGGAATGCTCTGGTCGCATATCAATTACAATCCAATTTGGTGATAGGGTTATTCCATCTCCCGCATGTGAAAGTAGTCCTTTAGAAAAAAAGACAGTGCCACAACAAAAAGTAAAACAAACCACCCCAAAAATAGATGGTTCAAATGTTGGATCGACATGCAATCTATTTCTATTTTTTGGGGGGGTTTGTTTTACTTTTTGTTGTGGCACTTTCTTTTTTTCTAAATGACTACTTTCACATGCAGGAGATGGCATAACCCTATCACCAAATTTGATTGTAATTGATATGCGACCATAGCATTCCAGGGGCTCCCGCTGCCGAGAAACCTAGAGAAAAGTATTAAATGGAAGTGTTAAAAGGAAGTTTGTATTTCCAAGGAGGCCGCCATCAGTAAGCATTAAAAGGAAGTTTGTATTTCCAAGGACGCCGCCGTCACTAAGTGGAGAAACCTACAGGAAAATATTAAAGAGGAAATTATTAAATGGCAGCATTAAACTTTTCTCTTTCTATTCTGGTGGGAACATGGGGAACGTCATGTTGGTAACATGGGTCTATCATTGAACATCAGTTGGTCCAATGGGTACCTTGGTGAACTGCCACCTCATCCCCTCCTGCATATCTCTGTAGACCATAAATCCATTCTATCAATTGAATCAATCAATTATTTCAAGGTGAACTCTTCCCAAGGACGACGGCAATTCTAGACATAACTCCACTATGGTTAGAAGGGGCGAGGTAACCATTCAGATGGGTCATGAACTATTCTATCCATTTAGACGGGGATCTATCCATAGAGCTGACTATAGAGATGACTACCCCTCACCTTAGAGCTTACTACTAATTGATTTGCCTTCATTTCATTAAGCAAGAGACTTAGCGAGTGCCTGCCCATAAAAATCAATTTTAACATTTCATAAAAATAAAAAATTAAAGTATAATTTATTTGTATAATGTCTTACATTAAGAAATAGGTATAAATTTTTAGTCAAAGCTAGACTGATGCATGGTCAACGACTAGCTGAATGCTATAGTACTAGGCCTTCAACAGGTACTAATATTATTGAAAATGAATGAGTAATGGAAAACCTGAAACTGTTAAGCATGTTATGTGGAGCTCCAAAGTTGAGCTAAAAGTCCTATGTTACATTAGAAATACATTTGATTATTTGAAAATAAAACGTGGGTTTTTCTATTCATATTTAATAATATTTTTTAGAATATTGTAGAGATTTGATATTAAGATATGTTTTGTCGATAATTTGCACTCATGGCTTTTAATCGCTTTCTGTGATGGCCTTTGTTACTATATCGTTTTAAGAGACGAGTTAATTTTCCATGTACCATGAAAGAGATATATTCATATCCCAAAGGAAACTATATATTGTTTGCAACTATCTTTGGCATTTTCGACACTGCGCATGACTCTACTATTGGCAATGGAAAGTGTGACATCTCTACTGAGAGAAGACAATTTTGAGGAAATTTTTTTATTTCTTATATACAACGGTGCACCGTTTTATGATTTGAACTGTAAAATGCACAATACTTTGTATTATATCAAAGACAATACAAAATAACCATCGCATGCATGTTTGTAAAGCAATGCATTGGCCCATTAGCCTATTACAAAAGCTACTTGTGAGATCTTCTCTTCCAAATATTATCATGTGTTTCAATGGCTTCGCCAACTTATGCCATTCAGTTCCTTGATCCAAGAGGATTCCCATGACCAGTCCTAGGGCTATGGCCTAACGGTTCAAATGTCATACTAGCTTTCTCTTCATGTTGAAGGACATTAAATTTTAGAGAACGAAGGCTTGTCTGAAGAATTTCATCAGAACGCTCATCTGAAGCCTTTGGCTTTGCCAATACATTCTGTTTTAAGTTAGCCTTTGGACCAGGATTCTTTTCAAGATTTGTTATTCTACTACGACATCTATTCATCTCCAGGACAACCTTCTCGGGAGTCCTTTCCTTGATTGATGGCTAAGTACTTGCAACAATAGCTTTAATCTAAGAGTCGCTATTGAGAGAGAATGGCTTGAAGCTGAAGATATGAGCAACCTCACCTAACCAAGCTGCACGCACCATTAAAATAATCATAGCATAGATCTTCATCATTCAAGTAATTTATGTAAGGAAACTTCTCTATTTGAACCCAATGTGATTATCAGAGGAAAAGTAAAATAAGCGATGCCTAGTTTTTAGGCATTTGTAGGGCATCTGGATAGTTACTGGACTCCAGGTGTATTTTGCAAGAAATGACAAGTTGCGACGTTTATTTTCCTAAACATTCGCTCTGTCATTGATTGTTGGGCATCTAGATTGTTACTGAACTCCAGGTGTATTTTGTCAAAATTCCAAGTGTTTGATTTGATTTGCCACGCTTTTTTCCCCTAAACAGTCGATTTGGCTCTCAATGCATTTTTGTTGTGGGCAATATAGAGGGAACTCTAAACTACTTTTTTAGATTAATTTTTAAGGAATTGTTTTAGGTCACTAAGTAATAAGTTATAGGAAAAATGCAAAGAAACCTCATTTACTAGCCACGAAATGGTTGAGGAGCAATAATTGTTATTCTTAAGAGGGGAGATTTTTTTTTGAAGGAATTCAAGGATCAATCAAATTCATGGTCGTAATACCTGTGTTAGGAAAAGTTCAACTAGAATCCAACATGAATTTGCAAACAATGATTAGGTCTTGCATAATGAGCGTGGAATAGTGTAGAAAACTCAACACATGCTTGACGTTACAATGACCAATCTATGGAATATCAATTCACAATAATAGACAACGATATGTCGTGGACATGCTAAAATTATGTCATGCAATGTAATGAACCCAATCACACATGAAGAAACTTGATTGCACTAATATTTCATGATGATGCATGGTGAGCTAACTTTGTCATGGACACCACTACAAAAAATAGTTCATGTTTCGACTACTACATTAATTAAGTAGTGCAACACTTTACAACATAACACTAACAAGCACAAACAATCATAATGCCATGGCTTCATCTTTTTCTTTTCCCTTAATAATTTCTATAAATCGTTGTAATATAAAGAAACAATGCTTAATCTTTCTTTAGAACAAATATACCCCTCATGACATTGGGGGTTGTGTGATTTTGTGGTCGATGGTTTTCTTAAAGATTCATATTGTTCGTCTTTGTGTTGTGCACTTTACTCAAATAATTAAATTTGGATTCCATTTGTTGTTAATTAAAGTATGCAGACTTTCACAATTCCTCATAATTAGTGTAATTTTTTACGAGATGTTTTGTTTGAGTTTTTAAGTTTATCAATCACATCATACTCATACAACAATGTACATTTAATTGAACTATTTATAATTCGTGTTCTATTTTCTCTAATTCTACATATGTACCCCACGATATAAGGGTACCCCAAGTTTGAAACTATACCCCTATTATGTGCCACTATTGTTAGCTTTTACAAGTAAAATGATATTGTTTCATCACATTAGTGCAATAACTAATTCCGTTATAATTGGGTTTAAATGATGGATTCATAAGTTTATTAGTTTATTAATCAAGTAGTACAAGCATGAACAAATTGAAGGGATAAAATTCCCTTCATTGGGGGCATTTTTTCCTGCAATTTGTTTTTGCCATCTTTAAACCTCTTATGTTCTTAGCTAATTTTTCAACTGCTATTTTAAATATAGGTTGAAAATGTGCTCTAGTACTCATAACCCCATTTCATTTAACCAACCATGGCCCAAATCTCTTAGAACCAGTCTTTCCATATTTGAAAATATACAAAAATTAAAATTATATCTATACAGTTTTCCATAATGTGCTTTCTCTATGCAACTATCGCCCAAACCCCTCATACCCAATATTTGCAAATTTAGAAATATATATTGAACTTATTTGAACATATACATAATGTTTCCTACTTACTTTTTTTGCATCTTCTTTATTGGTTTTATGCATTGATTATGACTATGTTTCAACTTCAAAGATGTCATCGCATAGGAAGCCAATCGAACCAGAGAAAGCCCTTGATTGCCAAGAGCCATTCTATGGTGATGCAACATGTCTCCTCAAAAAAGGACAAGATTCACTCAAATGGGTTGACGTCTTCAAGATGTTTAAAATTCAAGAATTTCCCATTAATGTTGAAGAGCAAGATGAACTCCGAATCTTCAAGAATATTCGGAGATCGAAACTACACAGGGTGGAAGCTCATCCTGCAGTTCTCCCTTGTGCAGATGCAATTGCATGGATTATCGAGCATGTGGACCTGCAAAACAGATACATACTCAATGCTAGAGGAGAGCCCATAACGTCATTCCAAGCATCTGATCTAGACAAATATTATCATTTGGAAAACGGAACCCAAAAGTTAGATGTCGAACTGCTCAATAAGTTCCCATACAAATCCAATGACCTTTTCAAAATCTGGTGCAAGGCAGATGTAGTTTTCAAACATAGCCAATCCAGAAACTATGCAACTACTGGACTAAAAGAGCCCTACCAATACATAGTGGCAATGCTTTGCAGATTGTATGGAAAGAAAGATGCTTCCAAATTTATCTTCTCACTAATGTCCCTTATCTATTACTGTGCAAATGAAGGGATGAAATTCAATTGGGCTGATATCTTATCAAAAAACCTTGCAGAAGTTATCGCATTTGTTAAGAACATTGAGCCCATAAAATTTCCAAGATTTCACATGTCATCATATCTACTAGACATCATGTGTGTAGCACATCAATACCCTAAGATGGGTTGGGCATGGCAACCAACAGAACCATCAATACACATTTATTGCAAAGTCCTCTGGGAACATAAGCACAGAACATAATACCACAAGATATGCAACCACTTCTTCCCACCTCTGTATGAATTCATTTTCTGTGCTCCAGCACCATGCATGACAGAGAAGGCGCTCTCAATAATAAAAAGTATGGGAGACTGGTATGTAATGCAACATGGTACTTATATCAGAATATATGGAGCTACCAAAGCTCCCCATCTTCTCCCAAGATTTGTCCCCGACAAATTGGTATTGCAAGAACTTGCCTACCAAACAATTATCCATGGAGTTGGGGCGACACTCTATCACAACAAGAAAGATATATGGCTGTCACTTCCATTGTGGATTGGATCATACTCTTTTGCTAGTATCAAGCAAGTTGAAGATGAAGTGAATACATTGTTATCATATGGCTTTGGAGAAGAACGTTTTAGGAGGCATGACCCCAAGAAAGTGGTTAGAGAGTATTTCATCCAAAACAAGTTCACTTGGGAGTAAACTTCAACTTTTTGGGAAGAAGAAGAAAACCATTGTGGTGCACATAGTTATGATGAGGTCATTGCTCGAAGGCAGGGGCAACCATCCTCCTTCAAACTACTCCTGCAACATTTCCCTTGACCGTTTGGTATATGATCATAACTATATATGATCATCAACTTGACAATCTTTTATACATGTATATATATTGTCTAGCTTACTCCATTTTGTAATGTATATACAAGTTGACGAAGCAATGACAACAAAAAATACATATTCAATATCGTTCAACATGTTTATGCATTTTGTAACTCTACTACAGGGGCATATGCATTTATAAAATATGCATTGATAGAGAGACTTTTATGTGGATGGAGCAATAACATGAAGACTTCCAATCTATTAACCTCCAAACTCACAAGTTAACAACCATGTTTGTAGTTTGGAACGAAGAAGATATCCACTACAACGTCGACACTCATCATGAACACATTGTTGCCACACAGGGAAAGCCATCATGCTTCTAACTACTCTTCCCTTCTCCTTCTTAACACTTAAGTATATGGGTGTATCTACATACTTATGAACTTGAACAAATTTATACATGTATAGATAATGTTTATCTTTCTCTATCTTGTAATTTATATATAACTTGACGATGAACCAACAACTTTATATATACCTTGAATATGCACTGACAATAGCAAATGCATTGTCAACACTGCTCTACCTTGTCTGTATAATCTGTAACTCTAGCCCCAAAAAAATATAGATTATTTTGTCTATGCTATCCATTGGCTACTTTTTTTGTGTGTGTCTTTTCAAGATTGCTCCAGTAATCTCTCTTGATTTCTTCTTGAACATGTTTATCACTTGTTGTCTTTTTTTATTTTCTCTTATTCATTTAATTTTGTGTCGTTGCTAAATAGATTATAATCAATGCAAAGGTGAAAACTTGAATGGTTGTTAAACTTGACTCAATTTTAAATGTCCAAATCTTGATTTTCTAGCAACAAGTTATGTTGATCAAAACCCTTTACAAGAGCAAGCTATAGAATCACAAAAAACAAAAAAGTTGACATAACAAAGTTAAGGTATGTTATTATGAGTTTTGTTTTCCCCTTTTTTTTGAATTTCTCTAATATCATAAACAAAAGTGAAGTCTATTTTGAGTACCATATATTAAAAAATGTCAAAAATAGTTGATGTTGAAAGCTATCAAGGTAAAGAGCAGTACATTCCACATAGTAACATTGATCATG
>ML785096.1:160520-171314 GCA_009831015.1 Picea engelmannii | reverse complement strand
AAGGTGTAATCTTAATTGTGCTTTGATAGTTGTTCTTGTATGCAAACTCTACCAGTGGCAGGAACTCTTCTCAACGCTTCTTTTGGTCCATCATGTACACACACAACATATCTTCCAAGATTTGGTTCATCCTTTTTGTCTGCCCATCTGTCTTCAGGTGATACGTGGTACTAAAGTTAAGTTGGGTTCCCAAGGCCAATTGGAAACTAGTCCAAAATCTTCCCGTAAACACCAATCCTTGATCAGATATGATCCTTTTAGGCACACCATGAAATCTCACAATACCACTGATAAAAACTCTAGCTATGTTTGGCACCTGATACGTCATATGCACCGATATAAAATGTGCACTCTTCTTCAATGTGTCAACTACCATGAAAATCGAGTCGTGCCTCCTTGCCATCAGCGGAAATTCAACAATAATGTCCATTGAAATGGCCTCCCATTTAAATTTTGGAATGACGTGTGGCTAGAGTAATCCAACTGGATGTCTATGTTCAACCTTCACTCACTGATATTCTAGACACCTTTCCATGTAGCTAACTATGTCCGCCTTCATCCCTTCCAGAAGAATAAGGGCTTAAGGTCTACCCTCATCTTCATGACTCCTCGATGAGCCATGTATGCTGCTATTTGAGCTTCACTTAAGATCAAATTTCTCAATTTTTCGTTAGGTGGTGATGCAGGAGCATCTCCCACATCAAGCGAGCCAACACGAATGCAAGTGGACAGTTGGACAAGCGGCAACAAAAAATTTTGAATTTCCTTGGAAGTTGTTGCGTGATCTTAAATGAAGTCATTAAGAAGAGGCCCACTTGTATATTGTAATCGGACCTTCATCCTTTAGCTCTTGTCCTTAGTAGGTAGAAGGCATTTATAATAGTTAATGTAAAGTAGATAGAATTTAATTCTAGAATAGACAACTTTTGAGAGCGCAAGAGGGAAACGGGATATAGACACCCTCATTGTGTATTGTAACATTATTGGAGTTGAAGCATTGAAGCAAGAGCTTGCAGAGAGTTGTGTAAGAACACCCATGTACATATATTTGGATTAATAGAAAGAGATTGATTCAAATTCATGGTTTTGTGTTGTTCTCTATGTATTGATGCTGAATGATGTACTCATGAATGTTTTCTTCCTGTTATACATTTTCTTTATATGCTATGTTTATGATTTCATGCTTGAATTGAAGTCTGAGAGGAAGAAAGAATGAGTTTCAATTGTTTCTCTATTTGAGCCAGAGAGTTCCTGCAAGGAGTGCAGTTGAAGTGTCTGCAAGGAGTGCGTTGACAAAGGGTTCAGATAGAGATAGCTTTTGTTCTCATCTCCGCAAGAGTGCAGTTGGGCACAGGAGCCGTGCAAGGAGTGTGCAGACCAAGCAAAGCTTCAGGGCTATGAACCTAGGCGAAGCGTCGAGAGACTACTGCTGCAGGTGTGTGCAGATTCGAAGATTCAACACTTGGAAGTTGTTGAATGTCTGCCGCAAGGAGTGCGTGCAAGAATATTCTGAAATCTCAGGAAGGACAACGCAGGGAAGCTGCGACTAGAAGATTCAAGAAGGCATCACAAGTTTATGCTGTAGGTGGACGAGTTCTGTGGAGGAACACTTAGTCATTTCACATATTTCTCAAAGGAAGGACGGACGAACGGTATTCTCTGAGGAGAATCCACGAATTCCCGTGAGCTGTTATATCTCATGGAGGTGCAGGGGAGATATTGTAATTATTCTCGAGAGGTTTAAATCTCAGGAGGGGAAGGACCGTTGATCCGAGCCACAAGGGCTGTTGGATCTATACGTATATCATGTATCGGGGTTTCGTAGGTTGAACTCCATAAACATTGCAGCAGAAATCGTGAAACGCGATATCCCAACGACAAGGGGATAGTGTGGGCCACAAGGGTCAGAGTGGTGGACAGGTGGCACGAGTTATCGGAGTTTCATGGTGAGAAGTCCCGAAACAATAGCATCAGGATTCACGATATTGCAAACTTAGAAATGCTGATGAAGTGAAGCCATTGAACAATCAACTCGAGCGTGTGTCGGAGTTTTGGTACATCGGGGTTTAGGAGTCGGTAAAGCAGGTTGTTTGACATCGCGAATGCCGAAATCGCGATAGGGAAAGTCCCGAAAGAGAAGTAAAAGGTTAGCGTTGATTGAGGTGTCTGGTCTCAGTGATCCAAGAGTACATCATTTGAC
Organism: Picea engelmannii; assembly: GCA_009831015.1. Lineage (NCBI taxonomy): Eukaryota > Viridiplantae > Streptophyta > Pinopsida > Pinales > Pinaceae > Picea > Picea engelmannii. Next base: position 169,114 of record ML785096.1, on the reverse strand, counting down.
CACTGACCTCGTGAAGCCATGAAGTCCGATCCCCCGAGTGTGAAGAGGGGATCCCACAAAGATTTTATGTGGGTGCAGATTTCCCGATAGGGAAATAGAAGAACCTTTTGAAGTTCTTAAGGCCGAGAAGGAAGAAAAGATCTTAAGTTGACATAGACCTTCCGACCTGTGGGTTGTGAGGAAGAGCATTGGCACCAAGTGGTATCAGAGCACAAAAAGATTCTTTGCTTTCTGTAGCAGAGAAAGAGAATTCACCATGCCGCCAAGGAGAGATAGACAGTCACCTAATCTGGAGGATAGGGAAATGCCGCAAAGAAGAGGCAGGTAGATGACTGATCTAGTCATGGAGAGATAGATGTGTGATCTCTGAGATTGACTCGAAGACATGGAGACAGCGCAAAGACACACAGTCGATGCTGGGGATCTGAGTGATTCTGAAAGCGAGATTGAGGCTGAACGAGAAGAAGAAGTTGCAGCCGAAGATGCATAAAATGAACGTTTGATCAAAGATATTGCCAGAATGGGTGCAAGAGCAAAGATGGAAATTCCCGTTTATGAGGGAAAATTGGATGCAGAAGAGCTTCTAGAATAGCTTAGAGCTTTGGACATGTACTTCGACTATGAAGACGTCGAAGAAGACAAGAAAGTCAAGCATGCTGTCACAAGATTGAAGGGACATGCAACATTGTGGTGGGATGAACTACAAGCTGACAGATGCTGCAAGGGAAAACAAAATATCAAGAGCTGGGACAGGATGATCGCGAAGATGAAGGAGAAATTCATCCTGAGAGATTATCAAATTTCTCTATTCAGGAGAATGCAGAACCTGAGACAGAAGCTAATGATAGTGAAAGAATACACTGATGAATTCTACAAACTGAACATTAGGGCAGGTCATCGGGAGAGCGATGATGAAAAGGTTTCCAGATATATGAATGGCCTGAGATATGATATCCAGGATGAGATGAGCATGGAAACCATCCGAACGGTGGAAGATGCTTATCAGATGGCTCTGAAAGAGGAAGAGAAGTTGAGCCGAAAGCAGAGTCAGAGGGGCCAAGGCAGAAGTCAGCCAAGAGGCAAATCAGTTGCCCAGGATAGAAACCAGAAGCCCAAGGAAGACTGGAAGAAACCTCAGACTCGAACAGAGAGAGGTGGAACCTCACAGCGAGGGCAGCAATATGCTGAACAGAGAGGGAAACATACTGTGCAGAGAGGAGATTATGCTGACAACAACACTTTTCCTCGTACTAGAGGTAGAGGAAGACGAAGAGGTGGAGTAATCACATGCTTCACATGTTGAAAGAATGGGCACAAGTCTTATGAGTGTCCAGATAAGAAGAAAGAAGGGGGATAATCTCACATCGCCGAAGCATAGAGGTGGGATGTTGAGGAAGAAGATGTTGAAGGCGAAAAATCGTGCATGATGCGGAAAGTCCTTTTGACACCCAAGAAATAGGTGGAGAGTTCAGTCCAAAGGACCAGACTTTTCAGGACTGCTTGCAAGAACAAGGATAGGGTATGCAAGGTCATTGTAGACAGTGGTATCATGGATAATCTTGTATCTACAGAGATGGTAGAGAAGTTGGAGTTGGAGACGACTGATCATCCAAGCCCATACAGAGTTTCGGGGTTACAAAAAGGACACCAGGTAACTGTCACTAAACAATGTTTAGTTGAATTCAATATAGGAGGATATAATGATAAGATATTGTGCGATGTCATTCCTATGGATATTTTTCATCTATTGTTGGGTAGACCATGGCAATATGACAGAAATGTGATTCATGATGGGAGAATGAACACATACACTCTGGAGAAGAATGGGAGGATACACATGTTGCTTTCGATAAAGGATAAGGAGGTGAAGCCTGAAGTAAGCAACATTGTACTTCTCATGAGTGGGAAGGAACTTCTTACAGAGGTTAAGAAGAAGGAGGATCCACAGTTCATTGTGGTCAGAAAGCCGAAGATTGTTCTGACTAGCACAAGAGTGGATGATTTACCAGAAGAAGTTCAAGAACTGCTGGAAGAGTTCGCTAACATAGTAGTGGATGAATTACCTCGTTCATTGCCACCGATCAGAAGTGTGAGTCATCATATTGATCTCATACCGGGCACCAGTTTTCCAAACAAAGCTACGTACAGATTGATGCCGCAAGAGAATGAAGAGGTCAAGAGGCAAGTCCAGGAGTTGTTGGACAAAGGTTTGGCCAGGGAAAGCTTGAGTCCATGTGTTGTTCCAACAATACTCAGTCCAAAGAAAGACGGAGCTGGAGGATGTGTACTGACTCAAGGGAAATCAACAAGATAACCATCAGGTACAGATTTCCATTGCTAAGGATGGTTGATCTGATGGATTGCTTGAGTGGGGCAAAGTATTTTTCAAAGATTGATTTGAAAAGCGGTTATCATCAGATTCGCGTGAGAGAAGGTGATGAATGGAAGACACCATTCAAAACAAACGAGGGTTTGTATGAATGGATTGTTATGCCATTTGGCTTGACAAATGCTCCAAGTACCTTCATGAGATTGATGAACGAATTCCTGAGGGAGTTCGTCGAGAAATTTATCATTGTGTATTTAGATGACATACTGGTTTACAGTAAAACAATGGCAGAGCATCTGAAGCATTTGGCTATAGTGATGCAGAAACTACATCAAGATAAGCTGTTGATAAATGTGAAGAAGTCCTCATTCATGAAGACATAACTCATTTATTTGGGATATGTTATTTCTGCAAATGAGTTGAGGATGGATCCAGATAAGGTGGAAGTGATTAAGAATTGGCCATCACCGAGAAATGTTTTCGAGGTGAGAAGTTTTCAAGGATTAGCTAGTTTCTACCGGAAGTTCATCAGGAATTTCAGTGGAATTAGTGCAGCGATGATGGATATAGTGAAGAAAAGACACAAGTCTTTTCACTGGACTGAAGAGGCTGAGAAAAGTTTCAATCTGTTGAAAAGGAAGATTTCGCAACGACCAGTGTTGGTGTTGCCGGATTTTTAGAAGACATTTCAGGTGAAATGAAATGCAAGTGGATTTGCAATCAGGGTAGTCTTAAGTCAGGAAGACAAGCCGATATCATATTTCAGCGAGAAGCTGAGTGAGGAAAAAGTGAAATACTCCACTTATGATAAGGAGTTTTATGCTATCATACATGCATTGAAGAAATGGAGGCATTACTTGATCCCGAAAGAATTTGTATTGTACAGTGACAATCATGCACTGCAGTTTGTGACTCAGCAGGAGAAGTTGAATCAGAATCATGTCAAATGGGTTGAGTATATGCAGAATTTCACATTTGTGCTTAAACATATTTCTGGTACTGCTAACAAAGTGGTTGATGCTTTGAGCAGGAAGTGTTTGTTGTTGTAGGAGTTCAGAGTCAAAACATTGGGTTTTGATGATCTCAGGGACATGTACGTTGATGATCTGGATTTTAAGGAGGCATATGAAGCAGCTGAGAATCTAGTTCTCAGAGATAGGAGCCCTTGGACATACTATATGATCCAAGAAGGATTACTGTTTAAAGGTAATCAACTGTGTATTCTGAAATGCTCCATGAGGGAGAAATTGTTGAAGGAGAAACACAGTGGATGATTGGCAGGGAACTTTGGTCATGACAAGATGTTCACAAAGTTGAACGAGTCATATTTTTGGCTGGGAATGCGAGCAGATGTCAAGAGATTTGTAGACAGGTGCAGAATTTGCCAACATTCGAAGGGAAAGAAGCAGAATGCGGGATTCTATCAACAATTGCCCATACCAGAGAGGTCGTGGGACGCGATTAGCATGGATTTTGTATTGGGGTTGCCAAGAACACAAAGAGGTGTTGATTCAATCTTTGTGGTGGTGGATAGATATTCCAAAATGCCACACTTCATTCCATGTCAAAATACCAGCGATGCAACTCACATTATGAACCTGTTTTTCAAAGAGGTCATTCGACTTCATGGGTTGCCGAGAAGCATTGTTTCGGATCATGATACCAAGTTCATAGGGCATTTTTGGAGGACCTTATGGAAGAAGCTGGGAACTAACTTGGCATTTAGTTCATCTTATCATCCTCAGACGGATGGACAGACAGAAGTAATAAACAGAAGTTTGGGAGACTTGCTGAGAAGCTTGGTGAAAGAACACCATAGCCAGTGGGACAACATATTACCACATAATGACTCGGTGAATAGGAGCACATGACATAGTCCATTTCAGGTTGTTTATGGCATGCAGCTGAGAGGAATTTATGAACTGAGGGATTCAGAACAGACTACGACTAGGAGCGCTAGTGCAGAGCAATTCGCAGAGACGATGAAGGAACTTCACAGCCAGGTGAAGGAACGATTGCTGGAATCAAGCCAGGAGTATAAGCGTAGAGCCGATCAGCATAGAAGACAACTTCAGTTTGAGGTTGGTGATCTGGTTTTAGCACATTTGAGAAAAGAAAGGTTCCCGAGGGGAACATACAATAAGTTGAAGATGAAGAAAATCGGGCCATGTAAGGTCTTGAGGAAATTTGGGGCGAATGCTTATGAGATTGAATTACCCGATGGGATCGGAATTTCTCCGATATTCAATATCTTGGATTTGTACCCATATAAAACTGGGGAAACAGAGACTGGAGATGAGAAGCCAGTGATCCAGTGGACAAAACAGATGCCAGTTGTAGAAAATCCACAGATGGAGTGCATACTGGATAAGAGACTAAGCAAGAAGACCATGCGAAAGCAATATTTTGAGTATCTAGTCAAGTGGAAAGACCATCCAGTTGAAGATGCTAGCTGGGAGACCAAAGCAGAGATACAGAAGCATGGATAGACCATGCAGGAGCTCATGAATAGGAGCCCATGAAATTTTTCAAGCCAGGGAGTATGATGCAGGAGCATCTCCCACATCAAGCGAGCCAACACAAATGCAAGTGGACAGTTGGACAAGCGCCAACACAAAATTTTGAATTGCCTTGGAAGTTGTTGCGCGATCTTAAATGAAGTCATTAAGAAGAGGCACACTTGTATATTGTAATCGGACCTTGAGCCTTAGCTCTCGTCCTTAGTAGGTAGAAGGCATTTATAATAGTTAATGTAAAGTAGATAGAATTTAATTCTAGAATAGACAACTTTTGAGAGCGCAAGAGGGAAACGGGATATAGACACCCTCATTGTGTATTGTAACATTATTGGAGTTGAAGCATTGAAGCAAGAGCATGCAGAGAGCTGTGTAAGAACACCCATGTACAGATATTTGGATTAATAGAAAGAGATTGATTCAAATTCATGGTTTTGTGTTGTTCTCTGTGTATTGATGTTGAATGATGTGCTCATGAATGTTTGCTTCCTGTTATACATTTTTTTTATATGTTGTGTATATGATTTCATGTTTGAGTTGAAGTCTGAGAGGAAGAAAGAATGAGATTCAATTGTTTCTCTATTTGAGCCAGAGAGTTCCTGCAAGGAGTGCAGTTGAAGTGTCCGCAAGGAGTGCGTTGACAAAGGGTTTAGATAGAGATAGATTTTGTTCTCATCTCCGCAGAAGTGCAGTTGGGCATAGGAGCCGTGAAAGGAGTGCGTAGACCAAGCAAAGCTTCAGGGATGTGAACCTGGGTGAAGCGTCAAGAGACTGTTGTTGCAGGTGTGTGCAGAGTTGAAGATTCAACACTTGGAAGTTGTTGAATGTCTTCCGCAAGGAGTGCGTGCAAGAATATTCTGAAAGCTCAGGAAGGACAGCGTAGGGAAGCTGTGACTGGAAGATTCAAGAAGGCGTCACAAGTTTACGCTATAGGTGGATGAGTTCCGTGAAGGAACACTTAGTCATTTCACAGATTTCTCAAAGGAAGGATGGATGGACGATATTCTCTGAGGAGAATCCACAAATTCCCGTGAGTTGTTAGATCTCACGGAGGTGCAGGGGAGATATTGTAGGTATTCCTAAGATGTTTAAAGCTCAGGAGGGGCAGGAATGTTGATCCGAGCCACAAGGGCCGTTGGATCTATACGTATATCGTGTATCGGGGTTTTGTAGGTTGAACTCTGTAAACATTGCAGTAGAAATCGCGAAATCACGAAATGCGATATCCCGATGGCAAGGGGATAATGTGGGCCACAAGGGTCAGAGTGGTGGATAGGTAGCATGAGTTATCAGAGTTTTGTGGTGAGAAGTCCCGAAACAATAGCATTAGGATTCGCGATATTGCGAACTCTGAAACGTCGATGGAGTGAAGTCGTTGAACAGTCAACTCGTGCGTGCGTCGGAGTTTCGGTACATTAGGGTTCGGGAGTCGGTAAAGCAGGTTGTTTGACATCGCGAATGTCGAAATCACGATAGGGAAAGTCCCGAAAGAGAAGGAAAAGGTCAGTGTTGACTAAGGTGTCGGGTCTCGACGATCTGAGAGTACAACGCTTGACCACTGACCTCGCAAAGCTGCGAAGTTCGATCCCCCGAGTGTGAAGAGGGGATCCCACAAAGATTTTCTGTGGGTGCATATTTCTCGATAGGGAAATAGAAGAACCTTTTGAAGTTCTTCGAGCCGAGAAGGAAGAAAAGATCCTGAGCTGACGTAGACCTTCCAACCTGCAGGTTATGAGGAAGGGTGTTGGCACTAGGTGGTACGTAAATCCGATTATTATACCTCATCAATCCGTCATTATCCAATGTATATCCTTCAAACCTTGATACCACCATGAGATCTTGTTCGATAATTTCTTTAAACTCTTTATACAAGTCATCGTCGAACTGTATAGTTAGAATATTTTCTCGAAGATTCTCCTAAAGAGGTATCACCAAGAATATGCGCGGTCTCCTACTCAATGCATATGTCACTCTGACCACTGTTCATATAATGTACTTAATCTCAAATTGGATTTGCTAAGAAGTTTGACCAACGCCTTTGTCACGCGTTCAAGTCATTCTGTGAAAAAAATGTGCTACAAACCACAATGGTCTCTTTTCAGTTCGAATTTTCATCCAATCAGGTAGTGTCTCCACACTCTCAAGGCATACACAATTTCTAATAACTCTGAATCATGCATCGCGTAGTTCTCCTCATGCCTTCTTAGTTTCCTTGAGTTGTAAGCGATCACTCAATCGTCTTGCATCAAGACTCTGCCTAAGCATTCCTTGGATGCATCATTGCACACCAAGAAGTCCTCATCCATGTAAGGGACTTTTAGTATTGACGCTATCATCAAGAACTCCTTGAGCCTTCAAAATTATTCCGTGCATTTCTTGGTCCACACAAACTTCTTGTTCTTCTTCTGCAATTCTGTAATCGGATTGCTATCTTTAAAAAACCCTCGACGAACCATTGATAATATCCAACTAAACCCACAAATTTATGTATTTCAAGTACGTTCGTCGGCGCAGGATATTCCCTAATAGCCTTTATGTAACATCCCCCAAAATAAATTATTTTTAAGTCTGAAAATACTTAGGAATTTATTTCTGTTTTTGATAGATTCGAAATTCGAAATTCGAAAATTATTGCCATTTATGGCAATTCCGAATTTAGAATTTGGTTAATTGTAAATTATGATTATGACTATTGGGTAAGGATTTGATTTTTCCCAACCAACTCTTTGACTATGACACTTGTACGAAACAAATATTTTTTTTATGTATTACTGATGGACAAATGGAACAACCAGGTTRAAATCAACTGTCCATGACTCCATGAGTGGGGAACATGTTGGAACTACCTCAGGGCTGAATGTTACAAGTGGAAAATCATGAATTTGGCCATTTGCAGCTCCTGAAAGTCAAGGATTTGGAAAGATACAAAAATTCCCAAGGGAAAAGACCTAGGCACAAATGATTTTGGATATATAACATATGGCAGGAGGTAGGACACTGCCTAGTATGCTGCATAAAAAAATTTATCACCTGTTGTTATGAACACTGTTTTTTCAGTGTGAGGCAAGGAGGAGTATTATTTTCTGAAACTAAAGAAGGATTATAGCTAAGGAGAAGTTCTGGAATTCTCCCTCATGGCTTCATGGTCAGGCTAGGGTGTGAACAGAGCAAGTAGATTGGTTGTTTTATTCTAAGGTTGGGAGGAACTTGGTTGTTCCATTTGTTGTTCGATAACTACTCATATATGTTCATCTACTCTTTCTCCGATCAAATGTTTGTTTTCATTTAATGGCTGATAGAATACATCTAATTTAAATCTGGATGAATTATTTTAATTTGATTAAATTACTGATGGAATATAATAAATTGTATGATAAACCTTTATTGTTTAAATTGTATGCGTTGAGTAAAACTCCCATGTACCTTAATTGTGAATAGAATTAAATTATGTAGATATAATAGGGGATGCATCTAGGTTAAGTGAAGTCAGTCCTATTTTACTTCTAATAGTACAAACATAGTTTATGTACATATAAGTAAATAGTTGAAGGAAAATAATTAGACTGTACAAATGCTAAATAAAGTGTTGAAAGTGTACTTGAGATTAAAGATATATGTATGCATATATTACTGTAAGTAAATATGCAAAGCCGTATCACTTAGTAAAGAATATCCAACCATGTACATGTCAAAATCAGACTTATGATGAATATCTATATATGATAGGAATATATATATATATATATATA
>ML785096.1:132005-146017 GCA_009831015.1 Picea engelmannii | reverse complement strand
AATGTTTGCTTCTTGTCATACATTTGCCTTTATATGTTGTGTATGTGATTTCATGGTCGAATTGAAGTCTGTGAGAACAAGGAGTTAGTTTCAATTGTTTCTCTATCTGGAACCAGAGAATTCCTGCAAGGAGTGCAGTTGAATCGTCCGCAAGGAGTGCATTGACAGAAGGGTTCAGATAGAGGTAACTTTTGTTCTAAGTTCTCAGAAGTGCAGAGTGGGCACTGGAGCCGTGCAAGGCATGCGCAGGCTAGACGAAGACTTAGGGTTGCGATTCTAAGCAAAGGGATTGAAATATTTCTATTGCAGGTGTGTGTAGGGTCGAAGACTTCAACACTTGGTCGTGTTTGAAGATTTACCGCAAAGAGTGCGTGCAAGGAGTTTCTTGAAGGGACTTGAAAGCTAGGAGAAAAACTCAGGAAGGATAGACCTTCGAGTTCGTCGAAGGACGGGATAAACAAAATTATGCCTTGAAGGTTGCAACGGACGCCGCAGGTTTGCGTGCAAGGTGACGAGTTCTCTGGAAGAACGGCTCGTCATCTTGAGGAGTGGATAAGGAAGAAACAGACGGACGAAATTCTTCGAGGAGATTTCACGAAGTCCCGTGGAACGTTGGATCTTGCAGGTGGAAGGAGGATACAGGGCAGGAGCGGAAGAAGGTTCGAAGTTCAAGAGAGCAGGAGCCGTCGATCGGGATCACGAGGAATGTTGATTCTACTTGTAGATCAGCATATCGGGAGTTCGTGAGGTGAGACTCCAAATCTACGTAGCGAAAGTCGCGAGAGTACGAGAAGCGATATTCCGACAGCTACGTAAGTAGTGTGGGCCACAGAAGATAATGGAGGACAGGTGGCATAAACCATCGGAGGTTCGGCGTCCTGGGTATCGGGAGTCGACGGGGAAAGTAATTGACCTCACGAGTGGCGAAGTCGCGAGGCAGCGATAATCCGAGTATCGGCATCGCGGGCCTCGGGAGTCGAGGAAGGAATCTGCTGATCTCGCGAGTAGCGAAATCGCGAGGGAGCGAGATCGCGACGTCGGCGTTTCGGCGCATCGTGTATCGAAGGGTGGAAACTCCAGTGCTTGGGGTCACGAGTTGCGAAGCCGCGATAGAGCTGAAGACCCGATAGGAGGAGAACGAAGTCAGCGTTGACTGACGTATCGGGCCTTAGGGATTCGAGAGCCTAGAGATCGATAGTGAACTCGTGAAGCTGCGAATTTCGATTTCCCGGCAAGGAGAAGGAGGGAAGTCATGAGAAGAGATCTGTGGGCAGATATTTCCCGATAGGGAAATAGAAGAACATTTACGTTCTTTGGGGGAGTGGAAAGAAGGTCCTGGAGAAGCGGTCGTGCTCCGAGGAGTGCGGGCAGCATCAGAGTGGTATCAGAGTGGGGAATATCTTTGCTTTCTGTGGCAAAGAAGCGAAGTAGTAATTTTGTCATGCCGCCGAAAAGAGAAAGGAAGTCAACTAATCCCGAAGACAAGGAGGTGAGGAGAAGAGGTAGGCCAGCAGGAAATACAGAAATGGAAAGGCAGATCAGATATCTCCGAGCAAGGCTTGAATAAATGGAGACAGCACAAAGACACGGAGTTGGTGCAGGGGATCTTAGTGATTCTGAGGTTGAAGAGGAGGCTGGACATGAAGAAGAGGTCACAGCAGAAGATGCATCAATCGAGCGGTTGATCAAATCCATCGCAAGGATGGGTGCGAAGGCAAAAATGGACATTCTAGTCTATGAGGGAAATCTGGATGCAGAGGAGATGCTAGATTGGATTAGAGCTATAGACACATACTTCGATTATGAAGATGTGGAAGAAGATAAGAAAGTCAAGCATACAGTTACGCGCTTGAAAGGACATGCAGCATTGTGGTGGGATGAGCTACAAGCTGACAGACGCTGCAAGGGAAAGAAGAAGATCAAAAGTTGGGATCGGATGATCGCAAAGATGAAGGCGAAGTTCATCCCAAGGGACTATCAAAATCACTTTGTTCAGGCGAATGCAAAACCTGAGACAGAAGCTGATGACAGTCAAAGAATACACTGAAGAATTCTATCGACTGAACATCAGAGCAGGTCATTGGGAGAGCGATGATGAAAAAGTTGTTAGATATCTGAATAGTCTGAGATATGACATTCAGGATTAAATAAGCATGCTAACCATCCGAACGGTGGAAGGTGCTTACCAATTGGCTCTGAAAGCCGAAGAGAAGCTGAGCCGAAAGCAAGGACAGCGAGGGCGAGGCAGAAACCAGCCAAGAGGAAAAGTAGTTTCCCAGGAGAAATACCAGAAGCCCAAGGAGGAATGAAAGAAACCTCAGGGTAAAGATGAAAGAGGTGGAACCTCACAGAGGCAGCCATATGTTGAGCCGAGAGGACAGCAAAATGATCATCAAGGAAATTATGCTAACACAAATACGTTTCCTCGTACCAGAGGTAGAGGAAGAGGTCGAGGAGGAGTAATCACATGCTTCACATGTGGAAAGAATGGGCACAAGTCATATGAGTGTCCAGAGAAAAAGAAAGATACAGGAGAAGCTCACATCACAGAAGCGCAGAGGCGTGATGTTGAGACCGAAGACGCAGAAGGCGGAAGGTCTCTTGCGATGCATAAAGTCCTTTTGACACCCAAGAAGGACGTGGAAAGCTCAGTCCAAAGGACCAAATTGTTCAGGACTGCTTGAAAAACCAAGGATAGGGTGTGCAAGGTTATCGTAGACAGTGGTAGCACGGATAATCTCATATCCACAGAGATGGTAGAGAAACTGGAGCTGGAAATGACTGATCATCCCAGTCCATATAGAGTTTCGTGGCTACAGAAGGGGCATCAGGTAAGTGTCACCAAACAGTGCTTAGTTGACATCAAAATAGGGGGATACAATGATAAGATTCTGTGTGATGTTATTCCCATGGACGTATGTCATTTATTGTTGGGTAGACCATGGCAATATGACAGAAATGTGATTCATGATGGGAGAATGAACACATATACTCTGGAGAAGAATGGGACAACCCATATGTTGCTTCCAATAAAGGATAAAGAGGTGAAGCCGAAAGTAAGCAATACAGTACTTCTCATGAGTGGGAAGGAACTTCTTACAGAAATGGAGAAGAAAGAAGATCCACAATTCTTTGTTGTCAGGAAGTCAAGGATTGTTCTGACTAGCACAAGAGTGGATGATTTGCCAGATGAAATTCAGGAACTGCTGGAAGAGTTCGCTGATATCATAGTGGATGAATTACCCCATTCATTGCCGCCAGTGAGAAGTGTGAGTCATCACATAGACCTCATACCAGGAGCTAGTTTGCTGAACAAATCCACGTACAGGTTGACGCCGCAAGAGAATGAAGAGGTTAAGAATCAAGTCCAGGATTTGATGGACAAAGGATTGGTCAGAGAGAGCTTGAGTCCATGTGTTGTTCCAACAATGCTCAGTCCGAAGAAAGACGGAGGCTGGAGGATGTGTACCGATTCAAGAGCGATCAACAAGATAACCATCAGGTATAGGTTTCCACTACCGAGGATGGATGATCTGATGGATTGCCTGAGCGGGGCAAATTATTTTTCAAAGATTGATTTGAAAAGAGGATATCACCAGATTCGCATGAGAGAAGGCGATGAGTGGAAGACAACGTTCAAGACAAACAAGGGTTTGTACGAATGGCTAGTCATGTCGTTTGGCTTGACAAATGCACCAAGTACCTTTATGAGGTTCATGAACGAAGTCCTGAGGGAGTTCATCGAAAAGTTCGTCATTGTTCATTTCGACGACATACTGATTTACAGTAAATCAGAGGCTGAACATCTGAAGCATTTGGCCATTGTGATGAGAAAGCTACAGCAGGAGAAGTTGTTAATTAATATGAAGAAATCCTCATTTATGAAGACACGGCTCATCTATTTGGGTTTTGTTATTTCAGCTAAAGAGTTGAGAATGGATCCGGATAAGGTAGAAGTGATCAAGAATTGGCCATCACCGAGAAATATTTTCAAGGTGAGAATTTTTCATGGTTTAGCTAGTTTCTACCGAAAGTTCATCAGGAATTTCAGTGGGATTATCGCAGCGATGATGGACACAGTGAAGAAGCGGCATAAGTCTTTTTATTGGACAGCCAAGGCTGAGAAGAGTTTCAATCTGTTGAAGCAAAAGATCACAGAGCAACCAGTGTTGGTGTTGCCAGATTTTCAGAAAACATTTCAGGTGAAATGTGATGCGAGTGGATATGCCATAGGAGCGGTCTTGAGTCAGGAGGACATGCCAGTTGCATATTTCAGCGAGAAAATGGATGAGGCGAAGCTGAAATACTCCACGTATGATAAAGAAATTTATGCTATCATATAGGCACTGAATAAGTGGAGGCATTACTTGATCCCAAAAGAATTTGTACTATACAGTGATAATCATGCATTGCAGTTTGTGACTCAACAGGAGAAGTTGAATCAGAAACATGCAAAATGGGGACCTTGAGCCTTTAAGCTCTTGCCCTTAGTAGATAGGAAAACATTTAATAGATTTAATATAGGTAGATAGGATATTTAATTCTAGATTTGATAGTTTTGAATTGTGAGGGAAAACGGATATAGACACCCTCCTTTGTATCATTGTAACATTAGCAGCATTCAGGAGCAACAGAAGAGAGCAAGCAGAGAATTTGTGAAGAACCCCATGTACAGATGTTATTGAATTAATAGAAGAGAGTCTTTGATTCAATTTCATGGATGGTGTTGTTTCTCTGTGTATGATGCTTATGTATTCATGAATGTTTGTTTCCCATTCATGCGATTTCTTTGAATATGTTGTGCATATGATTCCAGGGTTTTAACTGAAGTCTGTAAGAAAAGAGAATAAGTTTCAATTGTTTCTCTGTTTGAGCTAGGAGATTCCTGCATAGAGTGCAGTTGAATTCATCCGCATAGAGTGCGTTGATGAGGCTCAACAGTTAAACCCTTATCCTCATTCACCCAGAAACTGATTTGGGTTGGTAGAGCTATGCAAGGCGTGCGCAGGCTAGAAGAAAGACTCAGAGTTGTGATTATGAGCGAAAGGGAATTAAGACTGTTGCTGCAGGTGAGCACGCAGAGTCGATGAAGCTTCAACACTTAGTTGTGTTCGAAGAGTTTCCGCAAGGAGCTCGTGCAACAAGTCCTCATAAAGACTTGTGAAGCGAAGACAAGCTGAGGAGGAATAGACCTACAATTCACTGGAGGAGAATGGAAGGAGTGTTGTAGAACGCCCGAGAGAAGCTCCACAGGTTGGTGAGTGGTTCGACAAAGTTTCGCAGAGGGAGCGTTTGATTCATCCCGTAAGAAATATCAACGGAGAGATGGACGGTTGAAATCTCCTAGAGAGATTCCACGAAAAGTCGAGGACCGTTAGATATTGCAAAGTTGCAAGGAGTTTAAGGCGTGAACATTTATAGGCTTGAAGCTGAGGAGGGAGTAGAGCTGTGGATCTGGAGTACTGGAACCATCCGATCCACACGTGACATCGCATATCGGTGATTCACAAGGTGAAGTACCAAGGGTTTGTAGCAAGAGTTGCGATATCGCGATCCACGATATCCCGATGGGATCGGAGCCGTTGGAAGTGTGGGACGCATGTCAAGAGATCCCGAGGAGTCAGGAATCAGAGTATCGGAGTTCTCAACAGCAGAGAACACTTACCTATTGGATTCGCGATCCGCGATATCCCGACGGTGACGTGGCCGTGTGGGACCACAGGTGCTGGTGGAGTACAGGTGGCGTCATATTGGGGATCGGGGAACGATAAGTCTCGAGTCCATCGATATCAGGAATCGCGATCCTGCGAATTCCGAAGTCCTGATAGAAGGATAAGAGGTGGAGGGGCCCAGTCCACTCGTGTATCGGAGAATCGGCCCATCGGGGTTCGGAGTTTTGAAATTCAGAGTGTCGACATTGCGAGTAGCGATATCCCGATAGGGAAAACTTCTGATAATAGAAGGGGGAAAGTCAACGATTTGACCCATATCAGGATTCGAGAACTCGTGAGGCATAAGGCACGTGAGTAGAGAATTCACGATACCACGAATTCTGATTTTCTGACTGTTAAAGGAAAATAGTGGAGAGTGTTGTGGGTGAAGAATTCTCGTCGGGGAATTAGAGGAGCATTGACGCTCTTCGGGCCAAGGATTATAGAAGGTCCTAGTGAGAGCGATCATTCTCCAGGGAGTGGGGAAGGTTGTGCCACCATGCAATCTCACAATACCACTAATAAAAAATCTAGCTATGTCTGGCACCTAATACGTCATACGCACTGAGATAAAATGTGCACTCTTCTTCAAAGTGTCAACTACCATGAAAATTGAGTCGTGCCTCCTTGCCGTCAGCGGAAATTCAACAATAATGTCCATTGAAATGGCCTCCCATTTAAATTTTGGAATGACGTGTGGCTAGAGTAATCCAACTGGATGTCTATGTCAAACCTTCACTCACTGATATTCTAGACACCTTTCCATGTAGCTAACTATGTCCGCCTTCATCCCTTCCAGAAGAATAAGGGCTTAAGGTTTGCCCTCATCTTCATGACTCCTCGATGAGCCATGTATGTTGCTCTTTGAGCTTCACTTAAGATCAAATTTCTCAATTTTTCGTTAGGTGGTGATGCAAAAGCATCTCCCACATCAAGCGAGCCATCACGAATGCAAGTGGACAGCTGGACAAGCGGCAACACAAAATTTTGAATTGCCTTGGAAGTTGTTGCATGATCTTAAATGAAGTCATTAAGAAGAGGCCCACTTGTATATTGTAATCGGACCTTCATCCTTTAGCTCTTGTCCTTAGTAGGTAGAAGGCATTTACAATAGTTAATGTAAAGTAGATAGAATTTAATTCTAGAATAGACAACTTTTGAGAGCGCAAGAGGGAAATGGGATATAGACACCCTCATTGTGTATTGTAACATTATTGGAGTTGAAGCATTGAAGCAAGAGCTTGAGGAGAGCTGTGTAAGAACACCCATGTACATATATTTGGATTAATAGAAAGAGATTGATTCAAATTCATGGTTTTGTATTGTTTTCTGTGTATTGATGTTGAATGATGTGCTCATGAATGTTTTCTTCCTGTTATACATTTGCTTTATATGCTATGTTTATGATTTCATGTTTGAATTGAAGTCTGAGAGGAAGAAATAATGAGTTTCAATTGTTTCTCTATTTGAGCCAGACAGTTCCTGCAAGGAGTGCAGTTGAAGTGTCCGCAATGAGTGCGTTGACAAAGGGTTCAGATAGAGATAGCTTTTGTTCTCATCTCCGCAAGAGTGCAGTTGGGCACAGGAGCCGTGCAAGGAGTGCGCAGACCAAGAAAAGCTTCAGGGCTGTGAACCGGGGTGAAGCATCGAGAGACTGTTGTTGCAGGTGTGTGCGGAGTCGAAGATTCAACACTTGGAAGTTGTTGAATGTCTTCCGCAAGGAGTGCGTGCAAGAATATTTTGAAAGCACAGGAAGGACAACGCAGGGAAGCTGCGACTGGAAGATTCAAGAAGGCATCACAATTTTATGTTGTAGGTGGACGAGTTCCGTGGAGGAACACTTATCCATTTCACATATTTCTCAAAGGAAGGACGGACAGACGGTATTCTCTGAGGAGAATCGATGAATTCCCGTGAGCCGTTATATCTCATGGAGGTGCAGGGGAGATACTGTAGGTATTCCTGAGAGGTTTAGAGCTCAGGAGGGGCAGGACCGTTATCATGTATCGGGGTTTCGTAGGTTGAACTTCGTAAACATTGCAGCAGAAAGCGCGAAACGCGATATCCCAATGGCAAGGGGATAGTGTGGGCCACAAGGGTCAGAGTGGTGGACAGGTGGCACGAGTTATTGGAGTTTCATGGTGAGAAGTCCCAAAACAATAGCATCAGGATTCGCGATATTGCAAACTCCGAAATGCCGATGGAGTGAAGTCGTTGAACAGTCAACTCGCGCATGTGTCGAAGTTTCGGTACATCGGGGTTCAGGAGTCGGTAAAGCAGGTTGTTTGACATCGTGAATGCCGAAATTGTGATAGGGAAAGTCCCGAAAGAGAAGTAAAAGGTCAGCGTTGATTAAGGTGTCTAGTCTCGGCGATCCAAGAGTACATCATTTGACCACTGACCTCGCGATGCCGCGAAGTCCGATCCCCCGAGTGTGAAGAGGGGATCCCACAAAGATTTTTTGTGGGTGCAAATTTCCTGATAGGGAAATAGAAGAACCTTTTGAAGTTCTTTAGGCCGAGAAGGAAGAAAAGATGCTGAGTTGACATAGACCTTCCGACCTACAGGTTGTGAGGAAGAGCATTGGAACCAAGTGGTATCAGAGCACAAAAAGATTCTTTGCTTTCTGTAGCAGAGAAAGAGAATTCACCATGCCACCAAGGAGAGATAGACATTCACCTGATCCGGAGGATAGGGAAATGCCACAAAGAAGAGGCAGGCAAATGTCTGATCCAGTCATGGAGAGACAGATGCGTGATCTCCGAGCTAGACTCGAATACATGGAGACAGTGCAAAGATGCACAGTCGGTGCTGGGGATCTGAGTGATTCCGAAAGTGAGATTGAGGCTGAACGAGAAGAAGAAGTTGCAGCCAAAGATGCATCAAATGAACGCTTGATCAAAGCTATTGCCAGAATGGGTGCAAGAGAAAAGATGGACATTCTAGTTTATGAGGGAAAATTGGATGCAGAAGAGATTCTAGACTAGATTAGAGCTTTGGACACGTACTTCGACTATGAAGACATCGAAGAAGACAAGAAAGTCAAGCATGTTGTCACAAGATTGAAGGGACATGCAACATTGTGGTGGGATGAACTACAAGCTGACAGATGCTGCAAGGGCAAGCAGAATATCAAGAGCTGGGACAGGATGATCATGAAGATGAAGGCAAAATTCATCCTGAGAGATTATCAAATTTCTCTGTTCAGGAGAATGCAGAACCTGAGACAGAAGCCGATGATAGTGAAAGAATACACTGATGAATTCTACAAACTGAACATTAGGGAAGGTCATCGGGAGAGCGATGATGAAAATGTTGCCAGATATAGGAATGGCATGGGATATGATATCCAGGACGAGATGAGCATGGTAACCATATGAACGGTGGAAGATGCTTATCAGATGGCTCTGAAAGCGGAAGAGAAGCTGAGCCGAAAGCAGAGTCAGAGGGGCCGAGGCAGAAGTCAGCCAAGAGGCAAATCAGTTGCCCAAGATAGAAACCAGAAGCCCAAGGAAGACTGGAAGAAACCTTAGACTCGAACAAAGAGAGGTGGAGCCTCACAACAAGGGAAGAAATATGCTGAACAAAGAGGGTAGCATACTGAGCAGAGAGGAGATTATGCTGACAACAACACTTTTCCTCGTACTAGAGGTAGAGGAAGAGGAAGAGGTGGAGTAATCACATGCGGAAAGAATGGGCACAAGTCTTATGAGTGTCCAGATAAGAATAAAGAAGGGGGAGAACCTCACATCACTGAAGCACAAAGGTGGGATGTTGAGGTAGAAGACACTGAAGGCGGAAGATCGCTCATGATGCGAAAGGTCCTTTTGACACCCAAGAAATAGGTGGAGAGTTCAGTCCAAAGGACCAGACTTTTCAGGACTGCTTGCCAGACCAAGGATAGGGCATGCAAGGTCATTGTAGACAGTGGTATCATGGATAATCTCGTATCTACATAGATGGTAGAGAAGCTGGAGTTGGAGACGACTGATCATCCAAGCCCATACAGAGTTTCATGGTTACAAAAAGGACACCAGGTAACTGTCACTAAACAATGTTTAGTTGAATTCAAGATAGGAGGATATAATGATAAGATATTGTGAGATGTCATTCCTATGGATGTTTGTCATCTATTTCTAGGTAGACCATGGCAATATGACAGAAATGTGATTCATGATGGGAGAATGAACACATACACCCTGGAGAAGAATGGGAGGACACACATGTTGCTTTCGATAAAGGATAAGGAGGTGAAGCCTGAAGTAAGCAACATTGTACTTCTCATGAGTGGGAAGGAACTCCTTACAGAGGTTAAGAAGAAGGAGGATCCATAGTTCATTGTGGTCATAAAGCCGAAGATTGTTCTGACTAGCACAAGAGTGGATGATTTACCAGAAGAAGTTCAAGAACTGCTGGAAGAGTTCGCTAACATAGTAGTAGACGAATTACCTCATTCGTTTCCACCGATCAGAAGTGTGAGTCATCATATTGATCTCATACCAGGCACCAGTTTGCCAAACAAATCTACGTATAGAGTCAAAAGACCAGTGATGCAACTCACATTGCGACCTGTTTTTCAAAGAGTTCATTCGACTTCATGGGTTGCCAAGAAGCATTGTTTCGGATCGTGATACCAAGTTCATAGGGCATTTTTGGAGGACCTTATGGAAGAAGCTGGGAACTAACTTGGCATTTAGTTCATCTTATCATCCTCAGATGGATGGATAGACATAAGTAATAAATATAAGTTTGGGAGACTTGCGGAGAAGCTTGGTGACAGAACACCACAGCCAGTGGGACAACATATTACCACATAATGACTTGGTGAATAGGAGCACAGGACATAGTCCATTTCAGGTTGTTTATGGCATGCAGCTGAGAGGAATTTCTGAACTGAGGGATTCAGAACAGACTGCGACTAGGAGTGCTAGTGCAGAGGAATTCGCAGAGGCGATGAAGGAACTTCACAGCCAGGTGAAGGAACGATTGCTGGAATCAAGCCAGGAGTATAAGAGTAGATCCGATCAGCATAGAAGACAACTTCAGTTTGAGGTTGGTGATCTGGTTCTGACACATTTGAAAAAAGAAAGGCTCCCGAGGGGAACATATAATAAGTTGAAGTGGAAGAAAATCGGGCCATGTAAGGTCTTGAGGAAATTTGGGGCGAATGCTTATGAGATTGAATTACCCGATGGGATCGGAATTTCTATGATTCAATATCTTGGAATTGTACCCATATAAAACTGGGGAAACAGGGACTAGAGATGAGCATCCAGTGATCCAGTGGACAAAACAGATGTCAGTTGCAGAAAATCCGCAGATGGAGTGCATACTGGATAAGAGAGTAAGAAAGAAGACCATGCGAAAGCAATATTTTGAGTGTCTAGTCAAGTGGAAAGACCATCCAGTTGAAGATTCCAGCTGGGAGACTGAAGAAGAGATATAGAAGCATGGATATACCGTGCAGGAGCTCATGGATAGGAGCCCATGAAATTTTTCAAGCCAGGGAGTATGATGCAGGAGCATCTCCCACATCAAGCGAGCCAACATGAATGCAAGTGGACAGCTGGACAAGTGCCAACACAAAATTTTGAATTGCCTTGGAAGTTGTTGCACGATCTTAAATGAAGTCATTAAGAAGAGGCGCACTTGTATATTGTAATCGGACCTTGATCCTGTATCTCTCATCCTTAGTAGGTAGAAGGCATTTATAATAGTTAATGTAAAGTAGATTGAATTTAATTCTAGAATAGACAACTTTTGAGAGCGCAAGAGGGAAACGGGATATAGACACCCTCATTGTGTATTGTAACATTATTGGAGTTGAAGCATTGAAGCAAGAGCATGCAGAGAGATGTGTAAGAACACCCATGTATAGATATTTTGATTAATAGAAAGAGATTGATTCAAATTCATGGTTTTGTGTTGCTCTCTGTGTATTGATGTTGAATGATGTGCTCATGAATGTTTTCTTCCTGTTATACATTTGCTTTATATGTTGTGTATATGATTTCATGTTTGAGTTGAAGTCTGAGAGGAAGAAATAATGAGTTTCAATTGTTTCTCTATTTGAGCCAGAGAGTTCCTGCAAGGAGTGCAGTTGAAGTGTCCGCAAGGAGTGCGTTGACAAAGGGTTCAGATAGAGATAGCTTTTGTTCTCATCTCCATAGGAGTGCAGTTGGGAATAGGAGCCATGCAAGGAGTGCGTAGACCAAGAAAAGCTTTAGGGATGTGAACCTGGGTGAAGCGTCAAGACACTGTTGTTGCAGGTTTGCGCAGAGTTGAAGATTCAAAACTTGGAAGTTGTTGAATGTCTACCGCAAGGAGTGCATGCAAGAATATTCTGAAAGCTCAGGAAGGACAGTGCAGGGAAGCTGTGACTGGAAGATTCAAGAAGGCATCACAAGTTTATGCTGTAGGTGGACGAGTTCCGCGGAGGAACACTTAGTCATTTCGCAGATTTCTCAAAGGAAGGATGGATCGACGATATTCTCTGAGGAGAATCAACGAATTCCCGTGAGCCGTTAGATCTCACGGAGGTGCAGGGGAGATACTGTAGGTATTCCTGAGATGTTTAAAGCTCAGGTGGGGCAGGACTGTTGATCCGAGCCACAAGGGCCGTTGGATCTATACGTATATCGTGTATCGGGGTTTCGTAGGTTGAGCTCCGTAAACATTGCAGTAGAAATCGTGAAATCGTGAAATGCGATATCCCGACAGCAATTGGATAATGTGGGCCACAAGGGTCAGAGTGGTGGACAGGTGGCACGAGTTATCAGAGTTTCGTGGTGAGAAGTCCTGAAACAATAGCATCAGGATTCACGATATTGTGAACTCTAAAACGCCGATGGAGTGAAGCCGTTGAACAGTCAACTCGCGCGTGCATCGGAGTTTTGGTACATTGGGGTTCGGGAGTCGGTAAAGCAGGTTGTTTGACATCGCGAATGTCGAAATCGAGATAGGGAAAGTCCCGAAAGAGAAGGAAAAGGTCAGCGTTGACTAAGGTGTCGGGTCTCGGCGATCCGAGAGTATAGCGTTTGACCACTGACCTCGCGAAGCTGCGAATTCCAATCCCACGAGTGTGAAGAGGGGATCCCACGAAGATTTTATGTGTCTGCAGATTTCTCGATAGGTAAATAGAAGAACATTTTGAAGTTCTTCGGGCCGAGAAGGAAGAAAATATCCTGAGCTGACATAGACCTTCCGACCTGCGGGTTATGAGGAAGGGTGTTGGCACCAGGTGGTACGTAAATCTGATTATTATACCTCATCAATCCGTCATTATCCAATGTATATCCTTCAAACCTTGATACCATCATGAGATCTTGTTCGATAATTTCCTTAAACTCTTTATACGAGTCATCGTCAAACTGTATAGTTAGAATATTTTCTCGAAGATTCTCCTAAAGAGGTATCACCGAGAATATGAACGGTCTCCTACTCAACGCATATGTCACTCTGACCACTGTTCATATAATGTACTTAATCTCAAATCAGATTTGCTAAGAAGTTTGACCAACGCCTTTGTCGCGCGTTCAAGTCATTCTGCGAAAAAAATGTGTTGCAAACCACAATGGTCTCTTTTCAGTTCAAATTTTCATCCAATCAGGTAGTGTCTCCACACTCTCAAGGCATACACAATTTCTAATAACTCTGAATCATGCGTCACGTAGTTCTCCTCATGCCTTCTTAGCTTCCTTGAGTTGTAAGCGATCACTCGATCGTCTTGCATCAAGACTCTGCCTAAGCATTCCTTGGATGCATCATTGCACACCAAGAAGTCCTCGTCCATGTCAGGGACTTTTAGTATTGACGCTATCATCAAGAACTCCTTGAGCCTTCAAAATTATTACGTGCATTTCTTGGTCCACACAAACTTCTTGTTCTTCTTCTGCAATTCTGTAATCGGATTGCTATCTTTAAAAAACCCTCGACGAACCATTGATAATATCCAGCTAAACCCACAAATTTATGTACTTCAAGTACGTTCATCGACGCAGGATATTCCCTAATAGCCTTTATGTAACATCCCCCAAAATAAATTATTTTTAAGTCTGAAAATACTTAGGAATATATTTCCGTTTTTGATAGATTCGAAATTCGAAATTCGAAAATTATTGCCATTTATGGCAATTCCGAATTTAGAATTTGGTTAATAGTAAATTATGATTATGACTATTGGGTAAGGATTTGATTTTTCCCAACCAACTCTTTGACTATGACACTTGTACGAAACAAATATTTTTTTTATGTATTACTGATGGACAAATGGAACAACCAGGTTAAAATCAACTGTCCATG
>ML785096.1:93641-120241 GCA_009831015.1 Picea engelmannii | reverse complement strand
TTTGAATTTCACTTAGTTGTTTTTGTGTTTGTATTAAATTGTTTTTGAAGTATAATAAATAATTAACTTACAAACAAATATTGATTATAATGTGTTGTGTTTGCGACAAATGATTTGATTTTTTGACGGAACTGGAAGTGTTCCGTCTCTGGGTCAAAAGAAACTTTCCAACGCTTAAGAAGAAGGCTACACCCCTGCAAAATCCAAGTCGAGTCCAAGTGTCTGGTAGCATCCTCGGGGGTTCTACAGATGAACTCGAGCCATCCTTTTGATAGATGGAAGAATTCAGGACTGTAACGCAGAAGGGTTGTCCACTGTTGCTCTATCCACTTCAAGAAGTTACCCTTGCAAAGATAAGGATATGTTAACCTACCCACCACTCTACAGAGAGAAAGTATCGTTGCATCTTCCAGATCCACATCTGCTCCAAGAATCATCTTACGTGCCTTTATGTTTGGCTTCCAAGATTTTTCCCTTCTAAGTTTCGATGGTTGAGAGACAGTGTGTGTAAATACCCTGCTTATTATTAAAAGTCTTTCTGGAACTCGACTCGGTAACTGGAGCAGATGTGCCCTTTAACTAACATATTCGTTTGAAATTATATTATAATTTATATTATTTATTTATATGTAATAAATTATTTGATATTTGCATTTTTTTAAGTGTAATAAATAATTCACTTACTAACAAATGTGTTTTTTTGTTTGAATTTACTTACTAACATAATAGTTTGAAATTATATTAAAATTTATATTATGTATTTGTATGTAATAAATAATTTGATGTTTGCATTTTTTGAAGTGATAAATAATTCACTTACTAACAAATGTGTTTGTAATAAATAATTCACTTATTAACAAATGTTGTTTGTAATAAATATTTTGATATTCTTTTTGAATTTACCTAGTTGTTTTTGAATTGTAATAAATAATTTACTTCTTTTTTTTAAGTAAAAAAGAGAGGTGGATCCTATTGTATTAGCTGTCAAAATGTACAAATATGCTTGGTCTGTGAGTTGTCCCACCAGATTAACGGAAACTGGAACAACTGGCAGCCTATGCTGTCCATGTCAAAAAATAGGAGGCCATTTTTCCTACCCGTAGGAAACCAAGGAAGATGGCAACCCCCAGTCTAAAAATGAACCAACGATCTTGAAAATAAAGAAAGTTTAAACTTTTAACAGTTGTAGAGCCATAGATCTAACGAAAACTATAATTATAACAAGAAACATTAACAAAATAAATTACCCGGTGGCCTCTGAGGTGGCCATGTCAGCATCGTCTTCCTGTGTTCCCGCTCTAGCTGACAACACGAAAGGTTGCGAAGATGTTGAGCATATTTTCCCTGCTAGAGCATTGGAGTATGTGTCATACAACATATCAATGCATTGGATGATGGGGATGGCACGGTGGACTTGGTCGGCCACCTGGATCCTCAAGTCAAACATCAGATCCAGGTGCTCCGGGTGGAAGAATGGCGATTGGACATGCCACGATTTCTGCATGGTGGATATGGGATGTGGCATGGGGGCCATGCCACCCTTCCACACCTGGCCACCCTCCTTTGATTCACCACCCGGTTTAGTATCCGCAGCCTTTCCTGTTGCGTTCCCTCTCTGCTGCTCCATGGTCGCTTCCAGTCCCCGTGACCCTTCTTGTTCCCCCTTAGCATTCTCATTGTCAATGCCTGAGAAGTGTTCTGTGCGTGCGGCCTCCTGCGAGTCTAGTGCCTCTAGAATCTCCTCTTCAATGTAGCAGGTGGGAAACTCCTCCATCTAGTCTTCCCTGCAATTGCGGTTTAGCTGTGCCCTGGTGGCTGTTGTTGGGAAAAATACCCTACGGACTACCAAACTAGGGTCAGACTTGCATGCAGATTTTGACCGAAAAGAAATTACTTTTTTACCTACCACCCAATACCTAAACCCCTCTTTCACAGTAAATGCATGGACAAGAACCACTAACCTTATTAATGGCATTCGATGTAGATCCTTCGTTGCTCTTTGATTACTTTCTTGCGTTGCTCCTTCCACGGATGACCTGCACTCAAGACAAACAACAACTAGGCATGCACGCTACTTCTCTACTCAAGGGTTAGAAATAAAGCATAAATTAGACAAACCATAGAGAATTCATACATTGGGATGGGAAAAGTATTCTTTTTATTACTGAAAATGAATCAACTTACAATCAAAGTTGAGACCGGCCACCGCTCCTTGAACCTGATCCTGGGCTCCTCTTCTTCTGTCCTTCAACTGCTTTGCGCTAAATCTCCTTTGGCATGAAGAAAGGCTAAAGGGTTGGGACAATGGATGACGTAAATGGGCAGAGTTTCTTCGCTATATTTTTTCCTCTTCCAAATCGTACCCCTACCCCTTCTTTTATAGTCTAGAAGGAGTTAGGGTTTTGGATGAACCCTCGGCCATGCATGGTCGGGTGTTTCAGTTAACTGACCCATAGCTTTTTGTTCCGTCGGAAACTTTCCTTTTTTCATGATTTGTTAGGTACACGCGGGTTGTAGTGAGTCATCCAGCGTGCACACACGTGCAGTAATGGGTTAGGGCGCGTGGGCCTTGACACAAGAGGATTTTCAAAGAGTTGTTCAACAAATTTTTGACAAAGAAGGGATATGAGTTGGCCTGATGCCAGGTAAGAATGTGTGGTGCAATTTAGGGTTATAACAGATGCCCCCTAATGTGTGAGGTCAGAAGAGCATCTGATGGCCGAAATACATTACCAATCTTTACCAATGTGTTGAACGAGTGAGCCTGATGTAGGAGCATCGCCCACGTCAAGCAAGCCAGCGCGAAAGTAGGAGACAGTTGGACAAGCAACACCAATTTTTAAAATGCTTTGAGATGTTGCACGATCTTAAATGATTCATTTAGGAGATGACACACTTGTATATTGTAATGGACCTTGAGCGGATAGCTCACGTCCTTAAGTAGATGAGGCATTTAATAGACTTAATGTAAATATTAGATAGGAATTTAATTTAGATTTGATAGCTTTAGAGCGCAAGAGTGAAACGGGATATAGACACCCTCATTGTGCATTGTAACATAAGCTGATTATTATCATCGAGAGCATTCAGGAGAGAAGAGCAGGCAGAGAATTGTATGAAGAACACCCATGTACAGACATTGAGTTAATAGAGAAAGCTTTGATTCAATTCCATGGTTGTGTTATTCTCTGTATATTGATGATATTATGCTCATAAATGTTTGCTTCTTGTCATACATTTGCCTTTATATGTTGTGTATGTGATTTCATGGTCGAATTGAAGTCTGTGAGAACAAGGAGTTAGTTTCAATTGTTTCTCTATCTGGAACCAGAGAATTCCTGCAAGGAGTGCAGTTGAATCGTCCGCAAGGAGTGCATTGACAGAAGGGTTCAGATAGAGGTAACTTTTGTTCTAAGTTCTCAGAAGTGCAGAGTGGGCACTGGAGCCGTGCAAGGCATGCGCAGGCTAGACGAAGACTTAGGGTTGCGATTCTAAGCAAAGGGATTGAAATATTTCTATTGCAGGTGTGTGTAGGGTCGAAGACTTCAACACTTGGTCGTGTTTGAAGATTTACCGCAAAGAGTGCGTGCAAGGAGTTTCTTGAAGGGACTTGAAAGCTAGGAGAAAAACTCAGGAAGGATAGACCTTCGAGTTCGTCGAAGGACGGGATAAACAAAATTATGCCTTGAAGGTTGCAACGGACGCCGCAGGTTTGCGTGCAAGGTGACGAGTTCTCTGGAAGAACGGCTCGTCATCTTGAGGAGTGGATAAGGAAGAAACAGACGGACGAAATTCTTCGAGGAGATTTCACGAAGTCCCGTGGAACGTTGGATCTTGCAGGTGGAAGGAGGATACAGGGCAGGAGCGGAAGAAGGTTCGAAGTTCAAGAGAGCAGGAGCCGTCGATCGGGATCACGAGGAATGTTGATTCTACTTGTAGATCAGCATATCGGGAGTTCGTGAGGTGAGACTCCAAATCTACGTAGCGAAAGTCGCGAGAGTACGAGAAGCGATATTCCGACAGCTACGTAAGTAGTGTGGGCCACAGAAGATAATGGAGGACAGGTGGCATAAACCATCGGAGGTTCGGCGTCCTGGGTATCGGGAGTCGACGGGGAAAGTAATTGACCTCACGAGTGGCGAAGTCGCGAGGCAGCGATAATCCGAGTATCGGCATCGCGGGCCTCGGGAGTCGAGGAAGGAATCTGCTGATCTCGCGAGTAGCGAAATCGCGAGGGAGCGAGATCGCGACGTCGGCGTTTCGGCGCATCGTGTATCGAAGGGTGGAAACTCCAGTGCTTGGGGTCACGAGTTGCGAAGCCGCGATAGAGCTGAAGACCCGATAGGAGGAGAACGAAGTCAGCGTTGACTGACGTATCGGGCCTTAGGGATTCGAGAGCCTAGAGATCGATAGTGAACTCGTGAAGCTGCGAATTTCGATTTCCCGGCAAGGAGAAGGAGGGAAGTCATGAGAAGAGATCTGTGGGCAGATATTTCCCGATAGGGAAATAGAAGAACATTTACGTTCTTTGGGGGAGTGGAAAGAAGGTCCTGGAGAAGCGGTCGTGCTCCGAGGAGTGCGGGCAGCATCAGAGTGGTATCAGAGTGGGGAATATCTTTGCTTTCTGTGGCAAAGAAGCGAAGTAGTAATTTTGTCATGCCGCCGAAAAGAGAAAGGAAGTCAACTAATCCCGAAGACAAGGAGGTGAGGAGAAGAGGTAGGCCAGCAGGAAATACAGAAATGGAAAGGCAGATCAGATATCTCCGAGCAAGGCTTGAATAAATGGAGACAGCACAAAGACACGGAGTTGGTGCAGGGGATCTTAGTGATTCTGAGGTTGAAGAGGAGGCTGGACATGAAGAAGAGGTCACAGCAGAAGATGCATCAATCGAGCGGTTGATCAAATCCATCGCAAGGATGGGTGCGAAGGCAAAAATGGACATTCTAGTCTATGAGGGAAATCTGGATGCAGAGGAGATGCTAGATTGGATTAGAGCTATAGACACATACTTCGATTATGAAGATGTGGAAGAAGATAAGAAAGTCAAGCATACAGTTACGCGCTTGAAAGGACATGCAGCATTGTGGTGGGATGAGCTACAAGCTGACAGACGCTGCAAGGGAAAGAAGAAGATCAAAAGTTGGGATCGGATGATCGCAAAGATGAAGGCGAAGTTCATCCCAAGGGACTATCAAAATCACTTTGTTCAGGCGAATGCAAAACCTGAGACAGAAGCTGATGACAGTCAAAGAATACACTGAAGAATTCTATCGACTGAACATCAGAGCAGGTCATTGGGAGAGCGATGATGAAAAAGTTGTTAGATATCTGAATAGTCTGAGATATGACATTCAGGATTAAATAAGCATGCTAACCATCCGAACGGTGGAAGGTGCTTACCAATTGGCTCTGAAAGCCGAAGAGAAGCTGAGCCGAAAGCAAGGACAGCGAGGGCGAGGCAGAAACCAGCCAAGAGGAAAAGTAGTTTCCCAGGAGAAATACCAGAAGCCCAAGGAGGAATGAAAGAAACCTCAGGGTAAAGATGAAAGAGGTGGAACCTCACAGAGGCAGCCATATGTTGAGCCGAGAGGACAGCAAAATGATCATCAAGGAAATTATGCTAACACAAATACGTTTCCTCGTACCAGAGGTAGAGGAAGAGGTCGAGGAGGAGTAATCACATGCTTCACATGTGGAAAGAATGGGCACAAGTCATATGAGTGTCCAGAGAAAAAGAAAGATACAGGAGAAGCTCACATCACAGAAGCGCAGAGGCGTGATGTTGAGATCGAAGACGCAGAAGGCGGAAGGCCTCTTGCGATGCATAAAGTCCTTTTGACACCCGAGAAGGACGTGGAAAGCTCAGTCCAAAGGACCAAATTGTTCAGGACTGCTTGCAAAACCAAGGATAGGGTGTGCAAGGTTATCGTAGACAGTGGTAGCACGGATAATCTCGTATCCACAGAGATGGTAGAGAAACTGGAGCTGGAAACGACTGATCATCCCAGTCCATATAGAGTTTCATGACTACAGAAGGGGCATCAGGTAAGTGTCACCAAACAGTGCTTAGTTGACAACAAAATAGGGGGATACAATGATAAGATTCTGTGTGATGTTATTCCCATGGACATATGTCATTTATTGTTGGGTAGACCATGGAAATATGATAGAAATGTGATTAATGATGGGAGAATGAACACATATACTCTGGAGAAGAATGGGAGAACCCATATGTTGCTTCCAATAAAGGATAAAGAGGTGAAGCCGGAAGTAAGCAATACAGTACTTCTCATGAGTGGGAAGGAACTTCTTACAGAAATGGAGAAGAAAGAAGATCCACAATTCTTTGTTGTCAGGAAGTCAAGGATTGTTCTGACTAGCACAAGAGTGGATGATTTTCCAGATGAAATTCAGGAACTGCTGGAAGAGTTCGCTGATATCATAGTGGATGAATTACCCCATTCATTGCCGCTAGTGAGAAGTGTGAGTCATCACATAGACCTCATACCAGGAGCTAGTTTGCCGAACAAATCCGCATACAGGTTGATGCCGCAAGAGAATGAAGAGGTTAAGAATCAAGTCTAGGATTTGATGGAAAAAGGATTGGTCAGAGAGAGCTTGAGTCCATGTGTTGTTCCAACAGTTCTCAGTCCGAAGAAAGATGGAGGCTGGAGGATGTGTACCGATTCAAGAGAGATCAACAAGATAACCATCAGGTATAGGTTTCCACTGCCGAGGATGGATGATCTGATGGATTGCCTGAGCGGGGCAAATTATTTTTCAAAGATTGATTTGAAAAGAGGATATCACCAGATTCGCATGAGAGAAGGCGATGAGTGGAAGACAGCGTTCAAGACAAACAAGGGTTTGTACGAATGGCTAGTCATGTCGTTTAGCTTGACAAATGCACCAATTACCTTTATGAGGTTCATGAACGAAGTCCTGAGGGAGTTCATCGGAAAGTTCGTCATTGTTCATTTGGACGACATACTAATTTACAGTAAATCAGAGGCTGAACATCTGAAGCATTTGGCCATTGTGATGAGAAAGCTACAGCAGGAGAAGTTGTTAATTAATATGAAGAAATCCTCATTTATGAAGACACGGATCATCTATTTGGGTTTTGTTATTTCAGCTAAAGAGTTGAGAATGGATCCGGATAAGGTAGAAGTGATCAAGAATTGGCCATCACCGAGAAATATTTTCAAGGTGAGAAGTTTTCATGGTTTAGCTAGTTTCTACCGAAAGTTCATCAGAAATTTCAGTGGGATTATCGTAGCGATTATGGACACAGTGAAGAAGCGGCATAAATCTTTTCATTGGACAGACAAGGCTGAGAAGAGTTTCAATCTGTTGAAGCGAAAGATCACAGAGCAACCAGTGTTGGTGTTGCCAGATTTTCAGAAAACATTTCAGGTGAAATGTGATGCTAGTGGATATGCCATAGGAGCGGTCTTGAGTCAGGAGGACAGGCCAGTTGCATATTTCAGCGAGAAAATGGATGAGGCGAAGCTGAAATACTCCACGTATGATAAAGAAATTTATGCTATCATACAGGCACTGAAGAAGTGGAGGCATTACTTGATCCCAAAAGAATTTGTACTATACAGTGATAATCATGCATTGTAGTTTGTGACTCAACAGGAGAAGTTGAATCAGAAACATGAAAAATGGGTAGAGTATATGAAGAACTTCACATTTGTGATTAAACATATTTCGGTTACTGCTAACAAAGTAGATGGTGCTTTGAGCAGGAAATGTTGGTTTCTGCAGGAGTTTCAAGTCAAAACCTTGGGTTTTGAAAATCTCAGGGACATGTACGTAGGAGATGCAGATTTTGGAGAGGTGTATGAAGCAGCTGAGAATCTAGTTCTCAGATATCGGAGCCCTTGGATAGATTATATGATCCAGGAAGGATTTCGTTTTAGAGGCAATCAGCTGTGTATTCCAAAATGCTCCATGAGCGAGAACCTGTTGAAGGAGAAGCACAACGGGGGCTTAGCAGGTCATTTTGGCCATGAAAAAACATTCGCGAAGCTGAATGAATCATATTTTTGGCCAGGGATGCGTGCATATGTCAAGAGGTTTGTTGACAGATGTCAGATTTGTCAGCATTCAAAAGGGAGAAAGCAGAATGCAGGTTTTTATCAGCCATTGCCCATACCAGAGAGGCCATGGGAGGCGATCAGCATGGATTTTGTATTGGGGTTGCCAAGGATGCAAAGAGGTGTTGATTCCATATTTGTGGTCGTGGAAAGGTTTTCAAAAATGGCACACTTCATTCCATGCCAGAAGACCAGCGATGTGACTCACATCGCAAATCTGTTTTTCAAATAAATCGTTAGACTTCATGGATTGCCAAAAGGCATAGTTTCGGACAGGGACACTAAATTCATAGGGTATTTTTGGAGGACGCTATGGAAGAAGCTAGGAACTAATCTGGAATTTAGTTCTGCTTATCATCCTCAGACGGATGGATAGACAGAGGTGGTAAATCGAAGTCTGGGAGATTTATTAAGAAGCTTGGTAACAGAGCACCATAGCAGTTGGGACAATGTGTTGCCACAGGCAGAGTTCGCATACAATGATTTGGTGAACAGAATCATAGGAAAAAGTCCATTTGAAATTGTATATGGCAGACAACCAAGAGGAGTTTCTGAACTGAGGGACTCAGAGCAGATAATGACTAAGAGCGCAAGCGCTGAAGAATTCACAGAGGCGATGAAGGAACTTCACAGTCAAGTGAAGCAGCAACTGCAAGACTCGAACCGGGAGTATAAGCACAGAGAAGATCAGCATCGGAGACAAATTTAGTTCGAAGTTGGTGATCTAGTTCTGGCGCACTCGAGGAAAGAAAGGTTCCCAAGGGGAACATACAATAAACTCAAGATGAAGAAAATCGGACCATGCCGAGTCTTGAGAAAATTCGGAGAGAATGCTTATGATATTGAGTTGCCGGATGGCATCGGGATATCTCTGATATTTAATATTGCAGATTTATACCCATACAGGCCAGGAGAAGTAGAGACTGGAACTGAGGAACCAGTGATCCAGTGGATGAAGCAGATGCCAGTAGTAGAGAAGCCGCAGATGGAATGCATACTGGACAAGCGAGTGGGTAAGAAGACCAGAAGAAAAGAATACTTTGAGTATTTGGTCAAGTGGAAGAATCACCCAGTGGAGGATGCCAGCTGGGAGACCGAAGTGATGATACAAAAGCATGGACACACCGTGCAGGAGCTCATGGACAGGAGCCCATGAAAATTTTCAAGCGAGGGAGTATGATGCAGGAGCATCGCCCACGTCAAGCGAGCCAGTGCGAAAGTAGGAGACAGCTGGAAAAGCAGCACCAATTTTGAAAATGCTTTGAGATGTTGTGCGATCTTAAATGATTCATTTAAGAGATGGTGCACTTGTATATTGTAATGGACCTTGAGCAGATAGCTCACGTCCTTAAGTAGATGAGGCATTTAATAAACTTAATGTAAAGATTAGATAGGAATTTAATTTAGATTTGATAGCTTTAAAGCGCAAGAGGGAAACGGGATATAGACACCCTCATTGTGCATTGTAACATAAGCTGATTATTATCATCGAGAGCATTTAGGAGAGAAGAGAAGGCAAAGAACTGTATGAAGAACACCCATGTACAAACATTGAATTAATAGAGAAATCTTTGATTCAATTCCATGGTTGTGTTATTCTCTGTATATTGATGATATTATGCTCATGAATGTTTGCTTCTTGTCATATATTTTCTTTTATATGCTGTGTATGTGATTTCATGGTCGAATTGAAGTCTGTGAGAACAAGGAGTTAGTTTCAATTGTTTCTCTATCTGGAACTAGAGAATTCCTGCAAGGAGTGCAGTTGAATCGTCCGCAAGGAGTGCGTTGACAGAAGGGTTCAGATAGAGGTAACTTTTGTTCTAAGTTCTCAGAGGTGCAGAGTGGGCACCGAAGCCATGCAAGGCATGCGCAGGCTAGACGAAGACTTAGGGTTGCGATTCTAAGCAAAGGGATTGAAAGATTTATGTTGCAGGCATGTGTAGGATCGAAGACTTCAACACTTTGTTGTGTTTGAAGATTTTCCGCAAAGAGTGCGTGCAAGGAGTTTCCTGAAGGGACTCGAAAGATGGGAGAAAAGCTCAGGAAGGATAGACCTTCGAGTTCGTCGAAGGATGGGATAAACAAAATTGTGCCTTGAAGGTTGCAAGGGACGCCGCAGGTTTGCGTGCAAGGTGACGAGTTCTCTGGAAGAACGGCTCATCGTCCCGAGGAGTGGATAAGGAAGAAACAGACGGATGAAATTCTCCGAGGCGATTTCACGAAGTCCCATGGAACGTTGGATCTTGGAGGTGCAAGGAGGATACAGGGCAGGAGCGGAAGAAGGTTCCAAGTTCAAGAGAGAAGGAGTCGTCGATCGGGATCACGGGGAACGTTGATTCTACTTGTAGATCGGCATATCGGGAGTTCGTGAGGTGAGACTCCAAATCTACGCAGTGGAAGTCGTGAGAGTACGAGAAGCGATATTTCGACAGCTACATAAGTAGTGTGGGCCACAGAAGATAATGGAGGACAGGTGGCATAAACCATCGGAGGTTCGGCATCTCGGGTATCGGGAGTCGACGGGGAAACTAATTGACCTCGCAAGTAGCGAAGTCACGAGGCAGCGATAATCTGAGTATCAGCGTCTCGGGCCTCGGGAGTCGAGGAAGGAATCCATTGATATCGCGAGTAGAGAAATCGCGAGGGAGCGAGATCGCGACGTCGATGTTTCGGTGCATCGTGTATCAAAGGGTGGAAACTCTAGTGCTTGGGGTCATGAGTTGCGAAGCCGCGATAGAGCTGAAGAACCAATAGGAGGAGAACGAAGTCAGCATTGACTGGCGTATCGGGCCTTGGGGATTCGAGAGCCTAGAGATCGATAGTGAACTCGCGAAGCTGCGAGTTCTGATTTCCCGACAAGGAGAAGGAGGGAAGTCACGAGAAGAGATCTGTGGGTAGATATTTCCCGATAGGGAAATAAAAGAACATTTACGTTCTTCGGGCGAGTGGAAAGAAGGTCCTGGAGAAGCGGTCGTGCTCCGAGGAGTGCGGGCAGCATCAGAGCCCAAGGATCAGGAACCAGGAGGTGTCGTCTACAAAATAACAAATGTCTCACCGAGGCGGGCATACCCATGCTCGGGATAAAATAGAACCATGGCTACCAATCAAATACACTGTAGATCCATGTCAAATAACTATAAAAAGTAGCCGCAAATAATACATAGTGGAGCTACATCTCGAAATCAAAAATATATACATATAGAGTACCCATCTTCCAGAAGCTGATTCAGCCTGATGGTTGTACTTCAGAGCTCAAGAAACAACTTCAAAATATTCTAAAACTTGGGTAGGAGTGTAATATGAGTGTACGACTGCACTACCCAGAGGTCTTTGACGGCTCGTCGGTTATGGACTTGATAATCTTGATGATCGGACTGAAGCCTTCTGTGATTTCGAACAAGGACTTGATTGGACGTTCATGATGGCCGGGTATGCGGACAAGAGACATATTGCAGAGGGGCCAACTCAGGGTTAGTGACAAACTTTTCTTAGACAATAGCACGAAAAGTGATAAGACTTAGGCAGCATATATGTTAATCATAAGCCTACGAAGCAGGAGGCAACGAAAACTCTCCATATGTTTGGAAGAGTAACCAAACAGTGGAGGACACAACTCTATATAGCGAGAAAATCTTCCTAAGGTCGTACTACATCCCATAGTATGATGATCAAATGGACAGATGTGCTTTATCCAAGGGCGACTCATTATGCTGCCAATAAAGAAAATACTTTTCCCATCCTCTTTTTGGGGTATATTTGATTTTTTTGTTCTTTTTGATAATTTTTGAAAATGAATAAAGGAATATTACGTTACAATGGAGGAACGAGTACTGCAAACATACAAGCTCGAGGCACAAGGACAAGACTGATGTTCTGGTAAAATGATACTTGGGAAAAATCCTCTGGCGGCCAAAGGTGTTAAGACGCAGAAACAAACTGTCACAAGGCTGGTGGATAAGGTAAGCAAATGCGGTTGATAGAACACACAATGGTAACATCCTTCGATGTAAGTTTAACGAGCCCAGAGAAGGTAAGCTCGATGGTTTTTCATGTTTAGAGAGTCTGAAAAAGCATAAAAGGAGACTCCGTTGGGGTACCTTTTTCGTCAAGAGTTTATTCGGTTCGAAAAAGGGATAAACTAGCACTAATTAGATGCCAATTCAAAACCATTTTAACGAGTGTGACAAGGACAATATCACTCGGCTATTTTTTCACTTTTAAGGAGTCTGAAAAAAGCTTAACTATGGACTTCGTCATGAATATTCTTTTGGACCAATTTAATGAGTGTGAAAGAATAAGGTCACTCGACGATCTTTTCAATTTTAGGGAGTCTGAAAAGAGCTTAACTATGGACTCCGTGGGGGTTTCTTTTTCGTAAATTTAGTCCCTCATGCCCGAAAAAGGAATAAAATTATAACTGAGAATACTCTTCTAAAGAATGGGAATTCAATAGAGTATACCTTTGTTCGTACAGTTGACCGTCCGGACCGAAAAAGGGGTAAACTACCACCGGACATACGTGACTTCAAATTTTAGTTTAACGAGTGTGAAAGGCCACAAGCTCGCTCGACAATCTTTTCATTTTTAGAGGGTCTGAAAAGGGCTTAAAAGGAGACCTGTTATTTTTTGGGAGTCTTGAGGGTGAGACAAAGAGTGAAAAAGACTCATGCAAATGAGGCTCAAACTCATATTCAGGAAAGACTATACGGACTCCCGAGCCTACAGTGTTTTCAGAAACAGCATGGACACCATAATGCAACCAAGACCTACCTAGGGCATCCATGTTCTGGTAAGCTCTACCACCAAGTCGAGACACTTCTAGAGTAGATATGATGGTTCTATTTCACAACCTGATGGGATCGATCCCATATAGCATAAGAAAAAGGCAACGAGATGCAAAAGTTGGGGTGGTATCCTAACCTATATGTTCAAGTTGATTTTTGATTTTTTTTTTTTTTATGGACCGTCAATATTTTTTCGAAACTCATAAAAAAAATTGTCCCAATACCTTATCAAATCCCTCCCATATAACTCCTAGATCACTTTAAATAGTTTTTGGTATAAAGAAATTGATAAGGGGGGGCAAAAAAGTGACAAAAAGAGGCCAAGAAGTCTATAAATAGAAGCTGGCAGCTCATTATCACCATTGTTGATTTGGAAATTGACTCTAGAGCCAAAAGACCCCCTTTGCCAAAGATAGTGATTCCAAGAGCTAAAGTGGATGAAACAAAATTTTTCTTGGACCAAGTACCAACTCCCTTACCTAGCTATTCAATACTTCAATTTAATTATTTAGATGGTTTTTTGGGTGGGCGTCAACCTTAAAAAGGTCGGCCCTAGGTACACGCAGGCAGAGTAAAGTCTGCCCACGTGTACACGTGAATGTCACCTATACAGCCCGCGTGTACCTCCCTTTTATGATGAAAAAGAAAACTAAAAGGAAGTACTGACCCTCCTTTACCTTATTGTGTTGGCAGGATGTATGTCTAGTGGAGGGAAAGGGAGCATGAGGCAATCAGTGAGTTGGTTGCTGCAGATCCGAATGTTGTGGTCGTGTTAATGCAATGTGGTTTACTCAAATTATTTCTATGTTCATTTATGCACATGCAACCAAGGCTACTGAATGCCTTGATTGATTACTGGCATCCTGATGCAGAGGCATTTATGTTAGAGGGGCAATCATTGGTGCCCACCACCGAGGATATTTACTTTCTGATTGGCCTCTCAAGGAGAGGGGAACGAGTCAACTTCCAGACTTTTCCTGCGGGGCCAAGCAAGATCTCAGAGTTGATAGCTGAGCACTGAGAGGCTGGGACCGAACGTGCGAGCTCCCAGGTACCCATTAGAAAGATTACCAACTTAGAGCTACAGACTATCTTGTTACTGATTGGGTGGATTACCAGCTCAGCAGTTGTGCATCAGGCTTCGTGCACACAGATGAACTGTGCCATTCAGTGCATGAATGCACAAATTTTTGATTGGAGTACCACACTGTTGGAGTGTATGAAGAGGCAATTGACAGATTGCTGACAATGGACATAGAGGAACTTCGGGTTCGGGACCATCTTGTGTTTGTTCTTTTTTGAGAGAGTTTTGAGTTTCAGTCCTCGGGTTGTAGTACGGGGACATCACGCCTCTTTCCCTGCAGTGTGTAGATGGGAAGTGTTACTGCCGTGACAAGGTGGTGGAAGGACCATTGAGTCCTTCGATGATGATTTCTTTGCTTGTCTATCACGACAGATCCCTGTTATCGAGGACTACCCGTATTCAGGGATAGATTTCTCTAGAGATCTTGAGATACCCGTGCCTCTTGGTGAGGAGCGAGGGGGGATGGTTAAGTCTCCACCTTTGTAGTTTTTTTGTTTGCATATGTAATTTTTATGTCGTTTTGTTATATATATCATTTTTTTTGTATGCCAGAGTATTTGAACGGTAAATGTTTGTTGCATGCAGATGTGGGACCCGTGCGACCTGTTGACTATGCACGTAACAGGCGTCGTCCATGGCCAAAAGCCGCAGCTACCGCTGGGGGAGCAACAGTAGCAGGGAACCTCCCAGTTGGAGATGCCGAGAGGGTCCTTAGACGAATTGAGTGGAACTTCACTGCGCTCACTCGCATAGTCCCGATGGCAGAGATAGAGGACATGCCGCCATCCATGCAGCCTCATGTTGTGGAGGCACCTCGGACATGGGTCTGGTTGTTTAGGCATTTAGCCCGTGTTGTAGATGATTATAACAGGGCCCATAGGCCCTGAACAAACTTTAGAATTTTTATGTGCCACGAGCACCGATTTGTATATATTTTTTGAGGGCATAAGCCCGGTGACTCGTTACTATTCCCATTTTTGAGGCGCTTGCGTCCATCTATGTACTCTGAGTATTTTATGATGTTTATATATGGTTTTTATCTTTTTGTGTCTTATGGATTCTGTGTGCAAAAATGTATTTACATGTTTATGTCCATGTTCTTTTTATATGTGGGCGAGATGCCAATCTAAAATTTTATTAGCTAGAGTATCTGTAATTTGGTTTAACCTCCTAGGAACATGAAAATATGTAATATAATCAAAGTTTTGTTCTAAGAGATGTACCCTAAGGAATCGTAGGTGTAAAGTTGGATCACGAACCCGGTATACTCTGTTTAGCTACGACACAACCAGTTGAGCATTGAGATAGACCCGAAGATGAGAGATACCCAATGACAAGGCGTCAGGAAGCAACTCAATAACTGCACTATACTCGACGACATTATTTTTGGTGTCACCTAAGAATATACCTCCGGAAGATAACAAATGACCCTGTGGTGTAAAGATTACGCAAGCTGCGGAGGCAAGCCTTCACGTGTGTCGACTAGCACCGTCCGCATACCCAATGAACACCTCGGACTCACTTGACATCTGCCATATGACGAAAGATAACATCAATGACACGTCCATAACACTTTAAAAGAAACATAAAAATTAATAGTACAAAGACTATACATGTGTTACAGAAAGTTACCCATAGTGACCTATCTATGAGTAATACTTCTTGAGGTAGAGCCCATTTCTGGGCTCCGCCAAAGCATTCCCTTCAGCATCAACCAAACAATAAGCGCCCTTTTTTAATACCTTTTTGATAATGAAGGGTCTGAACCACATGGGTTTAAACTTCCCTGCCCCCAGGGGGTCCTTGTCTTGGTCATAGACCAGGACAAGGTCGCCTTTAGAGAAAATTCGAGGACGAACGGACCTATCATATTGACACTTGACCTTATGTTTGTGAGCCTCATTGGCCAGGGCCGCATCACGACGTTGTTCATCAAGCTGCTCAAGGTATACTAACCGTTCTTCAAGTGCAGAAGTGTCTGGAAATAACTGAACTGCCAATTTCAGAGATGGGATTTGACATTCGATGGGAAAGACTGCCTCCAGCCCGTAAACATGTTGAAAAGGTGAGAAACCGGTTGTAGTCTTAACAGATGTTCGGTAAGCCCATAATGTCGAGTATAACATCAAATGCCAATTTTACTTGGATGAGTTGATAGTTCATTGTAGAATCATCTTAAGAGTTTTGTTTACAGCTTCCACCTGCCCATTGGCTTGGGGGTAGTAAGGTGATGAATGTTCCTGCTGTAACCCAAGCTTTGATGTTAATTCAGTCATCATTTGGTTCTGAAAGTGACTACCATGGTCAGTGACAATCTCTCTCGGGACGTTGAACCTTGCTATGATCTGGTTGAATAAGAAGAGAGCTACAGTCTCTCCATCATCTTTAAACGTTGGCATAGCTTCGACCCACTTAGTGAAGTAGTCGACAACTATGATGATATAGCGGTTCCCCCTTGCTGACAGGGGGTTGCATGTAGTGTAATCAATCCCCCACTTAGTGAAGGGACCAACTGTGATGACAAGAAACATAGGAGCAGGATGTGCCCTCGTCTTCCGAGAGAATACTTGGCACGGATGACACTTCTTGACCGATTCGATACAATCTTTGATAAGTGTCGACCAAAAGTAACCTGCTCGTAGAATCTTTTGGGTTGTTACCAACCCCGATAAATGACCACCACAAGATCCAGTGTGGCAATCATTGAGCACTATGATGGCCTCTTCATGAGTGAAACATCAACGCAAGATGCAGTCTACACCTCTCCGATACAACATATCATCGAGTATGAGATAATTCTTAGCCTGATGGCATATTCACCGACGCTCATCACGAGAAGCAGAGGTGGGGCACTTCAAAGTCTAGAGATAGATAAGTATATCTCCATACCAGGGGTCTGAAGATGCAATCAAAAACATATCCCCCCGGATAGGCGATTCCTCAGGCACAACGTCACCTGACTCAACCGGAAGTTCCAAAATAAGCTCTGCAAAGACCAATGACTTTTTGGACTTTGCTGAAATGAAGTCTAAGTCATATTCTTGGAGGATGACTATCCACCTACTAATTTTTCCACCTATAACTTGTTGTGTCAACATGTACTGGAATGGATTCACGACAATAATGAAGGTGGTCTTGCGAAACATAACATAGTGATGGAACCGTTGAACATCATGAACTGCTGCCAACACAAGTTTTTCGAGATGGGAATAATTAAGTTCCGGTCCTACGAGGCCTCGGCTCAGGTAATAGATCACGTATTCTAAAAATGAATTGTCTTGCTGAACTAAAACCATGCATATGGTTGACTCTGTGGCAACCAGATATAATAAGAAATCTTTGTTATAGTTAGGTGGTCGTAGCAGAGGTGCGGTTGTGAGGGCATGTTTTAATGCGTCGAAAGAGTGTTGAGTGACTTTGTCCCAGAAAAAAATAATGTCTTTCTTTAGTAAACGCATAAATCCCTTGGTGATTCCGGCATAGTTGGCGATGAAGCGTCATAAGAAGTTCACCTTGCCTTGTAGACTCTGAAGTTGTAAGATTGTGCGTGGGGGGGGAAACTGGATTATTTCCTCCACCTTAAGAGGATCGATCATGATCCCTATTGTTGATACGATGAAACCTAACAAACATATTGACGTTACACAGAAGCTGCACTTGTTTGGATTCAAGCGAATCCTGAAGTAGCGACAACGTTCAAAGATTAGTCAAAGGTGGGTGGGATGATCCATTCACTTGTGAGAGAGTCATGCTAAATCATCTAGATAGGCCTCAACTATATGCTTGAGGTCATGAAACACAAAAGACATGGTCCGCTGGAATGTGGCTCCAACATTTTTAAGGCCAAAAGGCATCTTACGATATGCGAATCTACCCCACGGACAAATGAATTATGTTTTGTGTTGGTCTTCAGGTTTGATTTGGATTTGATTATATCCTGAAAAACCATCCATAAACGAAAAGGCTTCACAACCGGCACATTCATCAATGATCTGGTCAATGAATGGTGTTGGAAAATTATCTTTGGGACATGCCTTATTCAAATCACGAAAATCGGTACATACATGAATCGTGCCTTGTTTTTTATTGATCGGCACGGGGTTTGACACCCATTGAGTCAAATTAATAGGATAAATAAAACCTGCCTTGAGAAATTTCTCAACCTCAATCTTGATGGCTGCTGCTTTCTTAGGATTGGATGGACGAAGTTTTTGTCGAACAGGCTTGGCGTCAGGATATGTTTTGATTTCATGTTTAACTATTTTTGGATCTATACCTGGCATTTCCTCATAAGACCAGGAAAAAATATCGCAGAATTCTTTAAAAAGATCCATGTAAATTTGAATCTCTTTGGGGGAGCAATCCACTCCGACGAAGACATTCTCCACGACGCCAGGGGTTTGGGAGATGTTGATGGGTATAGTTTCAGTGATAGTCTCCATATTACCCTCAACATAAATTTCCTATGTAGCTAAGAGATTAATAGGACATGGCTGATCTCCCATCATGGTAACAGTGAATTCCCCTACTTTGATTCAGCTTAACTCTGGGAGGAAATATGATCTGTGATGAAGATCTTCCCAAGGTTTGTCCGGACTAGTCATTGCTTCGATTACTGCTTCGTCAGAAGGAATGACTAAGTCTAATGAATCGACGTGAGAAAGAGAACCCTGAGCCCAAATAGGCTCTAGAAGTGGATCTAACTCTTGTGCGGGAGTCGGATCAGGGTTAGCTAAAGCTTGTTGGACTAAAGAGTATGCTACTTCAGTAGCCGACAAGGGCATGGATATGCCTGAGTTCCCTATCTCATCCATTGTGGCTGATGGGGAAGGAAGAATCCAAGGATCCTCAAAGTAAGTCATGCGGAACGATGAAACTTGAAAAATCTCAACCTTATGGTGATTAGATATAAATTTGAAATCGTCATGAGGAGGTGGGTAATCGAAGGTACCCATCAAGGACGGGCACAAACCAACTCCTACGTTAATGACACTTGGTTGAGGATTATCTATCATTGGGACCGTGGATGCCCCCAAAGCTGGGTCAAGTCTGGAGAAGTACAGTTGATCGATGGTCACTATCCGACCTTTGTGAGGAAATAACAAGACTCGGAAAACTGTAGCAACCACAACTTGCATAGCATAAGTCCAAATCCATCCTAACAAGAGGTTATAGTTGAGGGGAGCATCGACTACCTCTACTTCGACACACACGGTCTTCCTTCCTAACTGCACAGGGAAAGAAGGAACGATGCCATGTGGTTGTAAAGAACGACTGTCGAATACAGTGAGGAGAGTAGGTGATGGAGACAAAGCAGGCTGGCCAACGACCTTCCAACATGATAACGACATAACACATGTCGAGGCGCCCTCATCGACCATCGTGTGGAAGATATTCTGTGTAAAAGTTTTTGTGGGATGAGCCACTACTATATGAAACGCTACGTGGTAAGGCAGACGAGGTTTTAAGTCAGTTGTATCTAACATGATGGTACCTAGATTACAAGTCTTAGTAGAGCCCAAAGCGGTTAACAAGGCTTTCCTCTGAGCAGGGCAGCTTTGGAGGACCTCCAAAGCAGACATCGCACAAGGGGTTTGTGATAAATCTTCCACCGCAGAGTAATTCTAGGCGGCCCTTGCATTTGGGTTGTGAGAAGATTTTTCACATGCACCCTTTGGAATGCGTGTCATTGTTTCTCCTAACGTCTTCTCGATCTGTAGAGGAAGATATGGGAGATCAACTTCTTTACCCTTCTCATAAGCGCTTGGTTTACTATACTCGTGCACTCTAGTCATTATGAAAGCATCACCCCTAACCATATATAAGTTCACGTATGAGGGATTGTTTGGAGGAGGGAA
The DNA here is from genome assembly GCA_009831015.1 of Picea engelmannii. Taxonomy (NCBI): domain Eukaryota; kingdom Viridiplantae; phylum Streptophyta; class Pinopsida; order Pinales; family Pinaceae; genus Picea; species Picea engelmannii. The sequence goes on along the minus strand of ML785096.1, from coordinate 100,406 downwards.
GGTTTCTTGGCTGACCCCTTCTGTACTTGTAGAGGCTTGAGTTAAATTTTTCCCATGTTGAAAAGGATTAGTCAACACTGCCTGTTCTTGCTGCATGACAAAATTTTGGGCCTCTGCAAGTCGAGGACAAAGATGGGTCGGGTGGTCTTCCGCACACAAGTTGCATAGATACCTCACCTTTCATTTTTTCGTAGTGTCCACGCCAGCATTATCAGTGGGTTTTTTTATCCCCCTTACCCTGCTTTCGTTGTTTTTTCTTCCCTTGAGGCTGTTGGGTGGCCTTTGGGTTAGTCGACTGCACGGAGTGTACGTCTGACGTTTTGGTAGGAGGAGCAGCCAAAGCAGTAGTTTGGCTGGCCGTTGTGTGTTGTATGGATAACTGTTGCAACTATTTTTTCAATTTCTCAGCGGGCTTGGTTTGTGCTGAACCAACAATACCATCAGCATGTGGTCCAACTCTCTGTCTAGTTTTATATAGTATCGAACGTGGCACATCTGACAAGATGTTGTATAATAAACCAGACTGAGAATAGATGAGCTCAAACTGTTGAGCCCTCATGATGGCATCTTCTTCGGAGAAAACTCCAGAAGTCGCGACGTCTTTGGATAATTGTGGCACCAAAGACTTAAGGAACCACTCAAGCAGGAATGTTGGTGGGACGGGTACTTTGATTAGACTCTTCCGGCGTCTCCATTCTCGGATATGATCAGAGATATGGTCCGCTATTGTCTGTTCAAAATTGGCGAGTAGCTCTGTGCCAACGTCATATCTCACAGGTAACTGGGAATGGTTAAGGAAGGCCATCGCTAGTTCGCCAAAAGAAGAGTATCTTGAGCGATCGAGCTCGATGTACCATTTAACGGCACTCCCGATAAGAGTGTGTTGAAACAATCGCAACTATACGGAGTCATCTTTCAATGAGTTAGATGAACACCAAAGATGGAAGGTAGTCACATGATCACCTGGATCTTCATTAGGCTTGGCCTCGAATTTTGGAATGTCTGAAGGCAACTTCGCTGGCATAGGAGGCTAACGTGGATCATGACAGATAGGATCATTTAACAACCTTGTCAAATCTAGAAAGTGTAACGTCACCAGGAATGGTAATTTGGGTTTCTACTGATAACCTAGGAAAAAGGGTCCTGGAGTTTGACTGACACCAGGTTGCCAGGAAAAGTTTGGTTGCTGGCCCAGATTCTGGTAGAAACCATGGCCCTGAACAACATAAGGATTTTTCATCTATGGAGACATCATTGGCTGATTTCCCATAAAGGACATAGGGTGTTGGGCATGAATCGTGTTCGAAGGACTTTGTGAAGGATTACCCCATGCCGGTCCTGATGGGAGAGGCATAGTAGTTTATCCAGGGTTCCATTGACTATGGAAAGAATTACCCCAGAACGACATTCTAGAGGAGGGAACGGATCCTTGTCTTGAGTTCCAAGGTCCTGCTATATGTGCCCCTTGCGCAAGAATAACACCCTGCGCAGGAGTAAAATGTCCAAAAATGGGAGTGCCCCCAAACGGGAAAGAAGTTGATGAGAAAGTGTTGTTACCAAACATCCCGTTCCAAACAAATGGTGTCGAACCTATCGGCATACTGTGCGTAGGTGTTCCTTGACTCCCGGATCCAAATAAACTAGTGTGTGTAGGCTTCCCGGTGGACTGCTGATGCATACCACCAAGCGAAGGGGACGAAGGAGGGATATGACCTCCTGCGTAAGGAAAAGCATTAAAAGGGACAGGAGTTCCCCCAAGTTGACCTTACAGAGGAGCGTTAGAATTCCTTTCCCCCAGACCCAAAGTCTGTAAAGTGGAGTAGGTTAGTGCAGGACTTGTACCCGAACTAGGCATACCGTATGAGAATGGAGGGCCTGTCACACTAGGTGTGAAGGGGGTTGTGGCCGCCGCCATAGACGGGTTTGGTCCACTGTGCGACGTAGTTGCGGCTGAGACCATGGTGGCTTGGATCGACGATGATAAGTTAGGAGATGATTCTCCTGTGGTAGCAACTGTGGTGGGAATGGAAGAATTCCCAGAATAAGTAACAACGTTTGTTTCCATAGCTGTGTGAGGCACTGACTGGCGTTCGTGAAATTGGATCGGTACAATAAACGGTGCCAAGAAATCAGTGGTTGGGTTTCAACCGAGCCAAGATTGGTGGTTGATTCCTCTGGTATTTGTTCGGGCACAAAGGTTTGTAACCCGATCGCTTCAAAAGACCCTTGTTGGTCTAGCTTCCGCCTTAATGGTGGCGGGGGTGGATCCAGTGTAACCGGCGGCAGGCCAAGAAGTCTTTGTGACCAGCGGAGCTCGGGATCCTCCACTATGTGAGAATATCCAAGACACGCTAAGGTATTCTACCCATTCAAAATAAACACACACTAAAAAGAAGCCCCTAAGAGATAAGACAAGCAATCACTAAACTATTTGGAAGAACAGTTACAACAACCAACACTAGAGCAACTTACCGGTGCAAGTGAAACTCGAATACGGAAGCACCCTCTAGGTATACTCTACAAAGTGTGGCCCGATGTATGTCCTAGGTACCGCGGTAAACCCCCGTAGTCACCTGTGTATGTCCCTAAAAAGATTGGCAACTAGGTTGCCAGCATGCGAACAATCACTAGGCGGGTACAGTCGAAAGTCGGGTAGACCACAATGAGCAGGGTATCAAGCCCGAAACCTGTCAAGGGTATCGAGAGAAAATGGTATGGAAGACAACTGAGGACCTTGAACGGATTCGAGACCCACGAAGCCCCGTGCCAAATGCAAACGACGGAATCCCAAAACAAGCCCTCGATATGTGTTCTCCACTACGATTGGTCCGGCTTTGGAGGGGTTATCTCCGCTACCTTTCCGCACGCGACCTCATGTTTATCCCCTGTGTTAGAGGGGGGTCCCGGATAAATTCCATGAAATTGGACTTAGACACTCAAAATCGCAGACTCTAATGTTTGGTTTTGAATGGCCTTGGAGAGTTTCCTCTCCAGCCTAATCCAAGGCCCTAGTCCTGAACTAGTTTGTGAACCCTACTAACAAAAAGTCTAGTAGATTTTAAATTAGCATTGCTTTTATGGTTTTTTCTTAAGTCAAGGGGTATGAGGGTGAAAATGATGATGTGTAAAGACGAAAGCAAAAATGAAATGAAAAAAACTGGAAACAAAAGACTTTTACTAAATGCAAAATTTCAACAACTTTTCACAAAGAAAGATTTCTTTTTCTTTTTAGTTTTTCTAAGATTTTATACAGCAAACTTAAAGGAATTTCGCTCGACTACGAGCTACTTATGCTCTAAATGGACTGCAAAAAACTTACGAAATGAAAGACTTCTACCTATCTAATGATGCAGAAACAGACTTGTCAACCAAAGAAGAAAATGAAAAGAGATTTTTTTATTTTTTATTTAAGTTCTAGTAAAACAACAAAGGGAAAATACCGACAAGAAAAAAACCAAGAAAAACAAATTCTGGCTTAAAGCACAGATCGAAAAGAATTAGAGTAAAGACACACAATGGCAATAAAGAAAACAAAGACTCTTACGCTTGTCTAAAAACCATAACAAAAAAAATTATTTTTATTTTTATTTTCTGTCAACTATCAACTAAGAAAAAGCAGGCTAAGGGTCATATGACCTAACCTACTAACTGTTCAAACCTAGACTCAAACACCTGAGAGGAATACTTCTTATCAAAGGAGGAGATGACTGCCCCACCCTGAACCAAAAGTAGTCTGTCAAGCACACGACTGTCACTAAAACAACACATGTGAAAACACGTGTTGAGCAGATACAGGAAGCGTGTACATGTGGGCTGACCTTGTACAGGCCGCGTGCATGTATAAATTCAAAGAAAAAAAATGAAAACAGGCAGTCCAGACCAGGAAGAGGCCTCTGGTATTGATAACCAGGGTCCCTTGAAGGCTTGGATGCTCTTTCTAACAGAAAAGACAAATAACGTAAGGAATAATAAGGCGAAAACAAACAATTTGGGATAGGACTGTGAACCAGCAAGACTCAGACAGGATTCTGGAAAACCCCCTGAGAATGTGAAATTATGACAGGGAAGAGGAGTACTACCTCTAAGGTTCTCTGAATTCCTACACGCTACTGTTATCCCTACATCTAGCGTTCACATGCGGGCTGTAAGAGGATAGGGCATGGGTACATGCGTGCAGGCCTTCTGCAGGCCGCGTGTACCTCTGTGTGTCCCGACAACTACCGTCAAGCAAAAGTCAGGGAAAACTAGTATGGAAAACCAGGCTCCCTGCTAGCTCAAACCTTTTAGAAAAAGACAGGAAAAGAAAAAAAAACAACCTAATATTTAAACTACCCAAATAACTCAAATAAATCTAGAAACCCTAAAGAGTATTCTCCCCAGTACGGTCGCCAATTCTGTTGTTGGGAAAAATACCCTACGGACTAGCAAACTAGGGTCAGACTTGCATGCAGATTTTGACCGAAAAGAAATTACTTTTTTACCTACCACCCAAGACTTAAACCCCTCTTTCACAATAAATGCATGGACAAGAACCACTAACCTTATTACTGGTGTTCGATGTAGATCCTCCATTTCTCTTCGATTACTTGCTTGCGCTGCTCCTTCCACGGATGACCTGCACTCAAGACAAACAACAACTAGGCATGCACATTACTTCTCTACTGAAGGGTTAGAAATCAAGCATAAATTAGCCAAACCATAGACAATTCATACATTGGGATGGGAAAAGTATTCTTTTTGTTACTGAAAATGAATCAACTTTCAATCAAAGCTGAGACTGGCCACCGCTCCTTGAACCTGATCCTGGGCTCCTCTTCTTCTCTCCTTCAACTGCATTGCATTAAATCTCCTTTGGCATGAGGAAAGACTAAAGGGTTGGGACAATGGATTACGTAAATGGGCAGAGTTTCTTCGCTATATTTTTTCCTCTTCCAAATGGTACCCCTACCCCTTCTTTTATAGGCTAGAAGGAGCTAGGGTTTTGGACGAACCCTCGGCCATGCATGGCCGGGAGTTCTAGTTAACTGACCCATAGCTTTTTGTTTCGTTGAAAACTTTCCTTTTTCCATGCTTTGTTAGGTACACGCAGGCTCTAGTGAGTCAGCCAGTGTGCACACGCATGCAGTAATGGGTTAGGGCGCGTGGGCCTTGACACAAGAGGATTTTCAAAGAGTTGTTCAACAGAGTTTTGGAAAAGAAGGGATATGAGTTGGCCTGATGCCAGGTGATCATGTGTGTGTAATTTAGGGTTATAACAGTGGAATCCATGGTGGCCTCCCCCAGGAGGCAGCTTGGAGGATGCCAATTATCAGGTATAGTAAAGAGGTGTTCCGGGGGAGCCTGAATTGGCTCTTCCAGAAAGACCTCCTCCACATATGCCATGGGATGTGTCATGGGTTTCCTTGCTCTACGAATGAGTTGCGTTCATGCCATAGATAATGCTCGTTCGAACCACTATTGTCTCTTCTGATGAGCAACAAAGGTATACTAAGTGGAGCCCCTGCGGGGCTTCCCTCTTTATCTCATAAATAATTTACTTATTAACAAATGTGTTTGTAATAAATAATCTGATACTCTTTGAATCTACTTATTGATGTATTTTGTAACGGCCTCGTCGTTACAACAACAAAATGACGTACAACAGATCGATTTTTCTTTCTTTTAAAGTTATGTTTGGAAAATTTAAACATCATGATAAATAGTCAGTGACATCCCGAAAAATAAAATATTTTTGAAATTTAAAATTGCTAGAAATTTATTTCGTTTTTAGTAAATTCAAATTTGATTTTTTTTTCCATTTATGGCAATTCCAAATTTTGAATTTGGTAATTGTAATTAATTATTTTGACTGTTGGGCAGAGACCTGATTTGACCCAACTAACTATTTGACTATGACACTTGTATGGAAACATAATATTTTATGTTGATTGCAGGAAGACAAATGGAACAACCATGCTAAATTTAGCTGACCATGAATCCATGAGTGGGGAACATGTTGGAACTGCCTCTGGGATGATTATTACAAGTGGAAAATCAATGATTTGGCCATTGGCATCCCCTAAAAATTAGAGATTTAGAAAGCTGCGGAAATTCCCAAGGGAGGGAAAAGACCTGGGCAAATGATAAATAGCATATGAGAGGAGGCAGGACGCTACCAAGTATCCGAGGAAAAGGAGACTATTGTTTTCTTGTTGTTATGAACACTAATGATTGAGTCTGAGGTGAGAGGAGTCTACTGAAGACTGAAAGACATTCCTAAGGACGAGTTCTGAGTTATCCCTCATGGACTCATGGTCAGGCTAGGGGGTGAACTGGGCAAGTGATTTGGCTGCCCTGTTCTACAGTTGGGAGAAACGCGGTTGTTCCCTTTTCCTTCTCACGATCTGGTTTAGATATGTTTCTCTACTCCTCTATATGAATGATTTCATATTTGATGCAATGTATTTGTTAAATCGGAACTGAAATGATTTCCATTTTTTGTGTGAATGATTTCTATCTGATGCAATGTATCAGACCTAAAATAATTTCCATTCTCTAGTGAATGATTCAATCACAGAGGTCATGCATCTTCTAATTATTATAGATAATAATGCGTAGGAAAAATCATTTCGAATTCATGAAGCCTAAAGACTGACAGAGAACATATGGTAAATCTAATCTCGAGTGACCCCTTTCTGAATGAACGATAGAATTGCCCTTTTATTTGTTATGATAATTGAAAGGATTATGCATGGTTAAATTCTGGAAGAAATCTCCTCTAAATTA
>ML785096.1:38202-53193 GCA_009831015.1 Picea engelmannii | reverse complement strand
TTTATTACAAACACATTTGTTAGTAAGTAAATTATTTATTACACTTCAAAAATTGCAAATATCAAATTATTTATTACATACAAATACATAATATAAATTATAATATAATTTCAAACTATTATGTTAGTGAGTAAATTAAAACAAAATATCAAATTATTTGTTACAAACACATAACACATGGTGAATAAATTCAAACACTTATTCAAATTATTTATTACAAATACATCAATAACTAAATTCAAAGAGTATCAGATTATTTATTACAAACACATTTGTTAGTAACTGAATTATTAATTACACTTCAAAAACAACTAAATAAAATAAAAAAGAATACCAAATTATTTATTACAAACAACATTTGTTAATAAGTGAATTATTTATTACAAACACATTTGTTAGTAACTGAGTTATTTATTACAGTTCAAAAACAACCAAGTAAATTAAAAAATACATATCAAATTATTTATTACAAACAACATTTGTTAGTAAGTGAATTACTTATTAATGTTCAAAAACAATTTAATACAAACAAAAAAACAACTAAGTAATTTCAAAAAGAATATCAATTTTTTTCTTACAATCAACATTTGTTAGTAAGTGAATTATTTATTACAAACACATCAATAAGTAAATTCAAAGAGTATCAAATTATTTATTACAAACACATTTATTAATAAGTGAATTATTTATTACACTTCAAAAACAACTACTTAAATTAAGATATAATATCAAATTATTTATTAAAAACAACATTTGTTAGTAATACAAACAAATCAATAAGTAAATTCAAAAAATATGAAATTATTTATTACAAACACCATTTGTTAGTAAGCGAATTATTTATTACAAACATATCAATAAGTAAATTCAAAGAGAATATCAAATTATTTATTACAAAGAACATTTGTTAGTAATTGAATTATTTATTGCAAACACATCAATATAAGTAACTCAATCAACTCATTTGACAGTAAGTGAATTATTTATTATACTTGAAAAACAACTAGGTAAATTCAAAAAGAATATCAAATTATTTATTACAAACAATATTTGTTAATAAGTGGATTATATATTACAAACACATTTTTTAGTAAGTAAATTATTTGGTACACTTCAAAAACAACTAAATAATTCAAGAATATCAAATTATTTATTAACATTTGTTAGTAAGTGAATTATTTATTATATTTCAAAAACAATTTAATACAAACACAAAAACAACTAAGTAAATTCAAAGAAAATATCAAATTATTTTATTACAAACAACATTTGTTAGTAACTGAATTATTTATTACAAACATATTTATTAATAAGTGAATTATTTATTACATTTCAAAAACAATTATGTAAATTCAAATAGAATATCAAATTATTTATTACAAACAACATTTTTTAGTAATACAAACAAATCAATTATTGAATTCAAAGAATATCAAATTATTTATTACGAACACATTTGTTAAAATATTTATTATGAACACATTTGTTAGTAAGTGAATTATTTATTACAAAAGCTTACAAACATTTGTTAATAAGTGAAGTATTTATTACATCTCAAAAACAACCAGGAAAATTCAAAAAAAATATCAAACTATTTATTACAAACCCATTTGTTAGTAAGTGAATTATTTGCTACAAACCACTTACAAACATTTGTTAGTAAGTGAATTATTTATTACAAACATTTGTTAGTAAGTAAACTCAAAAGTAAAAAAGTATTAGATTATTTATTACAAACACATTTCTTGGTAAGTGAATTATTTATTCCACTTCAAAAACAACTAAGTAAATTCAAAGAGAATATCAAATTATTTATTACAAATAACATTTGTTAATAACTGAATTATTTTTTGCAAGCACATCAATAAATAAATTCAAAGAGCATCAGATTATTTCTTACAAACACATTTGTTACTAAGTAAATTATTTATTATAAGTGAATTATTTATCAAATTCAAAGAAAATATCTAATTATTTATTACAAACAACATTTGTTAGTAAGTGAATTATTTATTATACTTCAAAAGCAATTTAAGACAAACACAAAATAAATAAAATTGTAAATGTCAAATTATTTATTACAAACAAAACAAATTAAATTGTAGTTTTGAATAATTATATTATTAAAAAATAAGTGAGAAAAAATAAATCATTATAAAATCTAAATTGTATTTCTAAGAGTATCACATAAATAATTTTTAAATTCATAATTCCATTATCAAATATTTAAAAAACTTCTTCCCCAAACATAACCAATTTTAAAATTATCATTTTATTGTTCGAAACTGTTTCCAAAACATTAAATAACTTGTAACTTTAAAATGATCTCATTATGCAATTATTACAAAATTATTAGACGCAAATAACTTGAATTTTAAAAACATCACATTGTCATATCTTATTTCTATTGTCATTACCATCATTTTAAAAACAAATTTTTAAATAGTTTTAACATCCCGCTCTGGCGCACTGAGAAAACTTATTATTTGAGGACACTTGCTCGCAAGTGATCTAGAATTTTCTAATGTTAAAACATTTATACTTGATTATGATGCGTTATGATAGACGACATGATGTTTTACTATTTGATGTAGACAGGTGCTATTGACTCAGTTTTATTGAGTGTGCAGGGTTTTGGACCTTGACGATGCAGAGGCATCGGTGGAATCCCTTGGACTCCGGATTGAGTCAGGGAGTGTGCTATTTGAGTTGATTTATTTACTGTGATATTTCATTGATTTGATGATATGATGTTGACATGTTCTGACACGATTGTTGATGATGCAGGCTGACGATAACTTGCTGACCAGACTCACATATGGAGTAAAGGGGCCACACACGATTTCCAGAGAGGTTGAGGGAGAGGTGTGGACAGCAGCCCTGCCACAGCCTACTAGCACTCCCACCGTGGCTCAAACTGTAGGTTAACGATTACCTAGTTCGAGAGGATCCACGATGTCGTGCGGGCAGACTGCGACAGTCGCTCACGATGATTCTAAGGGGTGCGCAATAAGGTGGGGGCCTTATTCCTTAGAGCCCTTAGTCTCCCACAAGTTCACCTGGCGGAGTGTTGACTCCAGGGGTTATAGATGTCTACCAATCAGTCAAGTCGGTGAGTGGCACCCTTGGAGCACGTGGTACATTGACGCAGTCCGCACCCCTCGGAGCACGACTACTCTCCTCAGGACCTTCTTTCCGCTCGGCCCGAAGAACTCAATGGCTCTTCTATCTCCCAGTCGGAAGATCTGCACCCACAGTTCACTTCGTGCTCGATCCTCTTCCTACACTCGGAGGATCGGAACTCACGCTTCGCGAGTTCTCTATTGACCAATTGGGCTCTGACCTTCTCAGTCAGCGCTGACCTTCTCCCGCTTATCGGGACTCCTGCCCTTATTGCAATCTCGCCACTCGCGAGCTCAACTAACTCCTACCTTGAATCCCTATGCCCAAGGTTTCGATACCCGAGATATCGCTATCTCACGTCTTCGCCACTCGCGAGATCAAATTTCTTCCCCGTCGACTCCCGATGTCCGAGACGTCGAACTGCTGATATCTCGTGTCACCTGCCACGTCACCCTGCTATGGTCCACACTATCCACGCAACCTTCGGGGCTTCGTTTCTCGTGCTATCGTGACTTTCGGGGCATAGTTTTGGAGTCTTACCTCATGAACTCCCGATATGCCGATCCATGAGCAGAACTCCGCTCCTCGTGATCCCGATCGACATCTCCCGTTATCTCGAGCTTTGAACCTTTTCTGTTCCTGCACGGTCACTTTCCTTGAAGTACCGAAAGGTCTACTGATCCTCTGGGGCTCGTAGATTCTCCACGGAGAATACTGATCGCCCAATTCTTTTCTTGCACCATCCACGAACAGAAGGGTCTCTCTGTGAGACTTGTTCGTCAACCCGCAACGCTTCTCCAGCCGCCTACTCGTGCCACTTCTCTTCGCTGCTTTTCAACACCCTTAAAGAGCTATCCCTCCAGAGCTTCGACAACTTCAATTCCCTCGGAAAGAAGCTCTTGCACGCACTCCTTGCGGCAAATCTTCAACCATGGTAAGTGTTGAATTCTTTGATCCTGCACACTCCTGCAGCAGAAATCTTGATCTCCTTTGCTCAGAATCGCAATTCTGAGACTTCTCCTAGCCTGCGCACACCTTGCACAGCCCTGGTGCCTATCTGCACTTCTGAGAACTTAGAAAAAAAGTTATCTCTATCTTAACCCTTCTGTCAACGCACTCCTTGCGGACAATTCGACTGCACTCCTTGCAGGAATTCTCTGGTTCAAGATAGAGAAACAGTTGAAACTAACTCCTTGTTCTCCCAGATTTCACTCAACCATGAATCATGTACACAGCATATAAAAGCAAGTGTATAACAAGAGAAAACATTCAAGAGCAGAATATCAACAATACACAGAGATTGACACACCCATGGAATTGAATCAAAGCTTTCTCTTATTAATTCAATATCTATACATGGAGGTTCTTCATACACTTGTTTGTCGCTCTCCTCTTCTACTTCAATTGAATAATAATAAAAATGTACAAAGGAGGGTGTCTATATTTCATTTCCCTCTCGAGCTCTAAAGCTATCAAATCTAGAATTAAAAAATTCTATCTAATTACATTAAATCTATTAAATGCCTCATCTACCTAAAGACGTGAGCTATCCGCTCAAGGTCCATTTACAATAAACAAGTGTGCTTTATCAAATCAACACATTAATGTTTTGCGCAAAAGTTTCAAGGTGTAATTCAAAAAGAAATCACGCTGGCTTGTCCAGCTGTCTCCCACTTTTGCGCTGGCTCGCTTGACGTGGGCGATGCTCCTGCATCATACTCCCTCGCTTGAAAAAATTTCATGGGCTCCTATCCATGAGCTCCTGCACGGTCTGTCCATGATTTTGTATGACTGCTTCGCTTTCCCAGCTAGCATCCTCCACTGGGTGATTCTTCCATTTGACCAGATACTCGAAGTATTCTTTTCTTCTGGTCTTTTTTCCTACTCGCTTGTCCAGTATGCTTTCCATCTGCGGCTTTTCTGCTACTGGTAATTGCTTTGTCCACTCAACCACTAGTTTCTCAACTCCAGTTTCTGCTTCTCTAGCCCTGTGTGGGTATAAATCCGAAACATTAAATATCGGAGATATCCCGGTGCCATCTGGCAACTCAATCTCATAAGAATTCTCTCCAAATTTCTTCAGGACCCTGCATGGCCCAATTTTATTCATTTTTAATTTGTTGTACGTTCCCCACAGGTCCCAGGATCGAAACCTGGCTCTGATACCACTCTGACGTAGTCCGCACCCCTCGGAGCACGACCGCTCTCCTCAGGACCTTCTTTTTGCTCGGCCCGAAGAACTCAACGGCTCTTCTATCTCCCAGTTGGAAGATATGCACCCACAGTTCACTTCATGCTCGATCCTCTTCCTACACTCGGAGGATCAGAACTTCGTGCTTCGTGAGTTCTCTATTGACCAATTGGGCTCTCAGATCCCCGACACCCATTGTTTCAGTCAGCGCTGACCTTCTCTCACTTGTCGGGACTCCTGCCCTTATCGCAGTCCTACCTTGACTCCCGATGCCCGAGGTTCCGATACCCTAGATATCACTATCTCGTATCTTCGCCACTCGCGAGATCAAATTTCTTCCCCGTCGACTCCCGATGTCCGAGACACCGAACTGTCGATATCTCGCGTTGCCTGCCATATCACCCTGCTATGGTCCACACTATCCACGCAACCTTCAGGGCTTCGCTTCTCGTGCTATCGCGACTTCTGGGGCGTAGTTTTGGAGTCTTACCTCATGAACTCCCGATATGTCGATCCACGAGCAGAACTCCGCTCCTCGTGATCTCGATCGACATCTCTCGTTCTTTCGAGCTTTGAACCTTTTATGTTCCTGCACGGTCACTTCCCTTGAAGTACTGACTCTTCTTGTTGCGTGAAATGTACATAGATTGATTGTACATGTATTTTTCTCCAATACCCTGCTAATGTAATAAAAATATGTTCTGAATGTACCATCCGGGTGGCTTGAAGCGTAATAGATTGGGGTTTTTATATGCACTGCTTTCTAATTCCGTGTAGGTGTAATAAATCTGTTATCAATGAAATCTCCTTGCCTCTTGAATGTAATAAGAACGGTCGTATGTATTTTTCTAGCAGATGTAATAAAAATGTTTTGCCAGCCGTAATCTCTTTTTTTACTTGAAGGAAATAAGACTAATTGTACAGTTATAGTTGAATGTTAAATTGCTAGATGGGTAAAAGGGGACTGGAATCCTTGCCTTCACCTCTGTCAATAGTTATATGAAATGCGAACTGGTACAGTACTGGCGTTTTTAGATAAGGAATTTCGAACAGAGACGGTTCCGTCAATGAATAGATTATAGTTATAGTTATAGTTTGAAATGTTAAACTACTAGATGGGTAAAAGGGGACTGGAATCCTTGCCTTCACCTCTGTCAGTAGTTATATAAAATGAGATCTGGTACAGTACTAGTATTTTATACAAAGAGTTCGAACTGATATTGTTCTTGCAATAAATAGGTAAATTTCCGAACTGATACAGCATTGGTTTTCTTTAGATAAGAATTTCGAATTGGGTATTGTTCTGTTAGTATTTAGATAACGATTCAAGCGACACTGTACTACAATGATATATAAGGAGAACCTTCATGTCTGGTTATGCATTGACTTCTATCCTAGCTATGGCATGGCTGGATCTCGTTAAAAACCCTGCAAATTTTTGCCTATGCATTGTATGTACAGTAGCATTCTATAAATGCTGGATCCGCCCTTCCTCTGCGCGATGTAAATCATCGACTGTGACTCTCCCTCTCCAGGTTGCATTGTGTGTAGTGATGGAGGGGTATCTCTCTGACGTGGCAGGGGAAAAACTACCCTCTGACTCGTGGTTTCTGACCAGCGCCTTGACTGTGCCGTTTCAATTCCGGATCTACTGGCCCGCACCCACGCCTTAGATTATGGTGTCGATGGATGCCTTCATTTCCTCTTCTGTTAGCCAACTAGATCTGAAAAATTGCTAATCTACACCCTCTTCCTTACAGGCTATCATAACCATTCCTGCATCGAATGCCAATCTCTGCGTCATTTTGATTGCGTCCTAAATTGTCTGCTCTGTCTGCGTTTTCCCTTCCTCACATTGCCGAATTAAAGAATGACAGTCAGAACCCTAAATTTCATGTTCAGTGTAATGGCATGACAGCGCTTTCTGTTATCATGTTGGGTATTGTAAGGTTACCCTATTAGGTTGTTATTGCATTGTAGATGTATGCTATTATTACACAATAAATGTAAACGTAGGGGTGTTTAATATCTATGTAACGATTGGTTACCTTATGGCAGTATTAGTGCAGTTTAAATGTGAATTTATTATGTTATCATCAAATATTTTATTTACGGTGTGTGGTCATAAAGGCCTTTAGTAGTTTCAATTACAACGCTCATTTGGTTCCTTGAATTTAATTTATTAGGTTAATCAACGATTATTTTATTGACAATATTGAAGGCTATTATTGGTTAAATTTACACTGCTATTCTATTATAAGGGCAAATTGTTAGAGATGGAACCTTGAGGACTTTTATACTTAAGTTTGCATCAAATGAACTGATGATAAAGATAACTTAGATCACCTTGATGTCAGCATGCACCTTAAACATGCGACTTGGGGCTCGTATTAGAAGTTGGAATAAATTGTGTAAATGTCCGTATTGACCTCCTTAAGTACCTTTGTCTTGCAATATGATTGTTATTTTGCGAGGTTATTATAACTAGAATGAAAAGGTGTTGTTCTGTTATGGCAATATTCTTGAAGTTTTATAGTTAAGGATAACACATAAAATGTGAGGCGCCTGATATTCCGCAAGCTTAATGTGATCTAAGTGTAATGCTTTTATTATTTCATGATGACGTAGTTGTAATGTTTATTGTTAATGATGAACTTTTATGATGAAATGTTCTTGATTTAAGCACAGTAAAAATTATTATGAGTTAGTAAATGAAGGGTGTTGTGCCTTCATTTAATGTGGTACTGGGTTGGTAAATTGTTCATGGGTTTGGTCTACTTGTGTCGGGCGGGATGTGGACACCTCCATGTAGCCTTAGTATATGAGTTTGTGTGTGTGATTATTTTGTGTAAGGAATCCAGTGCCATATCAAGAGTCTCGGGCCCTTTAAAGGCAGGGTTTCAACTCTTGCGACACACCTGACGGAGATTACTAGTTTCTGCCTGAGCAGTCGGCCAGGAGCCTATCTGACCTTCTCCCTCTTCGGAGTAGAGAACTAAGATTAAACGCCCTGCTTTCCTGTGCATAAATAGTAAAATCTACTACTATGGATTCTTCCATCTGTGTTCGTGTGGTACCTAACCCCGTATGTCGTTAATGTTTGCAATTTCTTGTTGTGCGCCTTATGTCTGTGGTCATCTATTGCTCGTTGTTACTGTTGTACGTCGTATGTCGTTTGGTTGTGTTCGTCTTGCTTGCGTCTGTTCGTAGTCGAGTTACTAGTTTCTGCTTGAGCAGTCGGCCAGGAGCCTATCTGACATTCTCTCTCTCTGGAGCAGAGAACTAAGATTAAATGCCCTGCTTTCCTGTGCAGAAATAGTAAAATCTACTGTTATGGATTCCTCCTGATGTCTATGATCGTTAATGCTTGTCGTTACTTGTTGTGCGCCTTGTGTCTTCTTGTTGTGATCATCGTGGTTGCGTATTGATAGTCGTCGGGTGGTGACGTAGAGTCAAGTGTGTCTGTTCCTTTTTTCATGAGCGCACACACCTTAACNCTTACATATGGTATCAGAGAGGGTTCGACCTGTGACTTGGGATTCGCTATGGCTTCCGTGACATGATTTGATGGAGTATACTGTTGTTGATCGAGTTGATTTTGTGCGTGCAGGTAATCATGGTTAGAGGACGTCACCGAGGCAGATGACGGGGTGCTAGGGGAGGAGGCGTGACACCTCCAATAGCATCCACGCCTGAGGGGTCTAACCCCCAGGGAGGCGAGCAGGTTCTCGGACAAGAGCAGATAGCAGTTGGAGATGTGGTCGAGATGATGAGGTCCTTTCAGCGCATGTCTGAGGCACTGATCAACCGATTGGATAGAGACGAGGCCAGGGCGTCGGCACCCGCTGAGGTTCCGCCGAGCACACTGACCGTTACAGGTAGCATTCACCGTGAACTCGAGAAGGTAAAATTTCTCAAGTTCTTTGGTGCCCCAGATGGCACCGTCACCGAGGCATCGTTGGAGAATATGGCGATGTGCTTTGCACTTCGCGATTATACCTCCAGCATGAGGGTCCGCATGGCAGTCTTTCAACTGAAGGGGAGCGCTCTTCTATGGTGGAAGACGCTCCTGCCGCAGTTGAACATGGCCGTTGAAGACGTGTCATGGGAACTGTTCGAGGAACGGTTCCGAGAGAGGTACCTTTCAGAGGAATTCATTGAGCGTCAGCTCAATGAGTTCAACGCATTACGACACGGAGGTCGTACGATGCCCGTGTACAAGGCACGTTTTATGGAGCTACTCCGGTATGCTACGCACCTTAACATGGAGAAACTCAAGTTCAATTGGTTCGTGTTTGGCCTTAACGACATCCTGCGTGCAAAGGTTAGGATCTCGATTCCTCAAACCTTGCACCACACTGTCCAAAAGGCCCTCATAGTAGAGGAGGATCTTATCAGTGGGGGTCAGACCAGGACTCCAGCGAGACTAGCAAGGCAGGGTTCATCTGGTATGCTGTAGCATTAGACACCAGCGATACATACGTCGGGATATCGTGGCTTCTAGAGGGGATCCACATTTGCTACACCTCGACGACTGTCGCCTCAACAACGAACACCTTATCAAGGACCACAGCACCAGCACCAGCGTCGCTCGCAGCAGCAGCAGTTTAGGCCTGTTCAGTAGAACAGACCAGGGTTTCAGGCCGGTGGGCAGTCATCTTCTACTTCAGGACCCAGGACTACTGGGCCAAAGAAGGGGTGTTGGATGTGTGGGGAGCCACACTACCAGCGCGATTCTCCTATGGAGAGGATGAGGGCGTCTGGATTAGCTGGACCCACTACAGTGGGAGATATGGGCAAGGCCCATCAGATTCATGCAGCGGTGAATAACCGCCAGGCAGAGCACCAGTCGACTGTGCTCGAGACGAAAGGTACTGTCGCTGACCAGACCCTTATTATTTTGATAGACCCAGGTGCTACTAAGAGTTTCATTTCTGGTGTAGTGCTAAAAAGGATTAAGGTAAAGGAAGACGAACAAGATGAGTTTAGCTTCATGGAGATGGCTTCGGGAGCCAAACAGAAGGTTGGAGGAAAGGTTACGGGCTGTGCCCTTAACCTGGGAGATTTTGTCACGAGGGTCAACTTGTACGTCATGATCTTAGGATCTTATGACGTCTTGATCGGTATGGATTGGTTGGAATCGCATGAGGTGATACTCAACTGTAAGATGAAATGGTTGAGCCTGGTTGATGACGAAGGACAGAGACATGTGATTGTAGGATGGAACCAGGGAGTTTCCCTGAGGTTTGTCTCTTCCTTACAATTACGGAAGAGTATACACAAGGGGTGCAAGATTTATGCGATCCTTGTGCTAAACGAAAAGGGAGTGGCGGAAGGTCTAGAACACTTTTCGGTGGTGAAGGAGTTTGCGGATGTGTTTCCAGAGGAGTTACCTAGGATGTCGCCGGAAAGGGAATTGGGTTTTACCATAGACTTGAAACCGGGTACCGATGCGATAGCAAGAACGCCTTATCGGATGTCGACCCCAGAGTTGCAAGAGTTGAAAATGCAACTAAAGGAGTTGTTGGACCTGGGACTGATACGTCCTAGCGTGTCACCGTGGGGTGCACCAGTTATTTTCATACGAAAGAAGGATGGATCATGGAGGCTTTTCATTGACTACCGTCAACTAAACAAGGCTACGATCAAGAATCAATATCCCTTACAAGGAATTGAGGATCTGTTCGATCAAATGAAGGGTGCGACGGTGTTCTCCAAGATCGATTTGCAATCAGAGTATCACCAGTTATGGATCAAGGAGGATGACGTCCCTAAGACCACCTTTAAGACAAGATTTGGACATTACGAGTTTACTGTTTTACCGTTTGGACTGACAAACGCCCCAGGGCTATTCATGAGTTTGATGAACAGGGTGTTTCGCGAGTACTTGGACAAGTTCGTCCAAGTATTCATTGACGATATTTTGATCTACTCTCGGACGATGGAGGAGCATGACGAGCACTTGCGCTTGGTACTACAATGTTTACGAGAACACAAATTATATGGGAAGTTGTCCAAATGATCTTTTTATCAATCGAGGATTCACTACTTAGGGCATGTCATCTTCGGCGAAGGTATCGCCATGGATCCAACCAAGGTTGAGGCTATTATGGACTGGCCTGCGTCAATGAATGTCAGCAAAGTGCGTAGTTTTATGGGTTTAGCAGGATACTATCGACGGTTTGTCGAGGGATTTTCGAAGATAGCAAATCCGATCACGGAATTGCAGAAGAAAAACAAGAAGTTTGTTTGGACCGAGAAATGCGCGGAAGCATTTCGGAGGCTTAAGGAGTTGTTGACGACAGCGCCGATACTAAAGGTCCCTGACATGGACGCGGACTTCTTGGTATGCACTGATGCATCCAAGGAAGGTTTAGGCCGAGTCTTGAAGCAAGACGGACGAGTGATTGCTTACATTTCCAGGAAACTAAAAAGGCACGAGGAGAACTACGTGATGCACGATTTGGAGCTATTAGCCATCGTATATGCCTTGAAGGTTTGGAGACACTACCTTGTTGGATGAAAATTTGAATTAAAGACTGATCATTGTGGGTTGAAACACATTTTCACGCAAAGTGACCTGAACACGCGACAACGATGTTTGTCGGAATTGCTTAGCGAGTACGAATTCAAGATTACTTACATAAAGGGAACAGTGAACCGAGTGGTTGACGCTTTGAGTCGAAGACCATGCATCTTTTCGGTGTTGCCTCTTCAGACGAATCTACGTGAGAATATTCTCACCTTACAACGTGATGATGACTGGTACAAAGAAGTCGAGGATTTTATCGGACAAAACACAATGTTGGTACCACGATATGAGGGATTTTCTTTTGATAGCGATGGGTTATTGAGGTTTAGGGGTCCGATTTACGTACCGCCAAACGCCGAGTTGAGGATGTTGATCCTGAGTGAGGCTCATAGAGCAGTTTACATGGCTCACCCAGGAGTCACGAAGATGAGGGCAGACCTTAAACCCTTATTCTTCTGGAAGGGAATGAAGGCCGACATAGTCAACTTTGTGGCTAGATGTCTAGAGTGTCAGCAGGTAAAGGCTGAACATAGACACCCGACAGGATTACTTCAACCACATGTCATTCCAGAATCGAAATGGGAAGTCATTTCGATGGATTTTATTGTTGGATTTCCACTGACGGCAAGGAGACACGACTCGATTTTCGTAGTAATAGACACTCTGACGAAAAGTCCTCACTTTATTCCTGTGCGTACAACGTATCAGGCACCTGACATAGCTATAGTTTTCATCAGTGAGATTGTGAGGCTGCATGGCGTGCCTAAAAAGATTATATCCAATTGAGGTTTGGTGTTTACTGGACGATTTTGGACGAGTTTCCAAGAGGCCTTGGGAACTCAACTAAATTTTAGTACTGCATATCACCCAGAGACTGACGGACAAACTGAACGAATGAACCAGACCTTGGAAGACATGTTGCACATGTATGTGATGGACCAACAAAAGCGTTGGGAGTAATTCTTGCCTCTAGTAGAGTTCGCTTACAACAACAGTTACCAGAGCACCATTAAGATGGCGCCTTTTGAGTTTCTTTATGGGCGACCATGTCGGACACCCTTGAGTTGGGATCGACTTGAGGATAGGGTCCTAGTGGGACCAGAAGTGATCCAAGAAATGGAAGAGCAAATGAAAACCATAAGACAAAGGATTAAAGAAGCGCGGGATCGACAGAAGAATTATGATGATGCGCATTGAGTCGATCGTAGTTACGAGGTCGGCGATCGAGTCTTCTTGCAGGTTAAACCACATAAGAGTTCGATCAAGTTTGGAAAGGGAGCTAAACTCTCTCCTAGATTCATGGGACCTTTCGAGATTGTGGAGAGAAAGGGGCCCGTGGCCTATCGACTAGCCTTGCCTGATTCTTTGAGGCGTATGCACGATGTTTTTCATGTATCTGTTCTGAGACATTATATTAGTGATCCTACACACATGATTGACATGAGTTCCTTGCAGGTATCAGATGAGGGAGCGCTCATGGCTGAGCCGGTCCACATATTATATCATCGCGTTCGACAGTTACGATGTCGAACGGTAGATCAAGTCAAGGTCTAGTGGGACAGTTATAGTCCACACTCGGCAACCTGGGAGGACGCATATGATATGCGCCAGCAGTTTCCATTTTTGTTTGATAGATAGACTTATGACACTGTGATACTTTTATTTCGGAATTTATACTGAGAAACTTCAGGATGAAGTTTAGACCAAGAGGGGGTGTACGTAACATCCTGCTCTAGTGCACTGAGAAAACTTGATATTTGAGGACACTTTCTCGCAAGTGATCTGGACTTTTCTGATATTAAAACATTTATACTTGATTATGATGTGTTATGATAGACGACATGATGTTTTACTATTTGATGTAGACAGGTGATATTGACTCAGTTTTATTAAGTGTGCAGGGTTTTGGACCTTGACGATGCAGAGGCATCGGTGGAACCCCTTGGACTCCGGATTACATCAGGGAGTGTGCTATTTGGGTTAATTTATTTACTGTGATATTTCATTGATTTGATGATATGATGTTGACATGTTTTGACATGATTGTTGATGATGCAGGCTGACGATAGCTTGCCGACCAGACTCACATATGGAGTAAAGGGGCCACACATGATTTCCAGAGTGGTTGAGGGATAGGTGTGGACAACAGCCCTGCCACAGCCTACTAGCACTCCCGCCGTGGCTCAAACTATAGGTTAACGATTACCTAGTTCGAGAGGATCCATGATGCCGTGAGGGCAGACTGTGATAGTCACTCATGATGATTCTAAGGGGCGCGCAATAAGGCGGGGGCCTTATTCCTTAGAGCCCTTAGTCTCCCACAAGTTCACCTGGCGGAGTGTTGACTCCAGGGGTTATAGATGTCTCCCAATCAGTCAAGTCGGCGAGTGGCACCCTTGGATCACGTGGTGCATCCTGAAGGGCATGTCACGCAAAAGAAACACAAGAGGTGAGTGGCACCCTTGGAGCACGTGGTGCATCCTGAAGGGCACGTTGCACAAAAGAAACGAACGAGGCGAGTGGCACCCTTGGAGCATGTAGTGTGTCCTGAAGGGCACGTCGCACTGATGATGAGGAAGAAATAAACCTAGATGGCCCTAAGATGTTAACCCCTTAATAAATCCTTAAACAACTCCCCTAACCAAGTGTCGCCAGTTCAGAATATGAGTCCTAAGTCAAAACTTTTCTAGGGTAAAAATTTTAGTCTAGTTAAAAAAAAAGGGGCCCTAAGAATAAAAAATAATAATAAAATTAAACAAAAAAAAAACCCACTTAAGCTATGATTTGAGTCTTCATAAAGTGTGTAGGGTAAAATAAAGAGACTAAGAAATTAATTCAAATCCATGGTTGTGAATTTGAAAAGAAGGATTTAATTAGTTAAAAAAAAAGGGGCCCTAAGAATAAAAAAATAATAATAAAATTAAACAACAAAAAAAAACCCACTTAAGCTATGATGTGAGTCTTCATAAAGTGTGTAGGGTAAAATAAAGAGACTAAGAAATTAATTCAAATCTGTGGTTGTAAATTTGAAAAGAAGGATTTAATTAGTTAACTTGTGGAAGTATAAAAAAGGTATGAATTTAAAAATAAAATGAAAAGATTAATTAGCGCATTTACCTTTCTGGTTTTAAAAAAAGGGGGGGGG
>ML785096.1:27998-38152 GCA_009831015.1 Picea engelmannii | reverse complement strand
GTGGGGGATGAGTGACACTTGTAAGACATAGAATTTTTAGAGGGTTTTCATTAAAACTTAAATTAAATGTGATTTAGGGCAAGGGTGGGTTGCAAAAATTCTATAAAAGAAAGGTAGATGAGGAAGATGCGGGAGGGGGATTATTAGCATAACGTTATGCTGTCAGATTTGGACTGGACTGATTGCTTGTGAGGAGTTGGGATTTTCTCATCTTGTATTGGAGTGGTAGCTCAGCCTTGCGAGGTGAGCTGGGAAGCTAGGCATACCTTCTGGATTTGTGTGGCCCCTTTGCGGCTCGGGAGGCTAAGGGGGAAGAAAAGTACCCCTAGCATTTGGCTGGGAGGTACCGTTGTAGTCTCTACGGTTGTCGAGCCGGAGCGGCATGGAGCAGGAGTGGCACGGCGCAGGAGCGGCTCGGCACACGCGGACGTCATCGAGGTGGGAATTAAGGCAATGGTATGGCTTTTGTTTAACAAATTCGTTCGAGTAGGCTAAGCTGGTATCAGAATAGTGGTTGTATATGTATTGCCTTCTAAATCTATGCAGAGGTAATAAAAATCTATTAACAATGGACTCTTCTTGTTGCGTGAAATGTAGATAGATTGATTGTACATGTATTTTTCTCCAATACCCTGCTAATGTAATAAAAATATGTTCTGAATGTACCATCCGAGTGGCTTGAAGCGTAATAGATTGGGGTTTTTATATGCACTGCTTTCTAATTCCGTGTAGGTGTAATAAATCTGTTATCAATGAAATCTCCTTGCCTCTTGAATGTAATAAGAACGGTCGTATGTATTTTTCCAGCAGATGTAATAAAAATGTTTTTCCAGCCGTAATCTCTTTTTTTACTTGAAGGCAATAACACTGATAGTACAGATATAGTTGAATGTTAAATTGCTAGATGGGTAAAAGGGGACTGGAATCCTTGCCTTCACCTCTGTCAATAGTTATATGAAATGCGAACTGGTACAGTACTGGCATTTTTAGATAAGGAATTTCGAACAGAGACGGTTCCGTCAATGAATAGATTATAGTTATAGTTATAGTTGGAAATGTTAAACTGCTAGATGGGTAAAAGGGGACTAGGATCCTTGCCTTCACCTCTATCAGTAGTTATATAAAATGAGATCTTGTACAGTACTGGTATTTTAGACAAAGAGTTCGAATTTATATTGTTCTTGCAATAAATAGGTAAATTTCCGAACTGATACAGCATTGGTTTTCTTTAGATAAGAATTTTGAATTGGGTATTGTCCTGTCAGTCTTTAGATAACGATTCGAGCGGCACTGTACTGCAATGATAGATAAGGAGAACCTTCGTGTCTGGTTATGCGCTGACTTCTATCCTAGCTATGGCATGGCTGGATCTCATTAAAAACCTTGCAAATTTTTGCCTCTGAATTGTATGTACAGTAGCATTCTATAAACGTTGGATCTGCCCTTCCTCTGCACGATGTAAATCATTGACTGTGACTCTCCCTTTCCAGGTTGCGTTGTGTGTAGTGATGGAGGGGTATCTCTCTGACGCGGCAGGGGAAAAACTACCCTCTGACTCGTGGTTTCTGACCAGCACCTTGACTATGCCGTTTCAATTTCGGATCTGCTAGCCCGCATCCACGCCTTAGATTATGTTGTCGATGGACGCCTTCATTTCCTCTTCTGTTAGCCAACGAGATCTGGAAAATCGCTAATCTACACCCCCTTCCTTGCAGGCTATCATAACCATTCCTGCGTCGTATGCCAGTCTCTACGTCATTTTGATTGCATCCTAAATTGTCTTCTATGTCTGCGTTTTCCCTTCCTCACATTGTCAAATTAAAGAATGACAGTCAGAACCCTAAATTTCATGTTCAGTGTAATGGCATGAAAATGCTTTTTGTTATCATGTTGGGTATTGTAAGGTTACCCTATTAGGTTGTTATTGCATTGTAGATGTATGCTATTATTACACAATAAATGTAAACGTAGGGGTGTTTAATATCTATGTAATGATTGGTTACCTTATGGCAATATTAGTGCAGTTTAAATGTGAATTTATTATGTTATCATCAAATATTTTATTTACGATGTCTGGGCATAAAGGCCTTTAGTAGTTTCAATTACAACGCTCATTTGGTTCCTTGAATTTAATTTATTAGGTTAATCAACGATTATTTTATTGACAATATTGAAGGCTATTATTGGTTAAATTTACACTGTTATTCTATTATAAGGGAAAATTGTTAGAGATGGAACCTTGAGGACTTTTATACTTAAGTTTGCGTCAAATGAACTGATGATAAAGATAACTTAGATTACCTTGATGTCAGCATGCACCTTAAACATGCGACTTGGGGCTCGTATTAGAAGCTGGAATAAATTGTGTAAATGTTTGTATTGACCTCCTTAAGTACCTTTGTCTTGCAATATGATTGTTATTTTGCTAGGTTATTATAACTAGAATGAAAAGGTGTTGTTCTCTTATGGAAATATTCTTGAAGTTTTATAGTTAAGGATAACACATAAAATGTGAGGCGCCCGATATTTCGCAAGGTTAATGTGATCTAAGTGTAATGCTTTTATTATTTCATGATGACGTAGTTGTAATGTTTATTATTAATGATGAACTTTTATGATGAAATGTTCTTGATTTAAGCACAGTAAAAATTATTCTGAGTTAGTAAATGAAGGGTGTTGTGCCTTCATTTAATGTGGTACTGGGTTGGTAAACCGTTCATGGGTTTGGTCTACTTGTGTCGGGGGGGATGTGGACACCTCCATGTAGCCTTAGTATATGAGTCTGTGTGTGTGATTATTTTTTGTAAGGAATCCAATGCTGTATCAAGAGTCTCGGGCCCTTTAAAGGCAGGGTTTCCACTCTTGCGACACACCTGACAGAGATTACTAGTTTCTTCCTGAGCAGTCGGCCAGGAGCCTATCTGACCTTCTCCCTCTTCGGAGCAGAGAACTAATATTAAACGCCCTTCTTTCCTGTGAAGAAATAGTAAAATCTACTACTATGGATTCTTCCATCTGTGTTCGTGCGGTACCTAACCCCGTATGTCATTAATGTTTGCAATTTCTTGTTGTGCGCCTTATGTCTGTGGTCATCTATTGCTCGTTGTTACTGTTGTACGTCGTATGTCGGCTGGTTGTGTTCATCTTTCTTGTGTCTGTTCGTAGTTGGGTTACTAGTTTCTGCCTGAGCAGTCGGCCAGGAGCCTATCTGACCTTCTCTCTCTCCGGAGCAGAGAACTAAGATTAAACGCCCTGCTTTCCTGTGCAGAAATAGTAAAATCTATTGTTATGGATTCCTCCTGATGTCTATGATCGTTAATGCTTGCCGTTACTTGTTGTGCGCCTTATGTATTCTTGTTGTGATCATCGTGGTTGCATCTTGATAGTCGTCGGGTGGTGACGTAGAGTTAAGTGTGTCTGTTCCTTTTTTCACGAGCGCACACACCTTAACCAAAAAATAAAAAATAAAAAATAAAAAATTTGCGCCAGTTATCAGAGTTGTGTCATAATGAGGAGGGTCCTTACAATAATCATCTCATTTTATCAAATCACTCTCTCATTCTCAAATTATTAAAATATTTATGCCCTACATAAATAATAACTTTCAAAATTCTTAACCCATCATCATATCATTCCTAAAAAACACAGCTCCTATTCTCGAATTATTAAAAAAATTATTTTAAACATAAATACATAATCAATTATTCCAATTTCAAAATATTACAAAACATATCTCATAAAATTCTTTAAATAAATCATCAATTATTTCATTTTCAAATTATTAAAAATAAATAAATAACTTTCCAAAAACCATTCTATTATTCTTAAATTATTTAAAAAATTCTTTCAAACATAATGACATCAATTATTTCATTTTCAAATTATTAAAAATCATGACTAATAAAATTCTTCTTTCAAACATAAATAAATTATCAATTATTTCATTTTCAAATTATTAAAAAAAATAATTAACTTTTAAAATTCCTAGATAATCCAATTTCTCCAAATCAACCTCTCTCAAATTATTATTTTTTTTTTCCAAATACAAACAACTTTTAATTTACAGAATTTTATAAAACATAGAAATAATTTTAATATTACCATAAAAAATGTTCTTGAATTTTTAAACCATCCCAACAATACCTATAATTATTTTTTTATTTAAATTGTCATTACATCACCATATTTTCATTTAAATTGTCATTACATCACCATATTTTGAAATGTATATAAATATTAAAGCACATGTTATTAATCATTAAACTATCCATCATTACATCACCATATTATACCATCACACCATATCATTACATCATCTTATTATAAAAAATATACTGTAAAAACATAACATAAAATAAATAAAAACTAAAATACAGTAACATAGAAAAATACACTCACAAACACAAAGAAAGACACTTCAGATATATAGCCTTGGCCATAACATCCTTTAGGAAGGGGGTCAACCTCTTCCAAAAAAATAAACTATTTTTATTAATATATATTTTCCATAATACCCTTTAGAAAGAGGGTCAACCTCTTCCAATATATATTCTACTGTACATGGAAAAGATATATGTATTTTAGATGTATGTATTTTTAATTGACAAAAATATATATATATCTTATGTTGTTTTCCTGTGCAATAAATATATTTGACAATGAAACACAGAATATATCTTCATAATGGAGCTCAAAATATATCTTGTCTTTTTCCTGTTACAAAAAGTATAAAGTTAAATTGTACATCACAATAACAAATACTATTTATATTATTATACAAGAAGGAAAAAGGAAAGTATAGGATTAGTAGTAATTTAAAATCTGAAAAACCCTAAAACTATGGAAACTGTAAATAACACAATACAGTTCTATCTGCACCTAAAACCCTAAAACCAAGTTGTACCTTTCTCTCTATCTGCACTGCCATGCATATGTATATGTGGCCTTTCGAATTCAACGAGTGATTTGGCATTCTTGTCTCCATATGCAACATATAAGAATATTAAAATGAAGATACAGAAACCCTAAAATGAAGGTATTAAAATATGAAACCCTAAAACTAAGGGAACATGATATCTGCCTTTCTCGCTATCATTCGGCTAATGATTTGGCATTCTTGTCTCGATCTGCAACAGATCAAAATAAATATTAAAACAAAGCAAATAAACAACAAATTGCAAACAAATAAAACTAGATTTATCAATACAATATACCTGCTCCTTATGCTCAGAATGATTGATCCCCTGCAACAAAAACCCTCACCCCATCGTCATCCCTTCTCTTTTCTGCACACATCACCTTCCTTCTCGGCAACAAAAACCCTCTCTGTTGTCACTCTCACCATCGCCTTCCTTCTCGGCAACAAAAACCCTCTCTGTTGGCACTCTCACCATCTCAGAAACAAAAACCCTCACCCCATCGTCATCCTTTTTTTTCTGCACACATCGCCTTCCTTCTCGACCCAGTAAACCAAAACCAAACCAACGGAGAAAAAAATGAAAAGGAATCACAAACCAAACCAAAATGAGAAGAAAAAAAAAATCACAAATAATGGAAAACCAGACCAACACAAAGCAAAAAAAACACATGGCCATGCTTGACTCCAATTTTCAAAACCAAAACAGACCAACAATAAAACATGCTCTGCTCTCTGCTTGTTTGTGTACAAGTCCAAATCTACTCATTATCTACGGGGTTTGAGATGCTCTGCTCTCTGCTTGTTTGTGTACAAACCCAAATCTGTTCTATTCAACCTCAATCTCCCTTCTCTCATCCAATATTCAACCTCAACCCCAAATGTAGATCCTGTGTCTATTCCACCGCCTCAAAAACAATCTCCCAAACGTGCTCCAAATCAACAAATCATGCTAATATGCACTTTCTTTCTTCTTTGCGGTATAGTGATCACACCAAGTTTCTCTCTGCTTTGCGATATAGCGATCACAGCAGGTTTGGCCACTCCAGTCTTCACAAATTTAGGATTTTGCACGAAAAAGTAGAACAGAACATCATACTGCGAAGTAGAGAATGAGATTGTGATATGAGTTTGACTGGACCAGTCCCATCACTGACGAATCATGTGGTCGTGAATGCCATAAATAGTGTTTATTGATTTCTGATTCCCATATCCGTTGGCACTCTCCCCACAAAATCTTCCCATATCTGTTGGCACGCTCCCCATCTCCGTTAGCAGTCTCCCCACAAATGCTTGCGCCATCAGTATGCTCCCCACTCCCTCCATCTCCGTTAGCACGTTCCCCAAAGAACTGAAAAAACCTCAAGATTTATTTGCGTGAACTGACAAAATCTAGCCTTGAGGTTAACAAAAAGCTGGTAAAGAGTTATTTGCGTGGATGATACACATCAGGGCTAACAAAATTTATAATGGGATTTGGAATTTTTAACTTACCATCAATTGAGTCAACCACCTGTGGATTTACTAATAGAGGAACGAACAATCCCTATTAATCTCTTCTCGATGGGTGCACGCAAAAATTGTTGGTGTACCGACCTTGTCAAATAAAATGGGATGAGACTTGCTAGGGTTAATGTTGTATGCTTTGCATTAAGAACTTTTGAAGGTCATTGTTATTATTTTAATGCACTATTTGGGTCCACCCACCTTTAATAGCTTATTGTCCTTTGAATCTATTTGTGATTAATGAGGTTGTGATAGCTTATTTGTGATAGCTTATTTGAATCTATTTGTTATAGCTTATTGTCCTTTGAATCTGTTTGTCATAGCTTATTGTCCTTTGATTTCGTGGCACACTCCCCATATTTGTTGACACTCTCCCCACAAAATCTTGCATCATTAGCACTCTCCCCACTCCCTCCATATCCGTTAGAACACTTCCCAGAACTGAAAAAACCTTGACTCCCTCCACCTCCGTTAACATGCTTACCAATCAACTGACAAAAGCTACCTTTGTTTACATGCTTACCAATGAACTCACAAAGAGTTGTATTCTTTGCATTAAGAACTTTAACTCACAAAGAGTTAATGTTGTATGCTTTTCATTAAGAACTTTTGAGTATACATGAGTATACATGATTGATCATAATTGCCATCAATTCTTCAAAATTTATATAAAAGGATTGAAAAATCAATATTAGATATGAAAACTAACTCTATAAGACTCATATATTAAAACCAAATCGTAAAATAAGGTGGTTGGTGTAGGAGTCATCATTGACGTTGAGGGAAATCAAGAAACTAAGGGTATCATGTTCCTCAAGGCTCAAGGGATCTATTAGGAATCTATGGTGGGTGATTCAGTGATTATTATTAGAGTAGTTCATCACAAGTCCCTCCCTAAACAACCTAATATTGCTCACCTAGCATAAATAATTCTACAAGAAGTACATGGTTTTGGTAAGCTCGAGTTCTTTCAGGTTCTAAGGAACCAAGTGCACTAACAAATCAGAAAGAAACTTGGGCACAATTGTAACATCCCCACTATAATCCCTAGTTTAATTAATCCATAATGTAGATATAACGTGGCCAAGCGATGTATATGTGAATTGTGTTTCTGAATTTTGATAAATAAAATGTGATTCCACTTGTTGGGGGACATGAACAGAGATGGGGAATGATTAATCCACAAGAGAGGAGGGGTATAGAAAGGAGGTTTTTATCCACGAGCTTAATTCCCAAATCCTTTTCCTATTTTTAATGTTTTCAGTGAAACTTTTGATTTTCCCTTGAGTGTGGAAGATCCCAATCATTGAATACATGTAAGAGGGTGGGTTTGAGAAGTCACATCCCATAGTTATTGGGTGTTAATGTTTTGGTAGCTGCGGGAAGTATTTTCCTCCTAGAAAATCTTTCTTAGAAGAGAAGAGGATTCCATAAGTCAAAGGAACGCCATTGAATAGTGGAAGAACACCCCAGAAGAGAAGTCGACCCACGGGAAAAGAATAAAGTGAAATTAGAACCTCGAGGAAGAGAAGTCGACCCAGCTAAAGTGACTTGAAGGATATAAATAAGGAGACGTCTTGCTCATTTGGAGACACACACACAGTCATATCTCACTCAATAAGAAGGTGCTCATCTTAGTGAAGGAAGGAAGACGCATCATGTGATAGTTGTGAACTCAAGCCCTGCGCCTTCATCACTTCACTGGTGAATTTTACTGTGTAAATATCATTGTTGGCTAATTTGTTTGATAAAATGTGTATTACTCTAGCAATTGCATCATGTGGTAGTTGTAAACTCAAGCCTTGTGCTTTCATCACTTCACTGGTGAAATATAACCGTGTAAATATCATGCTGTCCAATTGTTTCTATATGCTCATTTGGTAATGGCCCATTTGAACTCGGCATATTCATCAGTTTTAACGGAGAATTTAACACTGAATACTTATCGATCATTGGTGAATTCGTCCTGTGTGTTATTCAATTGTTTTTGGCAAGGTATCTCTACCCTTCATCCATCCTTACAGCCCCGTATCATCAGCTCATCCCCTTTTCTATGTTGGGTTGGAATTCACTCTATGTTTTTATCATTGCAGTATTCTTGTGGATGGCGTGATCTGTTATATATTTATCTGTGGATGGTGTGATTTGTTATATATTTATTTTTGAATGGCGTGATTTGTTATATATCATTGTAGTATTGCTGTGGATGGTGTGATCTGTTATATATTTATCTGTGGATGGCGTGATCTGTTATATATCTGTGGATAGCATTTTTATCATTGCAGTATTCCCGTCACCTGCATTTATCTATTATATATTTATAGAACAAGAGATTGCCTTGCTGGTGTGCTCCCGTTGTCTGCCTCTATTTGAGGACTGTGTGCGTTGAATGGCCGAGCTTGCCCAAATACTGTTCTGATAAGTTTTCCTATTTTTTGGGGGGGTTTAACTTCTATAAGTATTTAGATAATACTTTTCATAAAATGTCAAATTGGAGCGATTACAATTAAATATTGAATTATATTTATAGGTTATATCCAATAGATAGAGGTTTTTAAAGTTTATTTTGAATACTATGTAAAATCTTCTTTGCAACAACTTGGAAGAAATAATTGTTTTCAATTTCAAGCTTGGACCAATAGTCACCATTTGGACATATAGTTTTCATTTAGTTTCGGATTGGAATGATTCTAGTGGGATATGAAATTATATTTAGGTATATATCTCCAATAAAAACATTGTTTAAAATATGTTTATTGACATATCAAATACACGATGAATAGTCAAAATGAATAAATGTGACATTGTTGAATTTTCGAACAAGCGATTACTACTTTGGATATAAATTTGTGTTCGATATTGGAATAAAGTGATTCAAATTGAATAAGAAAAGAGAGTCTGAGGAACACATTCTCTAGAAACATGTTTAAATTTTTCTAAATGTCTTTGATTGGTCCCTTCAAATAGAAACGTCCTAACTATGTTTTTAGGAAATCCTTTAGTTAAAAATATATTATAGGCGAGAATAAAAGCTCATTTATCTTAAATATTGATTTGGGTATTTGAGATATTTTATGAGTGTCTCCATTACATTGTAATACTTTATTGTACCAAAAATCTCATTAACCCATACCATATATTGTGAGATCCATTCAAATCAATTTAATTGCATGCCCAAAACTCAATAATTGTGATTTGCAAAAATATCATAGGATATGTTAAAATAGACTGTAATTCTTGGCTAGCTTGACTTGACAATGGACCAGGATATTGGAGAAGTCGTTATAGCTCGCGCTTCCCGTTGAGGGTGTTGATGTTCATTCTATTTAGTGTTCGTACTTGGACTTGTAATCATTTAATGTGCTTGGTTGTTCGTTGTAAGAGATTCTAGTTACTTGTGTAATTGTTTTGGGTGCGAGGGGTTGTTAGGATGATTTTCCTCAGATTAGTAGACTTGGTATGCTTGTGTCGGGTGGGATGTAGACACCTCCTTGTTCCTCATAACAGTCACCAACCCTGAGACCTTAAATGGTCGAAATCAATGGGAACCTGGGCTTGAGCGTTTCTTATGTGTCTTGGAGGTCCTAACCATTGCAAGGTAGGACGGGCGGGTAGTCAGTCTTATTTTTCATCGATTGATTGTCATTCATTGCTTTCGGATGCTTGATTTGCATCTGAGGTGGTCGTGTTGTTGTTGCAGTTGCATGCATCATATTCATCGTTGTGTTGCGAC
>ML785096.1:0-19084 GCA_009831015.1 Picea engelmannii | reverse complement strand
TGGTTTCATTGTGAAAGGAACCCATCCCTCTAACCTGCTCGAGTTTGGATTAAATTTATATGTCCGAGCAATCTCAGGAAATTGTGTGTCTAAACATTCTTATGACTGAAACTATATGCCTAAATTTCAAGACTGAATTTTCACATGTCTAAATCGATTCCTAGAATTTTAGGTTTAATTTTATAAGTTTGTTTTAACATATCTGAGTCTTTGGGTAGAGAGAACACAATAGCAGTATTCACCTTCCACCATAACTGTCCAGGCGCATATGACTCTGTTGCCTCTTGAATGCTTGATTTTTAAAACTAAATTGATTTGTCTGCTACAATTCCTGAAGTATATGTCCGAATTGACTGAATCTACATGTATGTAATGCATTAAGGGATTGAACCGACGTCCGTGCACTTTAGGTTCAAAATTTATGCAGTGAAATTTTATATAATGAAATTTTTCAAAATTTGTAATGAAATTTTTTTATGTAATTTTTATGTTTAAAAAATTACATGGTGTAGTTTTGTATTTAGAACTGGCGATGATGCCCTTCCCGTACTCTGCAACCTTTCTGATTTTCGCTGACTAATGTACCGGGTGAGTTACCTTGGGTCACTTCGCTCTCATACCAAGTAGACTTCTTGACTGTGGCCCTTATCCCTTGCTGCTACGGTTTCTGGTTATAATCCAGAACCTCTCCTTTATAACAGTTTATCAATTTTTTTGAAAATCACCTTCATTTCTAGCAACACCTCAACAATAGTTGATGGATTGTGCTTTAGCAACAGTAGTTCCTCTCTCAGCAATCAAACTTTACCCATTCGTAGATAAACTATTCACCGCGCTAATCGATTTCCCTTCTGCTTTAACCTTAAATGACTCGCGGATGGACAGTGACTCTACTGACCGTTTTCCCTTTTTGTAAGCCATCAATCATGGTTTATTTGACTTTGTTGTAAACTAGACAGTGTTGGCCCCGTTAAACTCAATGAACTTGTAGCTGATCGGTAGTGGTCGATTGCAGTGATGTTAGCGACAGCATGCTGCATTCTCGCAACAACGATGGTGTAACCTTGATGGGCTACCCTTTCCTTATGATCGCTTGATGCGATTTCACGCTGGAGGTGTTAAAGTGGACAATGTCTGTGGAAGTCGCAGTGATTTTCTTTTATTTCCCATCCTTGACCCATTTTTCTCTCTCACCCATTTTGCCCTCATGCCCAGCTTAAATGTTAACGCTCAGCATTATTCCTGACAAAATTTCTTGGGGTCACAGTCCTGTGTAGTGTTCTCTGACAGGTTAGAGGAAGAGTAAACCTAGATTCCTTTTTCCAGATTGTTTTCTTTTGCTATTTCCGTAATGCTTAATGTTTGCCAGGCGTACATGCACCGATTCTTCATAGTTTGGAGGCCCTCTATTGTAATTCTCTTGGGTTAACTCCACGACCCTCATAGTTAGTTATGCCCCAAAATAGTGAAACGTAGTAGATTCTAATTAACCAATTGCCTAAAAGTTTGTAAATTATTATTAAATTAGCTTTAATTCTAGTAAGTTTTTACTAAATGTATTTATCCTTTAAATAGGGGAGCCTAATTGAATGACTGATAAGAATTTTAATTCCTTAAAGAACGAAATTTAATTTATCCCTTAGAGAGGGGAAGGTAATTACCCCAACCTCTTTTATAACTTAGGCGACTTGTACTAATCACCTTCAGATTTTTAGATCTATCGTTGTAATGAATAGCTAAGGTAAGGTTCTTGCACCTAAGGGTAAACTAGTTCTAGTTATTAATTGATCGTGACCCTTTTCTTCTTTCATTTAAATTGTAATTATTTCATTTTAACCTTTATCATTCTATTCTGATATGTGGTGAATGGATAATGTACTTGAGCCATCATAGCGTAGACCTTTATTGTTCAGATGGATGAAGCATATGATCATTATAAAAGCTTGTTTAGACCTCTTCATTTGTTAGGAATGGTTAAGTTTTTAATGGATTTTTATTAGAGCAACGGGGTACCTTTATTAATAATAATAAATTATTATTATTATTATTATTGTGGTAGGAATGGTTAAGTTTTTAATGTATTTTTATTAGAGCAACGAGGTACCTTTATTAATAATAACAAATTATTATTATTATTATTATTGTGGGATAAGGAATTGTGTAAATATTGTTAAGAGATGCCTAGTCTATCCTAGAGATATTGTTGTGTACACATATGTAGTTACTAGATATTGATGTTAAACTCGAACACCTAAACACCTAATAATATGGTAGGGCATTTTGATTTAGGTAGTGCTCTGTTGACACTGTAATTTCAAAATTACACTTATGTTGTTTTTAAAGCTAAATTTATACTCCACCTTATTGATAAATCGCTTTTAGACATGTTATGATGGGCATGTAACAGATGTTTATGTTGGAGATAAAAGTACTTCTTAAGATCTTTTTAATTATTACCATCACGTTGGTTAATGCTAGTGTTGATTTTATAGCTATTGAGTCAAATGAGTTTAGAATATTGCGCTAATTATGGATTATAATTGTGGCGTTGTTTCGTAAATTGTTGGTTCATAATTATCGATCTTTTATTTATAAATTTAGATTATTGCATTAAGGTTACAGTGGATTTTTAATGATTGCATTGAACGATCTTAGAATATTGCGGTAATTTTGACCTAAGATTGTAGACTAATGTTAGTCACTACATTAAATGATAATTTGTAGCTATACAGTATTTTTATGATTATAACTAATGATTAATTATATTGTTAAATGTTAAATCGAGTGAAGGTTCGGACTTGAACAATAAGATCCTTCAATGCTGAATTAGAGGGAAGCTTGATGAAAAATTATGATCTATAGTTGCGCGATGGAATGGCCTTAAGACTAATGTGGATTGTATCCCTTTGTTTAATCAATGTTGTAATGGGTCGTAAACTTTTGCGTGCTTGGTCTGTTGTGTTGGGCGGGACGTAGACACCTCCATGTTCCTCAGAACAGTCGCCAGCCCTCAAACCTTAAATGGTTAAAATCGATGGAAACCTGGGCTTGAGAATTGCTTATGTGTCTTGGAGGTCCTAACCATTGCAGGATAGGACGGATGGGTAGTTAGTCTTTTTATTGTCGGTTGAATGTTGTTCTTTACTGGCAGATGTTGATGTGCGTCTTAGATCTTTATGTTGATATCGCAGTTGCTTGCGTCATGATTGTCGTCAGGTGGCAGCACAGAGTATAATGTCTTGTTACCCTTGTACACACACACACACAAAAAAAAAAAAATGTACTTTCTATAAGATGTTGTCGGCGTAACAAGGAGGTTTGTTACATATGGTATCAGAGCGGGTTCGACCCGTGACTTGGGATCGCTACGGATTTTGTTGACATGATTTGATTATACTGTTACTGATCGATTTAATTGTGTGCGTTGAGGTAAGCATGGTTAGAGGACACCGTGAAGGCAGACGAAGTGGTGGTAGAGGAGGAGGCGCGATGCCTCTAGTAGCATCCACACCTGAGGGGTCTAACCCCCAGGGAGACAAGAAGGCTCTTAGACAGGAGAAGATAGCAGTTGGCAATGTAGTTGGGATGATGAGATCCTTTCAGCGCATGTCTGAGGCACTGATCATCCATTTGGAAAGAGATGAAGCCAGAGAGATGGCACCCGCTGAGGTTTCACCGTGCGCACCGGCCGTTACTGGTAGCATTCGCCGTGAACTCGAGAAGGTCAAATTTCCCTAGTTCTTTGGTGCCCCGGACGATACAGCCTCCAAGGCAAGGTTGGAGAACATGGTGATGTGATTTGCACTTCGCGATTATACCTCCAACATGAAGGTCTACATGGCGGTCTTTCAACTGAAGGGGAGCGCTCTTCTATGGTGGAAGACGCTCCTACCGCAACTGAACATGGCCATCGAAGACGTGTCATGGGAACTGTTCGGGGAACGGTTTCGAGAGAGGTACCTTTCAGAGGAATTCATTTAGTGTCAGCTCAATGAGTTCAACACCTTACGACAGGGAGGTCATACGGTGCTCGAGTACGAGGCCCATTTTATGGAACTGCTCTGGTACGGTCTGCACCTTAACACTGAAAAACTTAAGGTCAACAGGTTCGTGTTCGGCCTTAACGGCTGCCTGCATGCAAAGGTTAGGATTTTGATGCCCCAAACCTTGCACGATGTCATCCATAAGGCCCTCATAGCAGAGGAGGATCTTATCAGTGGAGGTTAGACCAAGACTCCAGCGAGACCAGCAGGGCAGGTTTCATCTGGAACACAACAACACTAGACACCAGCAAGACATACGTCGGGATATCCTGGCTTACATAGGGGATCCACTTTCACCACACCCCGGTGACCTCCGCATCATCAACGGACACCTTATAGGGGACCACAGCATCAGCAGCAGCGTTGCCCGTAGCAGCAACAGTTTAGGCCTGTTTAGCAGAACAAACCAGGGTTCTAGGCTGGTGGGCTGTCATCTTCTACTTCGGGTACCAAAACTACTGGGCCGAAGAAGGGGTGCTGGATGTGTGGGGAGCCACACTACCAACGCGATTGTCCTATGGAGAGGACCAGAGCGTCCAGATCAGTCGGACCCACTACCATGGGAGATATGGGAAAGGCCCATCGGATTCATGCAGCGATGAATAACCGCCAGGAAGAGCACCAGTTGACTCTGCTTGAGATGACAGGTACTGTCGCTGACCAGACCCTTAGTATTTTGATAGATCTCGGTGCTAGTGAGAGTTTCATTTTTGGTGCAGCGCTAAAAAGGAATAAGGTAAAGGCAATCGAACAGGACGAGTTTAGCTTCATAGAGATGGTTTCAAGAGCCAAACAGAAGGCTGGAGGAAAGGTTACGGGCTGTGCCCTTAACCTGGGAGAGTTTGTCACAAGGGCCAACCTATATGTCATGATATTAGGATATTATGATGTCGTGATTGGTATGAATTGGTTGGAGTCACATGAGGCGATACTCAACTGTAAGACAAAACGGTTGAGCTTGGTTGATGACGAGGGATAGAGACGTGTGATTGTAGTACAGAACCAGGGAGTTTCCCTGAGGTTCGTCTCCTCCTTACAATTACGGAAGAGTATGTGCAAGGGGTGCAAGCTTTATGCGATCCTTGTGCTAAACGATAAGGGAGTAGCGGAAGGTCTGGAACACCTTCCGGTGGTGAAGGGCTTTGTGGACGTATTTCCAGAGGAGTTACCTGGGATGCCACCAAAAGGGAATTGGAGTTTTCCATATACCTAAAACTGGGGACTAAACCAATAGCAAGAACGCCTTATCGTATGTTGAACCCAGAGTTACAAGAGTTGAAAATGCAACTGAAGGAGTTGTTGGACATGGGACTGATACGTCCTAGTGTGTCACCGTGGGGTGCACCAGTTATTTTCATACGAAAGAAGGATGGATCGTGGAGGCATTGCATTGACTACCATCAACTGAACAAGGCCACGATCTAGAATGAGTATCCCTTGTCGAGAATTGATGATATGTTCGATCAAATGAAGGGTGCGACGATGTTCTCCAATATCAATTTGCGATCAGGGTATCACCAGTTATGGATCAAGGAGGATGACGTCCCTAAGACCACTTTTAAAATGAGGTTTGGACATTACGAGTTTACTATTTTACCGTTTGGACTGACAAACTCCCCAGGAGTATTTATGAGTTTGATGAATGGAGTGTTTCGCGAGTACTTGGACAAGTTCGTCCAAGTGTTCATTGACGATATTTTGATTTACTCTCGTACGACAGAGGAGCATGATGAGCACTCGTTCTTGGTACTACAGTGTCTGCGAGAGCACAAACTGTATGGGAAATTTTCCAAATTCTCTTTTTATCAATCGAGGATTCACTACTTAGGGCATGTTATCTCCGACGAAGGTATCGCCGTGGATCCAGCCAAGGTCAAGGCTATTATGGAATGTCCTGCGCCGACGAATGTCACAGAAGTGCGTAGATTTATGGGTTTAGTAGGATACTATCGACGGTTTGTCGAGGGATTTTCGAAGATAGAAAATCCGATCACGGAATTGCAGAAGAAAAACAAGAAGTTTGTTTGGACCGAGAAATGGACGGAAGCATTTTGGAGGCTTAAAGAGTTGTTGACAACAGCGCTGATACTAAAGGTCCCTGACATGGACACGGACTTCTTGGTATGCACTGATGCATCCAACGAAGGTTTAGGCGAAGTCTTGATGGAAGACAGACGAGTGATTGCTTACATTTCGAGGAAACTGAGAAGGCATGAGGAGAACTTCACGAAGCATGATTTGGAGTTATTAGTTGTTGTATATGCCTTGAAGTTTTGGAGACACTACCTTGTTGGACGAAAATTTGAACTAAAGACCAATCATTGTGGACTACAACACATTTTTACACAAAGCGACCTGAACAGACGACAACGACATTGGCCAGAATTGCTTAGCGAGTACGACTTTGAGATTACTTACATAAAGGGAATAGTGAATCGAGTGGCGGATGCTTTGAGTCGGAGACCATGCATCTTCTCGGTGTTGCATCTTCAAACAAATCTATGTGAGAAGATTCTCACTTTATAGTGTGACGATGACTGGTACAAAGAGGTCAAGGGTTTTATCAGACAAAACACAATGATGGTACCACGATATGAGGGATTTTTATTTGATAATGATGGTTTATTGAGGTTTAAAAGTCGAATTTATGTACCGCCAAACAACGAGTTGAGGATGTTGATCCTGAGCGAGGTGCATAGAGCAGTTTACATGGCTCACTCGGGGGTCACGAATATGAGGGCAGACCTTAAACCCTTATTCTTTTGGAATGGAATGAAGGCCGACATAGTCAACTATGTGGCTAGATATCTACTGTGTTAGAAGTTAAAGGCTGAACATAGACACATAGCAGGATTACTTCAACTACATGCCATTTCAGAATCAAAATGGGAGGTTATTTCGATGGATTTTATTGTTGGATAGCCACTGACGGCAAGGAGACATGACTCAATTTTTGTAGTAGTAGACGACGTATCAGGCACCTTATTTCCGTTTATATAACTCATTTCAAGGATTTCACTTGTACAGGTCAAGGAGTTCACTTGTACAGGTCAACAAGTTCATGAAATGTTCATTGACATTTCATGCTTAGTTATGGTTGTTTACTAGTTTTGGTTAGAGGGTTTCAGGGCTTCTTTTCCAAATTGTTGTAAATGGTTTCAATATAACTATTTAGGTGTTGTTTGAATTTCTGGGTTAATGCAGTAACAACATTCCTAAACTTTATTTCTTACATGTGGGTAGGTGGGTAGGCCCTGGTCCAAGTTTTTAAACTTGGCTCTGATACCATGTGTAAGGTCTGTGCATACAGGCCCTCATAAAACATAAATGTATTTACAGAACTTATATCTTATTTAGTTCTATATTAATCACTTATTTATTTACCAACAATATAATTGACAATCTTAACAGTATAATGATGAACAAAAATAATTATAATAGTATAATGATGAACAGAAACAACAGTATAATAATGAACATAATGAAATGAAATTACCTCTATCTGATGTTGAACTGAAGCTCGACCTGATGATGAACAAAAGTTGGATTGAAGTTGATGAATACTGCCCAAACTAATTAACCTCCCAGCCAACTAGGAACAGCCTATCCGACTCCCTAGCCCCAGGATTCCTTACGGTTTCTTGGCCCCGGAGCCCAAAATTCCCAGCAACACGTGCCCCCTGTGAGATTCCTCAAGTCAGTTGTAAGAAAAATAGATGCAGAACAGATACACAGTCCCCAATGGCTTCCTCCCTTCTCCTTCCCTTCTCCAATTTTTCTCCCCCTCGCATGAATTGAAAAATGTTACTTAACCAAAAAGACCTCCCTCTTCTCGAGTCCTCCCCTTCCCTTATCTTCCTTCTCTTCCCTTATCCACCGCCTTCCCCTTATTAATCACTCAACCACCTTATCCCTCCCATAAATTGGTTCAACTACCAATAACAATCATATTATAATAAAGTCTTCAAAGAAAATCTTATTTTAATAATTCATTAACTAATATTTATTAAACTAAAACTCATTAAACTAATATTTACTAAAGAATTAATTAGGTTTGTTACAAACTTTTCGGCATCGACAAGCTAGGGTTTGTTTTAGAATGAATAACTTAAGGAAATTCCCAACTCTGATTAGTACACACGAGTTAGTTCACTGGTCTTCAACGCCACGTGTATTTATCATATTGGAGGACCATACAATCTAGTTTTACCCCGAGTCATTATTGGTTCCCTGGGTTCGAGTCACACCTTGTACATGGCAGCATTATACAAAGAAATTGATCGGCATCGAAGATTTTTGCAGAAGGACATCATAACACATCCTTGATCCACCAACTTAGAGAGTGACACGATGGGACGTTTTAGCATTAGATACGATCGGATTTTGAGCATTTAAGGAGATAATTAATACCAAATCCCGCATTAGTTGCTACCTCATGTGCAAATCATAACAGTCGTTTAAAATCATTGATAGACCACATCACCCCCGTGCCTCCACCATCAACCCACAATGACTTTAAGTTGTAGATATTCGGTGGCAGATTTGTTAAAATTTCACTCATCACCCGAATTGAATGGTTGATGTCACATGGTAAGTTATTCCCTGTTTAAATTCTCTTGTGCCCTTGTAAACAAAATCATTCTATGCATAAGAAAATTTTGGAGCATCCAAAGGAGCAAGGCGAGCTACTCAAAGGCTGCATCGATCCTGTGATTGTTGTAATAACCAGACTTTAACAAGCTTCAGAGGTATGTATCCGAGTTTCTGAATTTGTTGGTTGTAATTCATATGTTTTTTGTCTAATTTTTGTATTACACAGTCTCTGAAAGTTTATTTTAGTTGCAAGAACAATTCTGCCAAGAAATCCAACCACTAGACAATCGTCGAGGGAACCGAAGCTGAAAGAACCAGAGGTAGGAAAATGCTCCTCTCCAGGGGCCGCAAAACAATTAGAATACACTCTGAGGCTAGAACCGATTATTAAGACAACAATGTACAAGGTTTTCATTCAGCCTCTAGCCTTTGGAGATATAGAGGCAAGAACTGAATCCAAGATGGCACTCCCACATTGGGGATAAATATTTAACAAGACCAGTCGAGAGGAATACCCAGAATGTATCCCACACAGTGATCCATATGTGAGAGTGCTCAATGGCGAGGTGTTCCCGAACATCTGACAGTCGTACCTACATATGGTGGCAAGCAGAACCCCTATTTTTCCCTGTATTGAAGTCCTAAAATGGCTCATCGACCATACAGACACACATAAATGTTTAATCAATGATGAAAATGGGGGATGTGTCGAAGTGTTCCTACCGATGGAAGTTTAGAAATACTACAAGCTGAGAGATCCTGAGGAGTGGCTAAACACAAACTTCATGGTGAAGTTCTATGAATTCCATGACACTAGCCAGGTGATGACCTCATGGTGGAGGGAGAACAAGAAGAACACCAACCAAAGCACTGGTTGGTACGGGACAACCAACTTAAGGGAGCCATACATCTATTTGATGGCTCTCATCTGTCGATTATATGGATAGAAGGACTGCTCCAAATTTTCATAGGCATGGATGCCCTTGGCTTACACAGTGGCAATCTCCGGGAGCAGTTTCAACTAGGGAGTGTTAATTTATAAACAACTGAGCATAGAACTTTATACATGGCTTCATATTTTCTCGATGTCATGTGCGCCAGAAATAGCTTCACCGACTTGAATCCAAGTTGGCATGTCACAGAGCTCTCGTTCCACGTTTATTTCAGCGTGCTATTGGAGAACATGTATAAGAAGTATTACTCCCTCATTTGCGATGAATTCATCACGCGAATTTATTTTATTCTTTTTAAGAAGTAATATCTGAGACTGTCGACTACGGCCAAGAAAATGATATCGAAGGTAGGCCACTGGTACTTGGACGAGTGTGACACCTACATCAAGGTGTTTTAGGCCACCAAAGCACCACATCTCCTACCATCTCATGTCCCAAACCAACTTGTAGTAGGATAAATATGCTATCAAACCATTTTGTAAGGCTACAATGCCACCCTGGTCAAGGATAAGAAGCGAGCATTCATACCCTATGGTTTCCATGTAGGTTTCTACTTGGTAAAAGATACAACTCAAGCCAAACAAGAAGGGATTAGCCAACTCGAGTTCATATTCCAGACGGACCAATTCTGCAAGCATGATCCAAAGGGCCTGGTCTTGCAACATGCTTCACAAGTGTTGTCTTGATGGCCATACACCCACAAAAAATTCAAAGACGAAGTCTTCACAGAAAATGCCCAAGAATAGGAGGAGGTGGTACAAAGGATGGTCGACCCAAAAATGACCAGGTTCAGGGCCATGAGCTTGGATGAACAGATGATGAGTATATAATAGTCCACTCAAGAGGCCCTCAGATCCAGGTTAGAAATCATAGCGGAAGAAGCAACAGAGGTTCCCCTGGTGGTCCCGACACAGAACATGGTATTTCCAATGACACCAGATGCACGGGAAGGGGGATTTCTCATGATAGAACAAACACAATGAGTGATTGAACAGTCACAGGATGACCTGGACCTTGTAGGAATGACAAGAGCCCATGTTGATAACCTAGATGAAATTCAGGCGGGCCCAAGTGGCCCTGAGCTAACACAAATTGACGAAATCGTCGAGTTATATAACCCTGAAGTTACAACGCTATAGGTCGGATAACCAGGGGATGTTTCATCTCAACCAAAGATAGCAAGAACATCAT
The DNA here is from genome assembly GCA_009831015.1 of Picea engelmannii. NCBI lineage: Eukaryota > Viridiplantae > Streptophyta > Pinopsida > Pinales > Pinaceae > Picea > Picea engelmannii. Next base: position 8,304 of record ML785096.1, on the reverse strand, counting down.
GTAGAGAAGGTGCACCAAACCCTATCCACAACTTGATAACAATCTATGATGATGAGGAAAGTTCAGAGGTTTCCCTGGTGAATTCTCTGCATATCACAGAGGAAAAGGATCCCAAGAAGGCATCTTCCCCAGCTCTCAATGCTATAATTCAGGGGTTTCCACAGAATGACCAGGTGGTCGAAAGTGTCTTAGACACTGAGATAATCGATGTACCAGAGACCCAAATGGATAGTCCAATGGATGAGCCAAGTTCAGGTGAACAAAAGGAAGAAGTTCCACAGCAATAAATCAACATCTCAACAACTGGTTATCAAGTAAGTATCGAGCCTATCCCTAATGCTTCAATTTCAACCGGTACTCAACCTCCTGATGGGAAACTGTCAGACAGTTGGATTATGTTGATGGAAATTTGGTATGGATTGTTGGTTTTCATTGATGTCAACCATTGGAGAGTGATATGGTATATTGATTTCAACCCTTAGTGATTGATGTCAACCCTTGGAGAAAGTTCTATAGCGAATTCTGGTAACACAAAGGTTTGAGTAATGGACCCAGGTTTGTTTAATGTATAATGGTATGAGTTTTAATATATTTGAAGGTAATACCATCATAGATGGGTAGTACATTTCATTCCATTTCCGGTGGTATGTGGAATGTCACATAACTCCTCGCGGTTAGAGTTATGGCCATGTGAAGTTGGAGAACCCAGGTTTGGGTAATGGACCCAAGTTCGTTAGATGGATAATGGTATGAGTTTTGATATATTTGTAGGTAATACTATTATATATGGATATTACATGTCATGTCATTTCCATTGGTATGTGTAACATCACATAACTCCTCACCGTTAGAGAGTTATGGCCATGTGAAGTTGGAAAAACCTCATGAGTCATCTAGAAGCCCCAAAAGGTCAAAGTAGTCAAAGCAGTTTAAGAGATTTTTAGAAGGTAAATAATAAAGTGAAGTGATGTATGTACTCTAATTCAAAGTGAATACAAAACAAATTATTTAAATAATAAAGTTAATGGAGAAATCACTAAGTTGACAAGTGGTTAGAAGTGGGTTAACCCTAAAATAAGGAAAGTGGGTTAAGATGGTTAGAAGGTAACCCCTTGAGGTAAAGTGAAGTGATAAGTGTACTATAATTCAAATTGGATAAAAAATAAATTATTTAAATAATAAATTTAATGGATAAATTACTAATTGGACAATTGGTTAGAAATGGGTTAACCCTAAAATAAGGAAAGTCGATTAAGATGGTTAAAAGGTAACCCCTTGAGGAAACTACATGAAAGTATAAATAAGAGGCAAGGCTCTCTCATTTTAAACATACTTGAGAAATTTGAATATCTACAGGTGACTGAGGTAACCAAAGGATATATAAGCCAAATTTTAGAGGGAAGGTGAAGTAAAGAAGGCCGAAATTCAAGGGAGGATACATTTTTTTGATGATGCTTTCTAAGGTATGTTATTTACAGGTCATCTCACCATTTTTGCAATAACGTTTTTTCTAGAATGATTTAGACCGTGAAATTGTGAGGCCATTGAGAAAACATATCCAAGTAGTTGTGGTACAAATTTCATCTTTTGCGTCATTTTTTTTTTGGAGTTACACTCCATGGAAAATAGGGTTTGTGGCTAGTCCTGAAACTAGTCTAAAACATGTGTTTCGGGTAAAAATTTCATAACTTCTTCATAAAATATCCAAATTCAGTAAGACCAAATGTGTTAGTTAGAGTACATTCTTTATTATTCTTTGTAACATTTTCATATCTATAAAACAAATATTCTGTGCGGGGCATTCTCTACAAGTTCACTCTCTAGAATAAGCCAGAATTCAACAAGGTATGCCATTTTTGCTATAACCCCTTTTCTGAGAGGTTCCAAGTAGTGAAGTCTGGAGGAATTTCATAAAAGACATCGAAGAACATTGTGTACCATTTTTAGATAGTTATTCATTATAGGTACATAGTTATGATTATTCAAGTTAGGGTTGTTGACTAATCAAAAATTAGTCATGTGAGACTAAAGTAAAGTTTGATGAAAATGATAGTCTCTTGTTGTTAAAGTTAAGGAAGGTTTGTAGTTATGTGATCATATACACCGGGTCTATTACAGAGTTACAAATCAGATTTGGATGATGAAATTGATGAGGGATTTTTGTTGAGGTGTATGTCAGGTACATGGTTGATGATGCAGGAGCATCGCTCACCTATCAAGCGAGCCAGCGCGAGGAGGAAAAGGAACAGCTGGACAGCTCCAACATTCAAATTTTGGAACATTGTAATATGGCTGCGCCAAACATTAATACTTGATGTGATGAAGCGCACTTTGTATATGTAACGGACCTTGAGCGGATAAGCTCTCGTCCTTAAGTAGATGAGGCATTTATTTAGATTTAATGCAAGTAGATAGAATAGTTAAGTCTAGATTAGACATTTTTTAGCTTTGGAGAGGGAAAACGGAGTATAGACACCCTCCCTTGTATGATTGTATCATTATCAAGCATTAGCATTGAGAGCCAGAAGAGAGCAGAGCGGAGAGTCTGTGAAGAAACCTCCATGTACATCTATTGAAATCAATAAGAAGAGCTTTGATTCAATTCCATGGACGTGTTTGATCTCTGTGTGCTGTTGATATTATGCTTGTGCATGTTTGCTTCTTTCTACGCTTATCTGTTATATGCTGCTTATGTGATTGCATATCAGGTTCGAAACCTAAGAGAGTGAGTTTCAATTGTTTCTCTGCTTAGGCCAGGAGATTCCTGCATCGAGTGCAGTTGAATACCTCTGCATAGAGTGCGTGAGGAGGCTAAGCAGTTGAAATTTTGTTCTCCATTGCCCAGAGTTGGGTTTGAGTTATTCGAACCGTGCAGGTGAGCACAGGTCGAGTTCGAGTCTCAGTGGCAAGTCTGAGAAGGAGAAAGGGTTGAAGTTGTTGCGGGCGTGAGCGCACAGGACCCAGAAGACTTCATCACTTTTGGGAAGTGGTTGAAGACCGAGTACAGGAAGCGCGGTTGAAAAATCCCTGAGGGGGCTTGAGTTGATAAAATCTCAGGAGGGATAGTTCCTTTGATTCACTGTGGAATCGAACCCAGTAGAGGTCGCACAGGACGAAGGTGGCGGAGCATAGATCTCTTCATAGAGGAAAAGAATCGGCGACTTGGAATCGTCGTGCAGACTTGCGAAGTTCCGTGGATCATTGGATCTAGGAGGAGGAGCGAGGCGATTAACCCTCAGGTGCAGAGAGAACCAATTGTCATTGCATATCGGCGAATCGGGGTTGGCGGGTGCAAGAACCACATACACGTAGAGATCGCGAAGTGCGATCCCCCAATTTAATTGGAGCCGTCATTTTCTGGAGGGACAGGTGGCACGAATCCGGAGCATCGGGGTTCCGGCATTCAGGGTTTCCAGCAGCAGGAACTTTGGAGTCGCGGACCCGCGATCCGCGAAGTCCCGACGTGACGTGGCAACGTGGGGCCGGGAGCGAGTGGAGTACAAGTGGCATTGTAGCGAGGGACCGGCATTTCAGTACTCGGAGCTTTGAAAGCACAGAGTATTGACATCGTAGGTCGCGATATTCCGATAAGGGAAAGCCCGACGCTCGAGCATTGACCGTTGACCATCGGGCATCGGAGCTCGGGAATTTGAGGACCAATATCACAAGCGTTGAACTCGCGAACACGCGAGTGCCGATTTCCCGATTTTCCAAAAGGAGGAAATTGCCGAGGAAGGTATACTGTGGCTAAAGAGCTCCCGAGGGAGTGGAAGAGCTTGGCTCTTCGGGCCTGTGTAAATAGAAGGTCCTGGTGGAGCGACTGCTCACTGAGGGGCAGGTGACGTCAGAGTGGTATCAGAGCTAGGTTGTGAAATTCTCTTTGTTCCAGTAGCAGAGGGAAGTAGATTTCAAAATGCCGCCCAGGAGAGAAAGGCAGTCTCCTGATCGTGAGGACAGGGACGCCCGAAGAAGGGGAAGGCCGGCAGGAAATGCAGAGATGGAGCGTCAGATACGAGATCTCAGGGCGAGACTCGAAGATATGGAGACCACCCATAGGCGTGGAGCCGACGCAGGAGAGTTCAGCGATCCTGAGATTGAAGAGGAAGCTGGACACGACGCCGAAGAAGTCTCGGCAAAAGATGCCTCGACAGAAAGGTTGATCAAAGCCATTTCGAGGATGGGCTCAAAGACGAAGATGGACATTCCCGTCTATGAGGGAAGTCTAGATGCTGAGGAGCTGCTGGATTGGATCCGAGCGCTCGATACCTACTTCGATTATGAGGATATTGAAGAGGACAAGAAGGTAAGACATGTTGTTACCAAGCTGAAGGGACATGCAGCCTTATGGTGGGACGAGCTGCAGGCAGACAGACGTTCCAAAGGCAAACAGAAGATCAAAATCTGGGATCGGATGATCGCCAAGATGAAGGCGAAATTTATTCCGAGAGATTACCAGATCACACTGTTCAGGCGCATGCAGAACCTGAGACAGAAGTTGATGACGGTGAAGGAGTACACCGAAGAATTCTGCAGGCTCAACATTCGAGCTGGTCATCGGGAAAGTGATGACGAAAAGGTGGCAAGATACCTGAATGGCCTCAGGTATGATATACAGGATGAACTGAGCATGCTGACCATCCGCACAGTTGAGGATGCGTACCAGATGGCTCTGAAAGCAGAAGAGAAGTTGAACCGCAAGCAGGGTCAGCGAGGCCGAGGCCGTAGCCAGCCTAGAGGCAAGGTGGTTGCCCAGAAAGAAATTCAAAAGCCCAGGGAGGATTGGAAAAGACCTCAGGGTAGAGCTGAAAGAGGTGGAACCTCACAGCAGAGGCAGCAAAATGCTGAGCCAAGGAGACAGCAAGATGATCAGCAGGGAGGATATGCTGATGCAATTTCATTTCCTCGTACCCGAGGTAGAGGAAGAGGCAGAGGAGGAGTTATCACCTGTTACACGTGTGGTAAAGATGGTCATAAAGCCGTTGACTATCCAGAGAGGAAAATGGGCGGAGGAAAATCTCACATCACTGAGGCGCAGAGACGCGATGTTGAGTCAGAAGATGCTGACAGCGGAAGATCGCTTGGGACGCATAAGAAAGAGGTGGACAGCTCAGTGCAGAGAAGCAGACTGTTCAGGACGGCTTGCACAGCTAAGGACAGAAAATGCAAAGTGATCATCGACAGTGGGAGCACTGATAATCTCGTTGCAGCTGAGATGGTGGAAAAATTGGAGCTGGAAACAACTAAGCACCCGAGTCCATATAAGGTCTCGTGGTTACAAAAAGGACACCGGGTAAGTGTCACTAAACAGTGCTTAGTTAAATTTAAAATTGGGAATTATCATGACGAGATTTTGTGTGACGTCATTCCCATGGATGTATGTCACATACTGTTGGGTAGACCATGGCAGTATGATAGAAATGTTGTTCATGACGGAAGGATGAACACATACACCTCGGAGAAGGATGGGAGACTCCATAGGTTGCTGCCGATAAAAGATAAAGAGGTAAAACCAGAAGTTAGCAGCACAATACTTCTCATGAGTGGGAAAGAGCTTCTCACAGAGCTGGAGAAGGATGAGGATCCACATTTCTTTGTTGTCAGGAAGCCGCAGGTTGTCTTGACAAGCACAAGAGTGGACGACTTGCCAGAAGAGATTCAGCAACTGCTGGGAGAGTTTGCTGACATCATTGTGGATGAACTACCTCGTTCGTTTCCACCGATGAGGAGTGTGAGTCATCATATTGACCTCATACCCGGAGCAAGTTCACCAAATAAGGCAGCATACAGGTTGACACCTCAAGAGAACGAGGAAGTCAAAAGGCAGGTTCAGGATCTGCAGGATAAGGGACTAGTGAGGGAAAGTCTTAGTCCATGTGCTGTGCCGACAGTGCTAAGTCCGAAGAAGAATGGAGGCTGGAGGATGTGTACAGACTCCAGGGTGATTAATAAGATCACCATCAAATACAGTTTTCCATTGCCGAGGATGGACGACTTGATGGATTGCCTAAGCGGGGCAAATTATTTTTCAAAGATAGACCTCAAGAGCGGATATCATCAGATCCGGATGAGAGAGGGGGATGAGTGGAAAACAGCATTCAAGACAAACGAGGGTTTGTACGAATGGCTGGTTATGCCATTTGGGTTGACAAATGCACCCAGCACATTTATGAGGCTGATGAATGAAGTCCTGCGGGAATTCATTGGCAAATTTGTGGTGGTGTACCTGGATGATATTTTAATTTTTAGTAAAACCAGGGAAGAGCATTTAAGGCATTTGGCCATTGTGATGAGAAGGCTACAGCAGGAGAAGTTGTTGATTAATTTGAAAAAATGCTCATTCATGCAGACATAACTCATTTATTTGGGTTTTGTGATCTCAGCGAATGAACTAAAGATGGATCCTGAGAAGGTTGAGGTGATCAGGAATTGGCCATCGCCGAGGAATGTTTTTGAAGTGAGGAGTTTCCATGGGTTGGCAAGCTTCTACAGGAAGTTCATTAGGAACTTTAGTGGAATCAGTGCTGCAATGATGGACACTGTCAGGAAGCAGCATAAAAATTTTCAGTGGACAGCCGAGGCTGAAAAGAGCTTCAATCTGTTGAAGCGGAAGATAACCGAGCAGCCAATTCTGGTGCTGCCGAATTTTCAGAAAACCTTCCAGGTGAAGTGTGACGCCAGCGGGTATGTTGTTGGAGGGGTTTTAAGTCAGGACGACAGGCCTGTGGCGTATTACAGCGAGAAGCTGGATGATGCGAAGATAAAGTACTCCACGTACGATAAAGAGTTCTATGCCATTATCCAGGCATTGAAGAAGTGGAGGCATTATCTCATACCCAAAGAGTTCGTTTTGTACAGCGATAATCACGCACTGCAATTCATGAGTCAGCAGGAGAAGCTGAACCAGAAGCATGCGAAGTGGGTGGAGTACATGCAAAATTTCACGTTCGTGATCAAGCACATTTCGGGAGCTGCGAACAAGGTGGTGGACGCCTTGAGAAGAAAATGTTTGCTGCTGCAGGAATTCAGGGTCAAAACGCTAGGCTTTGAAAACTTGAAGGATATGTATGCAGCTGATGCTGACTTCGGGGAAGCTTATGAAGCCGCCGAGAACCCAGTTCTCAGGGATAGGAGTCCGTGGATTGACTACCTGATCCAGGATGGATTGCTTTTCAAAGGCAATCAATTGTGCATTCCAGATTGCTTTTCAAAGGCAATCAATTGTGCATTCCAGATTGCTCTATGAGAGAGAATTTGGTGAAGGAGAAGCACAGCGGAGGCTTAGCAAGTCATTTCGGGCATGGCAAAACGTTCGCCAAGCTGAGCGAATCATATTTTTGGCCGGGCATGCGTAAAGATGTGAAGAGATTTGTTGACAGGTGCAGGATATGTCAACATGCAAAGGGCCGAAAGCAGAACACTGGGTTCTATCAGCCGTTGCCCATACCCGAGAGGCCGTGGGAAGCCGTCAGTATGGATTTTGTTTTGGGTTTACCGAGAACACAGCGTGGTGTTGATTCCATCTTTGTTGTGGTGGACAGGTTCTCGAAGATGGCACATTTCATACCGTGTCATAAGACCAGTGATGCTACGCACATCGCAAATTTGTTTTTTAAAGAGATTGTTCGATTGCATGGATTGCCGAGGAGCATAGTGTTATAAGCAAAATCTGTCCGTAGGGACGGATCCGACCTATCTGGCTGTGAAGCCGGTTACAGCCCCTTTGGTAGCTCAGCACGAGGCAGAGGCTACCCGCACCTCAAGTGGTCCTTCTCCTGAGGCGGTAAAGAAGGGGAAGAAGAAAGGTGAAATACTTACAAAAAGTCGTTCTCGGGACCACCCACCCTGGGTGTTATCCTTCCTTAACTTCCTGGATGGCCGAAATGGCCTGGGGGATGAAATTTATGGACAATGGGATGAAAATGAGCTCGCTGATTTTTAGGACAGCGAACTAAACAAAGTGGGCAGTGAGCTGTTCACTTCCTTAAAGTGTTGGAAATTGTCCCAGAATGGGTCACCGGGGTAAACCGGTATCCTGGGTAAATAACCAATGAAGTCTTTAAGAAAATAGGTATGAAACAAGGGTGGAAAAGGGGTTTAAAAGCTACATCCAAGTACTTTTAAATGGCTGTAAATTATGAACAGCAAGTTGTTCAAAGCCTTTAAAGCAAAGAAACAAGCCCAAAATGGCTCAAAACCCCCCGGGGTGACCCGGGAAGTGATCCTGGAAGATTGTTAAGTCAAAAAAGGGTTGTAAAAGTGGATGAACAGCTTTGTAATAAGATGTTACAGCTATGATATAACAGA
>ML785095.1:925349-965918 GCA_009831015.1 Picea engelmannii | reverse complement strand
ATTAGCGCTTAGCCCCTAGAATTTCCAAAGTATCAATGTGACCAGGGTCTAGGAACCCTGCGCTAGTCCAAAGAGGGCTAGCTCTTTTGGCTTCGGGACTTCGGGACTTGTGACTCCACAATCCTCGAAAGTAGTTGAAGGCCGAAGTCGCGAATCTATGAGGACCATCGATTTGGGGATCCAGTATGGATCGCTCTCAGTTGTTAGATCGAACATAGGAAGGGAAGCATTAATCACTTCGATGAAGTCTTACTTCAGGAGATTTGGAATGGTCTAGCGCTAAAACTCCTGAATGCCGGATTCACGGAGTTAATCTGGACCATTGAAACTGGAGGGACACGTGTCCATAGATCAATGGTTATCCAGGAGTCTGGGTATTCAGCAATATAGGAACACGTGAGTTTTCCCTAAAACTCTACTAGTCAGAGTATATCCTATCCGTAGACACTAGGCGCATGTGGAAACATATCTGGCATGGTCCAAAGGGAAAGTTGGGAGATACACACATTGAACTCCCAAATTTCGAACTGCCGAAGTGACGTGGATGATCGATCCTCAGATCCTTTGGTATCCTTTCGAGCCATCGATCTAAGGGACCCACCCTCGACTACTTAACTAACTGGGAACATGTTGGGGAGCGACACGTGGCCCCTACTCATTCCCCGTTGAGTGTCGACTGTTGAACTAGGATCGTTGGATCAGGGGATTATGTGGCAAGCAATCTCATAGTCTAGATATTCTGTACTTTGGAGGAACCCGACCAAGAATTTATGAAGTATGAAATTGCCTAAGTCGCGAGTGTCGAAGTGGATCTCGACCGTTGGTTGAAGAGAACATGTGGCGCCATTTCCAAGAGTCTAGGGACTTAGCTCTTCAAGGGATTTACATCGAGAGGAGTCGGTAAGCCCCGAAGCTCAGAGCCACAAAGTAACGAGGACCGTGGATCTACGGATCCACGTGGATAAATCTCAGTCGTGTGATGGGGTTATGTGGCCCATTGATGTCATCCCGAGTGATGTGGACCAACAACCAAGGTGCCACGTGTCACCTAGAATTAGCCGATTCACCCATCCCTTGTGCCTATTAGAGAAGGACACATGAAACCCCCTAAGGAGGACATGTGTCACCACTTGACCCTTGTTGTGTGTAAACTATTGAATCGTGCCCACCTAGCCAACAGGGTTAGTGACGTGTCCGAGACTCTGGAAGTCTGGACAGTTTCGGGGGTTTGGAAGATTCGAACATAGTATGATAAAGAATGATTCAACGAGAATTGTCGAATGTCGATTTTCCAAGGTCCCAAGCCATGTGTCATGAATTAAGGAGGTTTGAGAATAGGTTGATAAAGGGAATTCCAATGACGATCTCCAAACGTCGATCGTCAAAGGGCTAAGGCCATGTGGCGATATTTTGGGACTTCAGAGATTTGGAAAAAGGTGTGTTATGTGAAGATCATCGAAACCCCTTCTTTAACTCTAGGATATCGGTGGAGGATGTGGACCGTTGATCTCCTCTGTGGTTTGGCGATATGAGAATTTGACAACACTTTTGGAAATCCTGAATTCTGGGAACTTTCGAAGTGTTGAAACCTTTGCTAACGCAGGCTCTTAGCTCCCAATTTTCTGCCCGAGGTCACAAGGAGGACCCCTCTAGCTGGTTTAATCACTTAGTGAGATATGTAAACCTTGGGGGAGTATAATGAGAGGGTTTTTCTTAAGTAAGGGACCAAAAATGAACCAAAGAAAGCCCAAATTTGATGCCCCATCCCTAGAAAGGGTATTTAGGGGTTGGGTGTGTTACAAATTTGTATCAGAGCATGGAAACAAAACTTGGCCTGCTTGGTCTCATGCATGAGTCACATAAAAATATTATTAGAGAACTTATGGGGTAACACCCTACCGTACCCCCTTCTACTATGGATAGATTTTTTAAAAGTCTGTATTGTAGGTTGCTAATGTTTCGAAATAAAGAACCAACTTCACCTTGCAATGATATGTGTTGTTCATGAATTGGTAGATTAGTAACTAACATAAAAAAAATTATCTGCACTCAAGCAGTCGATGAACAACAGGAGAAATACTACATAAGGATGGTGACACATCAGGAGTTGGGGGAGAGCTCTCACAATAGAGAGGAAGAATCTGATGAAAGGAGGGTGGTGGAAACCCCTCCAAATTTGGCCGAAACTGTAAGAAGACTCATGGAATAATTACAGAGTTATAAGGCTGACAATCAAAGGGTGATCAAGGAGGAGGAAAAGCAGACAGAAATTAATGCAGTCCTATTGCAAAGTCTATCAGATATACAAAGGCAACTGCAACATGGTCCAACTGCTAGTCATGTGGACATGAATCATACTAAGAAAACTCCAAGTCCACCTAAGATATAAAAACATGGTCTTGAAAGTGGCCACACCAGGAGGATCACCTCAAATAAGGCCCAACATGGAGCCAAGAAACATCCAATGGAATATTCCTCTGGAGAGGACACTGACAACTCCAAGGAATCTTCTAGTGGTAAAACAAGTTCCCATTCTCAGACAAGAGGAAAGAAGAGGAAACATTCCAAGAGTCGTGACCCTGAAGAATTCAAGAAAGACAAACCACCCACCTTCGATGGAGATATTAAGAAGGGGGAAGAAGCATAAGTGGATACTTGGCTTGAAGAAGTACTTCTAAGTCCATAACTACTCTGAAAACTTAAAGGCTCGGATAACCATTTTCAACCTAAATGGGAAAGCTTCCATTTGGTGGGTAGACCTTAGGAATGTGAAAGGATTCCATGAGAAGGACTTGTCATGGAAACAATTTGAGAAATACTTCAAGAAGAAGTACTTGTCAAAAAAGTACTTTGATGGGAAGACCAAGGAGTTATATGAACTTAAGCTGGGGCATCTCACCATTTATGAGTATACCAATAAATTTCTCGAGCTGATGAGGTATGTGCCCTACATAAAGGATGAAAAGGTAAAGATGCAATGGTTTATTAGTGGATTACCTCAATTCTACCGGGACATAATTGAGTTTGATGAGCCAATTACCTTAGAAGATAATATTAAAAAAGTAAGCAAGATATTTCTATGAGAAATTCAAGAGTAAGACAAAACCCCGTGAAGACTGGAAGAAGAAAAACAATTCAGAATTCAAGAAGAAGGAGTTTAAATCCTCGATATTTAAGAACCCTGGTAAGAGCTCTAGGATGAGCCTTCTTGCCAGAAGTGTGTATCAACAAAATTTTCCATCCTAGAGTGGAAATGAACCATTCAGAGCAACTCCAAGTAAGACTGATAACACAGAGAGAGAAACCTTGAAATGTTTTTGTTATGGAGAGGAACATCTCTTGAGGGACTTTCCGCATATGCAACGAAACCCTGGTAGGGTCTATAACATCCAAGAGGATACCATAGTCAATGATGTGGCTATGATCCTGCCACAAATTTATGCATCCTTGGATAATAGACAAGCTGACCACTGAGCTTCAGTGGTGGATATGGAATGTACGATTGCCAACCATCATGTTTCCATTTTAATTGACCTTGGTTTTAATTTGAGTTATGTTGCCCCTCAAACTATTGATAAATTTAAATTGCAACAACTTAAACATGTTAAATCATGACTGGTACAACTAGCCACTTGAACCAAAAGAAAAGTAACAGAGGTCATACCAGCATGCCAATTTTTCATGAGTGGGTTTCCCACCCAAGCAAACCTAAAAATACTTCCTCTAGGATATTAGGACCTTCTGATTGGCATGGACTGGTTGGCTGCCCACAAAACCAAGTTGGATTGTTACAATAAAACTTTGGAGTGTGAAAATGAAGAAGGAAGGAGGGTAACCCTACAAGGGATTCAAAATCGTGTCTCAGTGACACAAATATCAACCCTCCAAGTGAAGAAGTATTGCATAAAGGGATGTCCCTTGTATGCAATCCAAGTACTAAACTCTATTGAGGACGACAAACCTAGCCTAGAGAACCATCCCATATTAAGAGCATATACATATGTATTCCTAGAAGAGGTACCAAGTCTACCTCCAAGAAGGGATATTAACTTTTCAATAGAACTTGTACCAAGAGAAGTGCCAATGTCTAGAACACCCTATAGAATGAGTACACCAGAGCTAGTTGATCTCAAACTCCAGTTGAAGGAGGTGTGGGACAAAGGCTACATACAACCTAGTGTGTCTCCATGGGGAGCACCAGCCTTGTTTGTGAAAAGGAAAGATGGCACACTCAGACTGTGCATAGATTATAGACAACTCAATAAGATGACCATCAAGAATAAGTATCCCTTGCCAATGATTGATGATTTGTTTGACCAATTAAGGGGTGCTACCATATTTTCTAAGATTGAATTGAGGTCTGGATACCATCAGGTCTGAATTAAAGATGAAGATATCCACAAGACAACCTTTAGGACAAGATATGGTCACTATGAGCTTTTGGTGGTGCCATTTGGGCTTACCAATGCACCAAGCACTTTTATGTGCTTAATGAATAATGTATTCAGAAAGTTCTTGGATAGGTTTGTATTGGTTTTCATTAATGATATCCTAATCTATTTCAATAATAGAGAAGAGAATGCATAACATCTCAAGTTAGTACTCTAAGTTCTAAGAGAACACTGAATCTATGCTCAGCTCAGTAAGTGTGACTTTTTCCAAAAACAAGTCCACTTCCTAGGCCATGTTATTTCTAAGGAAGGAGTAGCAGTTGACCCTAACAAGATTAAATCCATCATGGATTGGCCTACCCCAAAGGATGTATTTGATATCAAATCCCTTATGGGCCTGGCAGGATACTATAAGAGATTCATAAAATGATTCTCCAAGATTGGTTTCCCACTCACCTCCCTTCAGAAAAAGGGGGTTAAATTCATTTGGACATCAGAATGTGAAGAAAGATTTCAAGAGATGAAATACCTTCTAACCAATGCGCATGTGATGAATATTGTAGATCCAAACAAATATTTCATTGTGTGTACATATGCCTGCAAGGAAGGGCTTGGAGGAGTCCTTATGCAAGAAGGACATGTGATTTGCTATGAGTCCAGAAAATTGAATGAGCATGAAATCAATTATGTGACCCATGATATGGAATTGGTTTCCATAGTGCATTCTTTAAATATGCAGAGGCATTACCTCCTAGGTAGGAGATTTGTACTTATGACAAACCATAGTGGATTGAGGTATCTATTTGACCAATCAAAACTCAATGTGAGACAATCTAGGTGGATGGCTCTCCTTAGTGATTTTTATTTTGAAATCAAACATATCAAAGGAAAGGAGAATAGGGTGGTTGATGCCCTTAGTAGAAGTATGAAATTAGTTCACTTGGTAGTTGTAAGCACCAATGAATCAAACATCAAAGAGAGAGTCAAAATTGCACAAGAGATAGATGCATTTTTCAAGACTGTGACATCATACCTAAAGCAAGAGCCCACAGGGCCAAAGTATGAAGGTTATCGGATGCTTGATGATGACTTTCTGACTTACACAGGAAGATTATACATTCCAAATTGTAACGACTTGAAGAGGTTCATAATGGATGAACTACAGATAAGACCATATACTAGTCATCCTGGTTATCAGAAAATGATCACGACCACTAGGAAACTATTCTATTGGCCTGGAAACACTTTGGCCCAAATGAGGATACATAGGAAATAGAGGATTCCATGAGACATGCATATCCATTTTTGTTTTCTTCTGTACATACAAATCACATCATTAGGTAGAACATCAAGGATGGTGTTCCTTTAAGGGGGAGGGGATTGTAATACCCCTGTTTCCCCCAATTTGTAAATATAACTATAATCGGCCAAGAGACTATGGCAGACTAAATATGTGTGAATGTTTGATTTGATGAACCCTTGTATAAAAGGTTCAATGTATGAATTTATGTTATTAATAAAATTTTAATATGTGCTGCACAATTGTTGAAAGGGGGGAAGTTTTCCAAGATAGACCATGGATTCTACGAGAGAGATGGTGAAGGGAAACCAAGTATGGTTGAGATGACCCTAACCAAACCAATATCTACTGGGTGTAATTTCTCAACAATACTCTGACCCTTAAATGAATTACCAGTCAGGCTGGTAGTTGGAAGGCCATGCTCAAGAGTTAATGAGGAGATGAGGGAAGGTACCCATATTTAAGGCTTCCGGGCCTAACCACGAATTGGGATTCGGATCTAGGCAACCTTGTCGAGGAAGGAAAGAAATGAGGTAATTCAGGGACAGAGACAGATCTGTGGGATAACATAGTAGAGAAAAACACTCTCCCGAGAAGAGCAGTGAAGATACTTCGATTCTGAAGTTGAGAAAGAAAAAGTTGAGCAGTAAGCTCGATCTGGCTGTAAGAAGCCATGGGTAGGGTTTCACTACAAGCTGATAAATGAGGTTGATGAGTGACTGAAGAAGTACTCGTGTAGACCTTCTTTCTTGGAGTAGAGAAAACTATATGCCCAGTTCTTGTGGGAGAAGGAGAGTAACTTTCGTCCTTGAATGTTGTGGAGCAAAGAGAAAGAATCTCTCTTAGAGCATCATGGTCTAGCTTGGGGGTGGCCAGTGGTAAATCCAGTAGGAGTGGTTGTGCCTATGGTTGGGAAGAAACGGGCACCCCTTTTAGCAGTTGCTTCACATTTTCCAGTTGTGATAAGTATTTTCATACTCTATGTATTATATTGAATGTTATGATGAAATGTCTATGTTTATGATTCAGTCTTTTAGTATTTGAACAATTATTAGGAAAGCTCCGTGATTTCTATAAACTGTTATCTCTATATGATCTTTAAATTTATCTCAGTTTTGTTGCTAGATAGTCATGAGATGTGAATCCACATGAGAGAGAGGGGGTAGGATTGGCTGAAATTCCTAATCCCTGCCAACCCTGTGAAGTTTACCTTAGTGAGAATGCTAAGTTTGAATTCTGTGGGAGAAGGGCGTCTTTCCTTTAGACTATTCACCCATCTGACCAAGGGTTCGTGCCCATGTCCTTAACCCAATTACTCTTAAAGGATTAGCACTTAGCCCCTATAATTTCCAAAGTATCAATGTGACCAAGATCTGGGAACCCCTTGCTAGTCCAAAGGGGGATATCTCTTTCGGCTTTGGGACTTCGGGACTTGTGACTCCACAATCCTCGAAAGTATCCAAAGGCTGAAGTCGCGAATTGACAAGGACCGTCGATATAGGGATCCAGTATGGATCGCTCTTATCCATTAAATCGAACATAGGAAGGGAAGTGTTAATCACTTCGGTGAATTCTTACTTCGGGAGATTTGGAATGGTCTAGCGCTGAAACTCCTGAATGTCAGAGTCGCAAAGTTAATTTGGACTGTTGAATCTAGAGGGACATGTCTCCATAGGTCAATGATTATCCAGGATTCTGGGTATTCAACGATATAGGAATGCGTTATTTTTCCCCGAAGCTCTACCGGCCAGAGTAAATCCTAGTCGTAGACACTAGGCACACATGGTGATAGATCCGGCATGGTCCAGAGGGAAAGCCGAGAGATAAACACATCGAACTCCCAATTTTCAAATTGCCAAAGTGATGTGGACCATCAATCTTCAGATCCTTTGGGATCCTTCCGAGTCATCGATCTAAGGGACCCACCCTTGACTACCAAACTAACTAGGAACACATCGTGGAGCAACATGTGGACCCTATTCATTCCTCGTCAAGTAGTGACTGTTAAACTAGGATCACTAGATGAGGGGGTTACGTGGAAACCGATCCTATAGTCCACAGATTCTGTACTCCGTAGGAAACTGACCAAGAATTTACGAAGTATGAAATTTCTGAAGTCGCGAGTGCTGAAGTGGATCTTGACCGTTGTTCGAAGAGAACATGTGGCGTCAAATCCAAGAGTCCAGGGACTTATCTCTTTGGGGGATTTATGTTCAGAGGAGTTGGTAAGCCCTGAAGCCCGGAGATGCAAAGTAACGAGGACCATGGATCTATGGATCCATGTGGATAAATATCAGTCGTGTGATGGGGGTGATGTGGCCCATGGATGTCATCTCAAGTGACATGGAGCCGCAACCAAGGTGCCATGTGTCACCCAGAATTAGCCGATTCAGCCATCCCTTGTGCCTATTAGAGAATGACATGTGTCACTCCCTAAGGAGGACACGTGTCACTGCTTGACCCTTGCCACATGTCAATTGTTGAATCGTGCCCGCCTGGCCAATAGGGTTGGTGACATGTCCAAGACTTTGGAATTATGGACAGTTTCGGGAGTTCTAAATATTCCAATGTAGTATGATAAAGAATGATTCAACGAGAATCATCGAGCACCAATTGTCGAAGGGCCCAAGCCACATGGCGTGAATTCGGGAGGTTTGAGAATAGGTTGATAAAGGGAAGTCCAATGATGATCACCAAAGGGCTAAGGCCACGTGGCGATATTTTGGGACTTCGAAGATTTCGAAAAAGGCGTGTTACACGCAAATCGCCGAATCCCCCTCTTGAACCGTAGGATCTCGACGGAGGACATGGACCGAAGTGTCGAAACCTTTGCTAATGCATGCTCTTAGCTCCTTGTTTTCAGCCCGAGGTCACAATGAGGACCTCGTTAGCTGGTTTAATCTTTTAGTGAGAGATGTAAACCTCGGGGTAGCAGAATGAGAGGGTTTTGCAGAAGTAAGGGACCAAAAATGAACTAGGGAAAGCAAAAATTTGATGCCCCATCCCTAGAAAGGGTATTTAGGGGTTAGGTGTGTTACACGACCCCATATATTCCAGAATTCTCTGTGGAACTTTGGTCCCAGTAATTTTCCCACCAATGTTTGACACGGGGGAGAGCCTTAAGGAGTGTGAAGGTGATCTTTTACTTGTCGAAGAAATTGTGAACAAAGAAATAACCTTCTGGTATATTTAACCATTTTTCTAGGGCATCTGCATCTATCTGACCTTCAAATATCAAAATTGACTTGTACCTTTAAAGGGGAGGTTCTTCCAAAGTGATCGCTTGATGAATATGTTCCTGTTGTTATCGACAGGCATTGAAGGATGTGGGAAAAATTCTCCATCATTTCATCCCTCTGTCATGTGAGAGCTTGCTCAAGGAACATATTGATAGAATCTTCTGCTCTGTCATTTTTCTTTTCTTATTCCATGGAGGGTTTCTTGGGCATGAGAGAGTTATTTTCCTTAAGAGAGACAATCTTGAGACCCAACTTTCTATACTCGAACCTCATCAAGGACATGCATTGAAAAACGATCAAGAGTAGCTTGCTCTGATACCACTGATCCAAATTATTTTCGACATGAATTGAGAGCAGAGATATAATAAATAAATGTACATAGATATATCAGATATCCAATAATATAACATATATTTATCAGGGATATAACCATAAACACAAAGATACTGTAATACACAAATTCTATTAATGAGCGAAATGTACAAAACTGTAGAAATATAGAGTGAAAGACTCGCTAGAATGGTTTCATCTTATCTCTGAGAAGAGATGTGACGACTAATCACATTCGTAAGAAGATGATTGTTACAATGAGGCTCCAAAGACCTTTTTAACATAAATAAAATCCAAAACCCTAACCCCGAAAGATGAAAAGCCAACAATTTTGTGGGCCCCATTTTGGGTAGTTTGGTGTATCAACTTCTCAGGGGCGTAACCTTGGCATATGATCTCCGTTTGGGGCACACGATATCTCTTTGGAAAGGTATTGAAGAGGAGCTTCAATTTAGGGGCTCAATCAAAGCCTTTGGCCATGATTAAGGTGTCCTCTCATGAAAAAAGCATCGTTTAGGCCCTCAAAATGGCCCTGGAAGTTTAGGAACTGAAAAACTGCTAAAAATAGTAAGTTGCCAACAAATTGTTTTGAGCCATTTGGATTAGGCGGGTGGCCACCGATATCCACCTGGATTATTTTATCTTTTAAAGTTTCATGTTAAATCTATGCATTATTATGGTGTATGTAATTGTTACTACATCATAGGCATTTCCCCCCTGGAAAACACTTAATAGACGACAATCTAACTCACCATGATCGTTCATCCATTATATTGTTATTAATCAATGAGTCGTCCATTTGTCATTCAAAATGTTATCAGTTGTAAGGTAATTGCAGTGGTTATGTTTCCAACTACGAGATGATTGCAATGGTTATGTTTCATAAGATAATCAACAAAAGATCATGTGATAGATAGTTCAGTGGTTGGAGAAGGGCATTCAATACCAGTTGTCACTTTGTTTTGGTTGATGTTGTTTATGTTTTTCTAGGATTATTGACATTGATATATGAATATGTGATGGTGATTCATTTCCAACCATGGGACACATACACTCTAGAGTTGAGCATTGATTTGAAGAAGCATAATGTTCCAAAGACATTTCTTGACAAGTTTTCCTACTGGATCATGAAGGCACTTTTATTTCCAATGAATGTGTTCTTTTAGGTGTGAATTTAAATTTATTTGGTTTCTTGGTTGAAAATTTCCATTAAATTTCAATGCACTGCATATTTATTCACTTTATAGAAGTTAAACAAAGTTTGTAAAAAATCAATGTAAGCAAGGTTTTGGCATCTATCTCTCTGATTGTTTTCTACATTTATACTTGTTTGTTGTTACCAATTCGATTGGGAATATGTTTTTAAAAGTTGAGAAATTGTTATCAAGCTATAAAATATTGTTGGTTTTGTGTTGCTATTATTAATTAAACTAAACTTTATTGATGATTATTTTTCATAGATTGTTGTCCTCTAAAGCGTATTCCCAGATGAGGAGGAGTGCTCGACAACAAGTTAGTATTAATGTTAATGAAATGGAACACCATCCTAGTGTGATGCAGTGAGTAGGTAAGTATCATTATTGATGCATCTTTTATATAGTTTTCATAGTCCCCAGTTTGAAGATAGAGGGGAGGTACTCTAGATGAGAGTCAAGAGTCAAGTGTGTTTTTTCCCCTTTTGTGGTTATGTTTATTTTAATATTCATGATTGCGTGTGTGCTTTTCTTGAGTATTGTCATATAGGTATTTGAATTTGAAATGGATTCACACAATTAGTTCGTATCCTTTTTAGCAATAGTATGGTTGTCAAGCCATGATGTTGAAAATTGTGGTTGTTGTCCTAGGAATGGTTGAGGAATTCTCTTCCACTAAAAGTCACTCAGGAAATTTCAGCAATGGTGGATTGATAAGGGATCTATTAGAAGAAGTTGATAATGAAAGGATGAACCTCATGACATTCATGGAGGTGGCACAACCCAGGTGGTATGAGAGGTCCTTTCTCTTTTCAATGCTAGGAGTCTTCTTCAATGCATATTTCCTAATTTACATTCTTTCCCCCAAACTTGAACATGAGATTGTGGGTTATATTGAAGAAGAAGATATCCACTCTGACACTGAATTTAGGAGTTGGACAAAGGCAACATTCCAAATATGAAATCCCCTACCATAGCTATAGATTATTAGAGGCTTCCCAAGGATTCAATTGTTAGAGGATTTGACTTGTTCGTTGAGTTATTCGCCACATTGTTCAGACCCACATTGGGTTCACTCAAGTCATCTCGATCTTTCCTAGGTGGCCTCATTCACCCAAGTAATCCCATTCACAAGGTCATCTCAAGCTTGTTGAGGCAACCCCATTGTTCAATTCATCTGCGCTCAACTTCTTCCAAGTGGGCCAACTCATCTGGTCCATCTCAAGTCCATTGAAGGAAACTCCATCTGATTCAATTTGGTTGTGACCAATGGATGTGTACCCAAGGGAATACACCCTATGAGTGTGATCCATGATTGTGATCTACAACAACTTGTGCTTGAAGGCACCTCAACTGTCTGTCGCAAATCCCAAGTGAATATCACTTAACTTTATCGATCCATCTAAGTCTAGGAACTCATTCTCATTAAGACTCTATCCAAGTCTAATCAAATCATCTGACTTGTCTCTATCTGCATAGTGCCTTATCCATTCACAAGTGCACCCAAGTCTCCACAGTGTGCCCTATATGTCTACAGGTGTGCCTGAGTCTCTGTGGTCCATCTTGCCAATGGGTCAAGACGTCTATCCCAATAATTCCTTGCTAATGGTCTAATACATCCATCCACCTCATGCCTTTCCAATGGGCCAAGACATCCATCCAACTCATGCCTTGCCGATGGGCCAAGGCTATTATCTAGTGCACACCTTGCCAATGGGCCAAAGATGTCATCTATTAAGACCTAGACAAAGCCAAATTTTATGTGTAAAACCCCTTACTAATCCATAAATATTTAATTATTACATTTATAGTGTTATAATTGTATGTCATCTAGAACCCTTCGTTGTACCCTTTCATTATAATTGTACACTTTGTCTCTTATATATATAACAAGGAGACCTAGTCTTAGGATCATATTATATTCTGAATTGAATATATTGTAAAAGGAGGGTTCCTCCCCAAAGTGGACTATATTCATTGATTTTTTTCATTTTTTAAGGCATTGTATCATAACATTTGGTATCAGAGCATCGATCCCAAGGTTTTTCTTCCCCAAGCGAGTCATCTTAGAATTTTCTCTATGACTTTTTTTTGGGATAATTCCGATAAAAAAATTTGTAGGTTACTTAAAAGACATATCAAGGTAACTGTGGTATGAATTTTAGCTTTTGGGTCATTATACTTTAGGAGATATAGCCTATGGAAGATAGGGTTTTTGACTCATCCCAAATTCAGTTTTAAACTAGTCATATTGGGACTTTCGCTATAAATTTTTTTGGGGAGGTTTTAGATAGTGAAAATTAGTGGAGACTTAATAGACATCTCCTAGTAAATATGATCCAAATTTTAGAATCATTAAAAAAATATTGGAAACGTGACATTATATACTAGTTCGCTCTCCAAAAAAGTCCAAAAATCAACAAGGTTTGGGAAAGTTACCATAAATTTCACTTGGCACATCAAATTTTGGTGAGACCTATGACATTGTAGAGAAGACATATCATAGTACTATAGGACAAAATTCCGGACTCAGAAAGGCTGAAATTTCATAAATACATTAGAAGGAAGGTGGGATAGGAGGACAAATTCCAAATTAAGGGTTTGAAAGGTACATAACTTATAATTGGCATAAATTTTTATTGAAAGATTTGTTTTTGGTGATTCAAAATTTGTGATAAAGAGGAAAAAGAGGACGATTATTATTTTGTCACATGGATCCAAAGGATCCTCCAAAATTTACTTCACCAACTAGACCTACAAAGAGATCAACCATGACTCAAGATGAAATCCAAGAGATTTATCACCAGATGGAAAAGAAGATCACTGAAAATAGGGAATAAATGGAAAAGAATATCACTGAAAATAGGGAATAAATGGAAAATAAGATCATTGAAAATAGGGAATAAATGGAAAAGAAGATCACATAAAATAGGAAATAGAGGAAGAAGAAGATGAATGAAAATAAGAATGACATGAAATTGAAGATGGATAACAATAAGGAATAAATGCAAAGAAATATGGATGAAATGTAAAAGAATATGGATGAAAATAAAGAAGAAATACAAAAATCCCTGAAGGAATTACAAAATTCCTTATCTTCCATGATCTTTATTGCTCTAGATGAGAGACTCCCTAAATGATATATCAAAATTCAAGGAACTCATGAAAATAAAGGTAGTATTCAAGTTGAACAACTTTTCGATAATAAGCAATTTTTAAGTGGATATAACTCTAATAGTGGAGTTAATTACGATGGGGGCCATAAATTCAAATTTCCCAAGATTGAATTAAAGAAGTTTGATGGAACATAGGTATTTACTTGGGGGAACCAAATAGAGAAATATTTTGAACTACATAATGTTATGGATGATAAGAAAATGATTCACATAGCAACTTTGAACTTTGATATAAAACCATATCAATGGTATCAATGGGTAGTTAAAAGGAAGCCCCTTTTTTATCATTATACTTGGGGTTTAAGAGAATTAGAAACACAATATGGGAAACTTTGGGAACATGACTACTTCAGTCAATTGAAAAGAATCAAGCAATTAGGTGATATTGAATATTATAATTAAGAATTTCAAGCATTGGCTGTTGGGTAGGTGTTACATTCTTTGCATGTGTGTGTGGGGGTGCGCCGAATTTGATGGATGCATCTGACGATCTCATCACTTGTTTCTCTTTATGGACGTTTGCGCCAAGTGATACTTGAGGGGGGGTCCTAGGGGGGGATAGGATTTCCCCCCTTGGTTATGAGAAGTGTTCGGCTCCGGAGAGACACCTCAAAAATTGTTTTTTGGGTGTTTTTTTTTTGTATTTTAGCATTTTTTTGTATTTTTAGCGGTTTTCTAAATTAATCCTGGATTAAGGGATTAGAGTTTCGATAGTTGTGGAATACCTAAAATATTGTGTATATTGTATTGTAAATGGTGAAATTAATACAATGAAGAGTTGAGAGGTGCAACACCAAGGAAGGTTGGTTTTCTCCTGGTTAAGGGTTTCCAATGTAAATATATGTGTACTATGTGTATGAGACATTGATTAATTTTTTTTTTGATTAATAATCTATATGCATTTGTTTACTTCACATGTTTAAAACTTACATTGGCCACAAGGGTAGATGACATAAGTGATGAACATTTTTTAGAATCTTACATGGGTGGATTAAAAGAAGACATTAAACATGAGTTTTTCTTAAGACATCTTGCAAATATTATGGAAGCTATGCAATTTTCTCATCATATTCAAGACAAGAATAAGGCTACACACAAGTCTACCATTGGACCATACATAGGAAGAAAAAATCATTTTTGTATTCATAAGACAAGCGTATCTTAACCGATAAGGTTGACACCTCGAAAACTGGATGAAAGCAGAGTAAAATTACTATGTTTCAATTGTGATAGAAAGTATAGTAAGGGGCATAAATGTAGTGAGAATAAATTATCCTACATAGACTATGAAGAGGAAGAAGATCAAGAATTGGAACTGCCACAAGATCCATATCTAGAAAAGACTACTCCAAAAATATCTTGTCATGCATTGCCCAACATCAATACTCCACAAAGCCTCAAGATACAAGGATACATAAAAAAGAAAAAGGTAATAAGATTGATTGATTCTGGTAGTACCCATAATTTCATCAATTATAAATTATCAAAAGATCTCAATTGCTTTGTATATCTCGTACCAAAGTTTCAAGTAATGATTGCAGATGGAGGTACCATAAATTGTTTAGGGAAATTCCATAGTATTAATCTCAACACGGGGGAGTATTTTTTTGATAGCCCCATGATTTACATCCAAATGGGTGGTATTGATGTTGTATTAGGGGTCAAATGGTTACAATAATTGGGAATAATGACCCTTAATTTTCAATATATTTTCATGAGATTTTCCTCAGATTGAAAGGAAATTGAGCTTAGAGGTATCCAAGGGAAACCCTATAAAGTGATAAGATCTAATAGCATGAAAACATTACATAAAAAAGGGGCACCAAGGTGTAATTGCACAATTTTTCTCACTTGATGTTCAAATATATATATCCTCTACTCCATTAGATCTCCAAATAGTTAGGTATTTGCTGAAATTCCCGAGGGTCTTCCACCTACTCGAGATAATGACCATGTTATTCATTTGCAACCAATAAGTGTAGCACCTAACATTAGGCCTTACAGGTATCCATATGCACAGAAGTCTGAGATTGAGCACATGATCCAGGAAATGTTAGAGGATGACATCATTTAACCTAGCCAAAGTTCTATCTCTTCACCAATGGTGATAGTTATAAAAAAGGATGGTTCATGGCGTACGTGTCCAAATTATATACAACTCAACAAAATGACCATAAAAGATAAGTTTATTGTTCCTTTCATTGATGATTATTAGATAAATTGCATGGAGAAAAACTCTTTATTAAGTTGGATCTTTGGTCAAGATATCATCAAATCAGAATGAGCCAGGAAGACATTTCCAAAACATATTTTAAAACACATGAAGGTCATTATGAGTTTTTGGTTATGCTAGTTGGACTTACTAATGCACATTCAACATTTCAAAGCTTGATGGATTCTATTTTCAAGCCCTTCCTTTGAAATTTTTTGTTAGTATTTTTTTATGACATAATAATCTACAAAAAATATTTGGAAGAGCATGTACAACATGTTGACAGATTATTACAACTATTGGAAGAGAAACAACTTTATGCAAATCCTTCCAAGTGTGCCTTTAGGGTTCAAGAAGTGGAATATTTGGGTCATATTGTATCTCATAAATGTGTAAAAGTGGATCCTAAAAAAATTAAATCTATGAGGGAATGGCCAATTCCCAAAACCGTGAAGAAACTTAGAGGATTCTAAGGATTTATAGGCTATCTCCACAAGTTTGTCAAGAACTATGGTCAAATAGCAACACCTCTAACAACATTATTAAAGAAGGAAGCATTTTCTTGAACTGAAGAAGCAACCAAATATTTTGAAAAACTTATGGAGACCATGTGTACAACTCCCATCCTGGCCACACCTAACTTTACAATTTTTTTTTATTTTGGATTGTGATGCCTCATGCCATGGAATTGGTGCAGTTTTAATGAAAGAAGGAAGGACCCTTGCCTTTGAAAGAATCCAAATTAAAGGATAAATCTTAGTCAATCCCATTTATGAAAAATAAATGTTGGCCATACTACATGCAGTTAAGAAATGACGCCCTTGCCTAATAGGAATACACTTCAAAGTAAAAACAGATCATGATAGTTTGAAATACTTCTTGGAGGGACGATTATGTTCAAAAGAGCAACAAAAATGGGTTACAAAGATTTTGGTTTATGACTTTGGAATTATCTTCAAAAAAGGAAAACATAATGTTGTGCCAGATGCCCTTTCAAGGAAAGAAGAAGAAACAAAAAGTTCACTATGTGTTATTTCTATTTCGCAATCTTATTGGGTGGAAGAAGCAAGGATAGAATGGAAGCAAGATCAATAGGTATGCAAGATCATTAAACAACTACATGAGGACCCGAGTTCATTAGATAATTTTGTATGGAATAATTTTTTTTCTATGGTATCATGATCACCTATATTTATGTAAGAATTCCCAACTCAAACAAAAGGTCCTTATAGAATTGCACACTTCTCCTATAAGAGGACATTCAATATTCTTGAAAGCATACCACAGGATCAAGAAGAATTTTTTTGGGAAGGTCTTAAAACTGATCAAAATTTTTTGTCTAAATTTTTGGTCTTCCGACATAATAAGGGAGAGACAATCAAGATGAAGAGTCTCCTACAACCATTATCTATACCAATTCAACGTCGGGAAGAAGTTTCAATGGATTTTATTACATTTTTACCCAAATCTGAAGGAAATATTGTCATCATGGTAGTAGTGAATTGAATGAAAAAGTATGCCCTTCTCTTTCTCATACTTTTGAATCGATTATAGTAGCTACAACATTCATGGAAATAGTTCAAAAGCTACATGGAGTCCCCAAGATTATTGTAAGTGTCAGAGATCCAATTTTCACTGGAAAATTTTGGACTGGATTATTTTCTTGTTTGGGTACTCAATTGGTCACAACTCATCTTACCACCCTCAATCCGATGTGCAAAATGAAATTGTGAATAAATGTATAGAAGGGTATCTTCGTTTCTTTGCATCCAATAAATAGAGACAATGGGTCAAGTGGTTTCCCTTGGCAGAATGGTGGTCCAACACATCCTTCCATACTTCATCAAAAATGTCCCCATTTCTAGAACTTTATGGATATCATCCTCCATCCATTACATCACCTTTGAAATGGAATACCAATGTTCAAATAGTGGAAGACCACTTAAGGAACCAATAAGAGGTTCTCAAACTATTGAAGGACAACTTGGTTATGGCACAAAATAGGATGAAACAACAAGCAAATAAACATCGCAGTGAAAGGGAATTTGAAGTGTGGGATTGGGTATTTCATGGGTATTTTTAAGGCTACAACCATGTAAACAGACGTCCCTCAAGGAAAAATATAAGGACAATAAATTAGCACCCATATATTATGGCCCCTATAAGGTTTTAAAAAGTATTGGAAGTATGGCTTACAAATTGGACTTGCCTCCAACTTCATGTGTAAATACAGTCTTCCATGTTTCTTTCTTAAAGAAGGTAATCAAAAACAAGATCCCAGTCCAAACTATTTTACCAGAGATTAATGAAGAAGGGAAAATCATACTAGAACAAAAAATAATCCTTGAAACAAGGATTAAGCAACTGAGAAATCAAGGAATTATAGAGTACCTCATCAAAAGGAAGAACCTACCAGTGGAAGAAGAAACATGGGAAGATGAGTTCTTCATGCAGAAACACCCATAGTTAGTCAATTTTCGTGGAAAACACTTGTTTGAAAAGGAGGGGCATGTTAATACCTCAACAAAGCCCCATGTTATGTGTAAAACCCCTTATTAATCCCTAGATATTAAATTATTACATTTACAGTGTTATAATTGTATGTTAGCTAGAACCCTTCATTGTACCCTTTCATTATAATTGTACCCCTTATATCCTGTATACACACACACACACACACTAAGGATACCTATTCTTAGGATAATTTTATCTCATCTCGTATTGTATTATGAATTGTGTTATAACCCTAAATTGCACTATCCATGCTTACCTGGCATCAGGTCAACTCATTTCCCTTCATTGCCAAAGCCATGCTGAACAGACTCTTCAAAAAACCTCCTAAATTAAGTAACCCGCGCCCTAACCTATCACTGGGCGCGTTGGAATGCTGGCAGGCCTTATACTGCATGCGTTGGAACGCTGGTTGGCCCACTACAACCCGCGTTTACCTAACAAAGAAAAAAATCAGGAAAGTTTCCGACGGAACGAAAAGCTTTGGGTCAGTTAACTGGAACTCCCAGCCATGCATGGCCGAGAGTTCGTCTAAAACCCTAGCTCCTTCTAGACTATAAAAGAAGGGGTAGGTGTACTATTCAAAGGGGAAAAATTATAGCAAAGAAACTCTGCCCAATTGTCGAATCTGTTTTGTCCCAACCCTTTAGCCTTTCCTCAAGCTTTAGGAGAATTCAAGCAAAGCAGTTGGAGGAAAAAGAAGAGGAGGAGCCCAGGATCAGGATTGAGGAACGATGGCCGGTCTCTATAATCATTGTAAGTTGATTCATCTTGAGATTAATAAAAGGATACTTTTCCCGTCCCAAATGTAAGAATCTTATATGTTTTATTCGATTTATGCTTAATCTCTAATCCTCTAGTAGAACAATAGCATGCATGCGTAGTTTTATCTTGATTGCAGGATCGCTTTTTGGAAGGAGCAGCAGAAGCAAGTGGATAAATCTCAACGGAGGATCTACACCAACCGTCGATAAAAAAGTTAGTTGGTTATTCCCATGTTTGCATGTGAAAAAGGGTTTTAGGTTTGGGGTAGAAGGTTAAAAGTAATTTCTTAAGGGTCATGATCTGCATGCAAGTTTAAACCCTAGCTTGTTAGTCCGTAGGGTAGAATTTCCCCACAACAGAATTGGCGACTCCATTGGGGAGATTTACTCTTAGGGTTTCCGGATTTCATTGAAGGGTTTTGGGTAGTTCAAAGAAGTAGAGTTTCAGTTTCTTTGTTTATTTGTTTTCTGTTAGGTCAAAGCTAGGAGGGAACCTGGTTAGCAATACCAGTTTTTCCTTGACTGTTGCTTGACATTGATTCTCGGGACTCACAGAGGTACATGCGACTTGCAGAAGGCCTGCACGCGTGTAACCCACTCCCTAACCTTCTACAGCCTGCGTTTGAACGCCTGTTGTAGTGGTTTTAGTAGCGTGTAGAGCCCAAGAAGCTTAATAGACAGTCTCCTCTTCCCTGTCAGAAGTTTACCTTCTCAGAGGGATTTCTGGATCCTGTCTGGGTCTGGATTTGTTTATTGTCTTGCTTTCAGTCTGCCTTATTGTGTTAGGTTATTCTTTGCATTGGTTTTCTTTTTTTTGAAAATTTTCCTTTTCTGTTGAAGTAATAGCATCCAAGCCTTTTAGAGACCCTAGTTGTCAATACCAGAGGCCTTTTTCAGGCCTGGGCTGCCTGTGTGTGTTGTTTTATCTTGGTTTTTATACAGACCCGCGACTTGTTTAAGCTTAGCCCGCGGGTACCCACGCTCTGTTGTAGTCCAGCACGCGTTTGCACGCGTGCTGTCTTGGTGACAGTTGCAGACTTGATTGGTAGCTTTTCAACTTGGGTGGGGCAGTCATCCCCTCCTGTGGTGAGAAGAGATCCTCTCAGGGGTATAGAGTCTGGAGCTGCACAGTCAGCAGGTTAGGGCATCTTATCCTTAGCCTGTGTTTGTTAGTTGATGTTTTGATAGAAAAGAAAAAAGAGAAAAAATATTTGTTTTGTGGTTTTTAGGCAAGTGTTAGAATCAGTGCTGTCTTGATTGCTTTTTCGCATTTTGTGCTCTGATTCTTTTGCGATCTGCGCTTTAAGACAGAGTTTTCTTTTCATTCTCTTGGTTTTGTTCTTTCCAACATTTTTCCTTGTTGCGTTATTTTGCAATGAAATAAAAAAAATAAAAATTTCTTGTTTCATTTTCTTCTTGGTTTGAAGATTTTGTTGTTGCATCAGTAGCTAGGAAAGAAGTCTTTTTGCATAAGTTTTTACAGTGCATTTAGAGTATAAGTAGCTCGCAGATCTGAGTGAAAATCCTTTGTATCTACTGCATGAAATCTTAGTAAATTTGAAAAGAAAAGAAGTCTTTCTTGTTGAAATGTTGTTGGTTTTGCATTTTTGTAAAAGTTTCTGTTTCCATGCATTTCTTTTTCATCTTGCTTTAAGTCTTGTTACACACCATCAGTTTCACTTTCATACCTTGTGACTTAAGAATCCCATTAAAAGCAACGCTAATTAAAATCAATCAGACTTTTCTGTTTGTAGGGTGCATACACTAGCTCAGGAATAGGGCCTTGGAATAGGTTGGAGAGTAAATTCTCCAAGGCCACCCAAACCAAACATTGGAGTCTGTCAATAGGGAGTGTAGAAGTCCAGTTACGGAAAGTTATCTGGGACCCCCCTCTAACACAGGGGCTAAACATGAGGTCCCGTAAGGAAAGGTAGCGGAGATAACCCCTCCAAAGCTGGACCGAGCGTTGTGGAGAACACATATCTAGGATTTGTTAA
Source organism: Picea engelmannii (assembly GCA_009831015.1). NCBI lineage: Eukaryota > Viridiplantae > Streptophyta > Pinopsida > Pinales > Pinaceae > Picea > Picea engelmannii. The sequence continues at coordinate 944,805 of ML785095.1, read as the reverse complement.
GGGATTCCGTCGTTTGCATTTGCCACGGAGCTTCGTGGGTCTCGAATCCGTTCAAGGTCCTCAGTTGTCTTCCAGACCATTTTCTCTCGATACCCTTGACAGTTTTTTGGCTTGATACCCTGCTCATTGTGGTCTACCCGACTATCGACTGTACCCGCCTGTTGATTGTTCACGTGCTGGCAAACTAGTTGCCAATCTTTTCTAGGGACATACACAGGTGACTGCGGGGGTATACCGCGGTACCTAGGATAGACATCGGGCCACGCTTTGCAGAGTATAGCCAGAGGGTGCTTCCGTATTCGAGTTGTACTTGCACCGGTAAGTTGCTCTAGTGTTGGTTGTTGTAACTGTTCTTCCAACTAGTTTAGTGCTTGCTTGATTTATCTGTTAGGGGTTTTCTTTTAGTGTGTGTTACTATTTGTTCGTGTAGAAGACCTTAGCGTGTCGTGAATCTTCTTACATAGTGGAGGATTCAGAGCTCCGCCGGTCACAAAGGCTTCTGGGCCTGCCGCCGGTTATACTGGAGCCACCCCCGCCACCATTGAGGCGGAAGCTAGACCATCAAGGGTCTTTCGAAGCAACCAGGGCTTTTGAGTCCGAACAACTCCCAGAGGAGTCAACCGCCAATCTTGGATCGGTTGAAACCTCAAACACTGATACTTGGCGGGGAATTATTGTGCCAATTCAATTTTACGAACACCTGTCAGTGCCTAACCCAATTATGGAACCAAACTCTGTCACTTCCTCTGGGACTTCTTCCATTCCCATCACTATTGCTACCATAGACCATCAAGGGTCTTTCGAAGCAACCAAGGCTTTTGAGTCCGAACAACTCCTAGAGGAGTCAACCGCCAATCTTGGATCGGTTGAAACCTCAAACACTGATACTTGGAGGGGAATTATTGTGCCAATTCAATTTTACGAACACCTGTCAGTGCCTAACCCAATTATGGAACCAAACTCTGTCACTTCCTCTGGGACTTCTTCCATTCCCATCACTATTGCTACCATAGGAGAAGCTTCTCCTAACTTGCCTTTGTCGGCGGTCTGAGCCACCATGGTCTCAGCCGCAACTAGGTCGCACAGTGGACCAACCCCATCTATCGCGGCGACCACACCTCCTTAAACACCTAGTGCGATAGGCCCTCCGTTTTCATATGGTATGCCTAGTTCAGGTACAAGTCCTGCACTCACCTCTTCCACTTTATAGACTTTGGGTCTGGGGGCAGGGAGCTCTAACGCTCCTCTGCAAGGTCAACCTGGGGGTATTCCTATCCCTTTCAATGCTTTTCCTTACGCTGGGGGTCATATCCCTCCTTCGTCCCCTTCGCTTAGTGGATTGCATCAGCAGTCCGCCAGGCAACCTGCACACACAAGTCCTTTTGGAGCCGGGAGTCAAGGAACACCTGCGCAAACTCAGCTGGTAGGTTCGTCACCATTTGTTTGGAATGAGACGTTTGGTAATAACACTTTCGCATCCGCTGCTTTCCCATCTGGGGGCACACCCATTTTTAGACAGTCTACGCCGGCACAGGGTACTATTCCTGCACTGGGGGCACATATACTAGGACCTTGGAACTCAGGACAAGGATCCGTTCCTTCATCTGGAATGCCGCTCTGGGATAATTCTTTCCACAGTCAATGGAACCCCGGACAAACTTCTATGCCTCTCCCATCGGGACCGGCATGGGGTAATCCTTCCCAAAGTCCGTCAAACACGATGAACGCCCAACATCCTATGTCCTTCATGGGGAATCAACCAATGATGTCTCCTCAGATGCAAAACCCTTACACTGGTCAGGGCCATGGTTTCTACCAGAACCTGGGCCAGCAGCCAAAATTTTGCTGGCAACCTGGTGCTAGTCAAACTGCAGGACCCTTTTATCCCAGCTATCAGCAGCAACCTAAACTACCATTCTTAGCGACGTTACACTTGCCAGATTTGACATGGTTGTTAAATGATCCTATCTGTCATGATCCGTGTTGGCCTCCTATGCCGACGAAGTTGCCTTCGGACATCCCAAAGTTCGAGGCCAAGCCTAACGAAGATCCAGGTGATCACGTGACTACTTTCCACCTTTGGTGTTCATCTAACTCACTGAAAGATGACTCCGTCCAGTTGCGATTGTTTCAACGCACTCTTATTGGGAGTGCCACGAAATGGTACATTGAGCTTGATCATTCACGATACTCTTCTTTTGGCGAACTGGCGATGGCATTTCTTAACCATTTCCAGTTACCTGTGAGATACGACGCCGACACATAGTTGCTAGCCAATTTCGAGCATACGACAACGGACCATATCTCAGACCATATCCGAGAGTGGCGACGTCGAAAGAGTCTTATCAAGGTACCCGTCCCACCAGCATTCCTGCTTGAGTGGTTCCTTAAGTATTTAGTTCCGTAGTTATCCAAAGACGTCGCAACTTCAGGGGTTTTCACCGAGGAAGATGCCATCACGAGGGCTCAACAGTTTGAGCTTATCTATTCTCAGTCTGGTCTATTGTACACCATCCCGCCGGATGCACCACGATCGATTCTGGATAAAACCAGACAGAGAGCCAGACCACATGCCGATGGTATAGTTGGTTCGGCACAAACCAAGCCCGCTGAGTAATTGACAAAACAATTGCAGCAATTATCTATACAACACTCAGCGGCCAGCCAAACTACTGCTTTGGCTGCTCCTCCTACTCAAACATCGGAAGTACACTCTGTACAGAAGACTAACCCAAAGGCCACCCAGCAGCCTGAAGGGAAGAAAAAACAATGCAAAAAGGGTAAGGGGGATAAGAAACATTTGATACTTTTTGCAGACGACACCTCCTGATTCCTGATTCCTGGGCTCACTCATTTAGCATATCAGTACAGATTGGTGAAGAATTGGTAATGTATTTCAGCCATCAGATGCTCTTCTGACCTCACACATTAGGGGGCATCTGTTATAACCCTAAATTGCACTATCCATGCTTACCTGGCATCAGGCCAACTCATTTCCCTTCATTGCCAAATCCATGCTGAACATAATCTTCAAAAAACCTCCTAAATTAAGTAACCCGCGCCCTAACCTATCACTGGGCGCGTTGGAATGCTGGCAGGCCTTATACTGCACGCGTTGGAACGCTGGCTGGCCCACTACAGCCCGCGTTTACCTAACAAAACAAAAAATCAGGAAAGTTTTCGACGGAACGAAAAGCTTTGGGTCAGTTAACTAGAACTCCCAGCCATGCATGGCCGAGATTTCGTCTAAAACCCTAGCTCCTTCTAGCCTATAAAAGAAGGGGTAGGGGTACTATTCAAAGGGGAAAAATCATAGCAAAGAAACTCTGCCCAATTGCCAAATCCGTTTTGTCCCAACCCTTTAGCCTTTCCTCAAGCTTTAGGAGAATTCAAGCAAAGCAGTTGGAGGACAAAGAAGAGGAGGAGCCCAGGATCAGGATCGAGGAACGATGGCCGGTCTCTATAATCATTGTAAGTTGATTCATCTTGAGATTAATAAAAATATACTTTTCCCGTCCCAAATGCAAGAATCTTATATGTTTTATTCGATTTATGCTTAATCTCTAATCCTCTAGTAGAACAATAGCATGCATGCGTAGTTTTATCTTGATTGCAGGATTGCTTTTTGGAAGGAGCAGCAGAAGCAAGTGGATAAAGCTCAACAAAGGATCTACACCAACCGTCGATAAAAAGGTTAGTTGGTTCTTCCCATGTTTGCATGTGAAAAAGGGTTTTAGGTTTGGGGTAGAAGGTTAAAAGTAATTTCTTAAGGTTCATGATCTGCATGCAAGTTTAAACCCTAGCTTGTTAGTCCGTAGGGTAGAATTTCCCCACAACAAATTGGATATATTGTAAAACAATGTTTCCCCCTCAAAGTGGACTGTAATCATTGAATTTTTATCATTTTCTAAGGTGTTGGATAATAACATCATTTGAGGTGCACATTGCCAATGGGCCAAGGTGACTTAACTGACTAAGATATCCATCCAGGATGATGTAATGGAGGTTCCCAACGCAACTCTAGATGAGGGAATTACATACTCCCCCACTAAAAATCATTGTCGTCCTTAGTAACAACTTCAAGAACTTCTTGTCCTCAAGTCCACTATCGAAATCCAAGCATCCTTTTGCAATCAACACCCAACTATTATGTATCATACAAACCAAAGTTGTCCTACAACTACCTTCATTTGATCCATGGACAAGCACCCCCTTGCTCAACTTTTTCACAAATTCCTCTAGTTGCTATTGCCTTTTGTTGTGGTGGTTGCAATCTGATCCGCCACTACTACGACTACCTACTACAACTATGGAACTCAACCTTCATCAAGAATATCAACCAAAATGTCCAAGTGTTGCATCTCTAGACCTACTACATATTCTATACTTAAACCAACTTTATATGCTTCCACATTTTGACGTCCTCCATGCCTTGAACTATTTGGGTAGCTAATCCAACCATCGCATCCAATCCATGAGAATGTACTTCCACATGCCCAAAATAGTATTTTCCATCCACACTTTGGTCACTTTGAACAAATCTTCCTGGACCAAGGTAAGGTTGCCACTCTTTCTTCAATTGTCAAGTCACCTCCCACAACCTAGTATTCTATCATCTCTATTGAACCAAGGAACCTTCTTCAAAGACACATTAGGATCCATTGTCAGCTTCTCATTAGTGATCCAACCCATTGTAGCTAAATGAGAAGTCCATGGAAAGTGGATTTTAAGACAACTACCAATGTCCACAGTTCATCCCATGTCTAAGTCACGTGAAAAGTTTGGAATGTGTTTTTTTCACAAGAAATGGTATATTTGTATTAATATAAAAAGGCATGGCCAGAGCCACAGAGTACATATAGAGTCCTCAAAATTAAAAAATTCTAGCTCTTACAGAGCTTCTTTTAGCCTATTGTTTTTCTTCCAATAATCCTTGTCCCATTCTTACTACTACAACTAATTTTAGCTACTTAGATACGACAAAAACTTATTACAGACTGAGAATTTAAAACATAGAATTGCCAGGATTCACTTTTTGTTGTTGTTTCAAGAGATTTCTATGATTGTTCATGTTCCTCCTCTACTCCCACTAGCACATTTAGATATGATAAAATTACCACTTTTTCTTCCTTTCCTTCTGTCGACCCTGCAATTGAGTTTGAATTACCAGGTTCCTCATTCTTTTGAGTTGTCTATTCTTGAAGAGAAACAAGTTTGTGATGCAAGAAATATACTTCATCTTGGAGTTGGCTGATGAGAGAACGGTGTTGACTGAGAGTATCAAATGTAAATGTTGTTGTAGAACTGAGGGAATTGACTCCGAGAGTCAATATTTTCCTTTCCTCATTACTTGCCTCCAATTTCTCATCAACATTGTCTATCCATTCCCTATTATCCATCCTTTATTCCTTGTCCAGAATAATTCACAGAGAATTGTCTTTCGTACTGAGAGTGGGGTATTCTAGTAGCTTGAGAAAATTCTCTAGAGATTCTACAAATTTTTTGCTAGAGCCAAGATTTCCTTCTTCAAGGAAATGCACCAGATTATATCTACTTATTGCAGAGTCTAAATATGATGAAAATTCTTGGGTTTTCTCAGCTAGCCCAGACTTATCAAAGGTTAAGCGACCCAAGCGATTCCAACACAAACTCTAGATCCAAATTTGAATATGGTCATGGAAAACAATATTTCCAATTGCATATTTAAGTGTGCTTCCAACACATACTTGATTTCCCATGCCCGAGATATCCTTCACAGGCTAGCCATGCATCTCCTGGGTATAATTGATGAAATACTCCTTAATTTGGTTGAAGAGACACACTTCACCCACCTCATCACCTTCCACAATGATGAACATACTGCTCCCTTGTGCCTGAGCCATCATAACCAGAGTGTTTTTAAGCTTCCCATGTACAAAATCCATCCTATGAATGATCTCACCACGCGTTGACTGATAGCAATTCAAATTTTGAATGACTATTTCTAGGGTTATGAAGGAGTTATACACCATATATACTACACATGTCCCTTCCACACATCAATGATGACGTACCACGTGCCTGATTCAATATTTACGGAGAGGGAACCACCAACACCTTTCCATTCACCCCTATATGACCAGGATCTAACTCAATTGCTTTGTTTGCTAAGGAGTCTGCCATAATGTTATGATGTTGAAGGATGTGAAAGAAATGGGGTTGAAGTCCTTGAAAAGGATGTTTAATGCGGTCCACGAGATTATATAGGCTTGTTTCTTTTGGTGGGGAGGCCTTAATGAAATAATGAATTGTGTTTTTAGAGTCGCCAACTATATTAAGCTCGATAATATTTCTTTTATTTGCCAATTGAATGCCCATAATCATAGCATATGCTTCTGCTTTATTATTGGTTGTGGCTCCTAGATTCCAAGAATAATCCATTAATTGATTTCCTCTAGGGTCAAAGAGAACCCCTCCCTCACCTGCCTTCCCAAGTGAAGATTTTAGAATATTACTAGTGTACCTTCGAACCAATTCTACACTCGCATTCTTCCAATAATCATCTAAATTTTGGGTCATCTTTCCAATTGTCTCACCCAAGTGTGCATGAGATTATTTCAAACCTCTCCTTGGTCCTCACATGCCAAGGTTTCTACACCATTGCCTTGTCATCTTGGTCTACTCCCTATCCTACCATACATGTCAAATAATTCTTGGCTTCCTTGGCCAAATATTTTGTCATCTTAATCTACCTACTAAAGACTAGGTCATCTTGCTTAGCCAAATAGACATCCATCCATAATCATTGTTGTCACCATGGTGTCCATTATGCATGTAGGATATTTAATTCCACTATATATTCTAGTGCATCACCATTCATTTAGAATTTGTCACCTCAGTATGCACCAAGAGTTGTCGTAATTTTTTCAAACAACATAAGGACATTGGCTAAGGTCTAATCCAATAGAAAGTTGTGGCACATAATGAGTCATAATTTCCAAGTGTTATATCATTAAGAGAGTGCATATCTATGCCTTGTAATGCAATTATCTATAGTTGACTTAGAATGTCAAAAGAAACCAAGTTGTCTCTTTGTTAGATCTAGTTTGGGGAATTTGAGATTTTATTGACAAAAGTAGATATGAGGTATTGTTATACATGTGTATCACTCCAGCCTAGTATATCTTTTTATTATCATGCATATTCAATATTTGGTGTGCATTCTTCTATCCATATCAACTGATTTGAAATCTTTGACCAAGAACTAGTTTTGCCAATTGGATTGTGGAATAGAAATAACACATAGTGAACCATATTTTTCTTCTTCTTTCCTTGAAAGTGCATATACCACAATATTATGTTTTCCTTTTTTGTAGATAATTTCAAATTCATAACCTAACATCTTCTTAACCCCCTTTTTTTTCTCTTCTGAAGATAATTGTTGCTCCAAGAAGTACTTCAAACATTCATGATCTGTTTTTACCTTGAAGTGTCTTCCTATTAGGTAAGGGATCATTTTTTTAACTACATGTAGTATGGCCAACATTTATTTTTTATAAATGGGTTTGAGAAAGTTTTTTCCTTTAAGTTGGCTACTTTCAAAGGCAAGGGACCTTTCCTGAGGCATCACACTCCACAATAAAGGTTTTTGTGAATTCATGTGTGGTTAGGACAAGAGTTTATCAAATAGCCTCCTTAAGTTTTTCAAAAGCTTTGGTTGATTCTTGAGTCCAAGAAAATGCTTCCTTCTTTAATAATGTTGTTAGAGGTGTTGCTATTTGACCATAGTTCTTGAAAAACTTGCAGTAATAGCATGCCAATCCTAAGAGTCCTCTAAGTTTCATCAAGGTTTTTGGAATTGGCTATTCCCTCATAGCTTTAATTTTGTTAGGGTCCACTTTGACACCTTCTTGAGATACAATATAACCCAAATATTCCACTTCTAGAACCCCAAATGCACACTTGGAAGGTTTGAATAATTTTTTAGCTCCTCCAATAGTTGTAATACTATGTCAACATGTTGTACATGCTCTTCCCAATATTTTCTATAGATTAGTATGTCATCAAAAAATTCCAACAAAAAGTTTCTTAGGAAGATTTTGAAAATAGAATACATCAAGCTTTGAAATGTTGAAGGTGCATTAGTAGGTCCAAATTCCATTATCAAACACTCATAATAACCTTCATGTGTTCTAAAGTTTTTTTTGGGAATGTATTCCTGCCTTATTTTGATTTGATGATATCCTAAATGAAGATCCAACTTAGTAAAAAAAAATTCTCAATGTAATTAATCTAATAATTCATCAATAATAGGGATTGGAAACTTATATTTGATGGTCATTTTGTTGATCTCTCTATAATTTGGAAACATATGCCATGGACCATCCTTTTTCGTAAACATAAATATTGGTGAAGATAAAGCACTTTGGCTAGGTTGCATGATGTTAACCTCTAACGTTTTTTGGATCATACACTCAATATCACTTGTATGTGCCTATGGATACCTTTAAGTCCTAATGTTATGTGTTACACTTCCTGGTTGCAAATGAATAGCATGGTCATGATCTCAAGCATGTGGAATACCCTTAGGCATCTCTCCAAATACCTTGGAATGATTGTTAATAACTATTTGGAGATCCACTTGAGTAGAGGATATAGATGTTTGAACGTTGAGTGAGAAAATTTGTGTAATTACACCATGGTGTCCCTTTTTGAGTAATTTTTGTCATGCTATCAGAGTTTATCACTTTAGAGGGTTTCTCTTGGATACCTGTAATCTCAATTTCCTTTCCTTCTAAGGAAAATCTCATGAAAATATCTTGAAAATTAAGGGCCACTATACCCAATGATTGTAACCATTGGAACCCTAATACACCATTAGCACCACCCATTTGGATGGAAATCATGGGACTATTCAATAAATACTCCCCCATATTGAGCTTAATACTATGGCACTTCCCTGAACAATTCAGGGTACCTTCATCTGCAATCATTACTTGAAACTCTAGTGCTGGAAATACAAAGCAATTGAGTTGTTTTGCTAATTTGTAATTGATGAAGTTATGGGTACTACCAGAATCAAACAACATTATTGACTTTTTCCTTTTTATATATCCTTCTATTTTGAGGGTTTGTGGAGTAATGATATTGGCTAGAGCACGACAAGATATCAATAGAGTAGTCTCTTCTAGATATACTTCTAGATATAGATCTTATGAAGGTTCCAATTCTTAATCTTATTTCTCTTCATAGTCTATGTAGAATAATTTCTTCTCACTGCATTTATGCCCCTTACTATACTCGCTATCACAATTGAAACATAGTCCCCTTTCTCTTTTTTCATCCATTTGTTGAGGTGTCAACCTTTAATCCCTGATGAAGTGGATCTTGAAGTAATGAATGGTCATGTTTCCGAGATTCAGTATTTGTGCTCTCTAAATGTGACAAATTACTCCCCATATGTGATTGAGTCTCAACAACCTTGTTATCCTTATTATCATGACTTATTTGGATCTCCATATCCCTATTAGGGATATTCTATAAGAGAATGGTTTCAAATGGGCTTCATGGATTTTTGTATTTCTTCCTTATTTTCCTCAATCTTCCTTTTCACATCATTCTTATTGTCATCCATCTTCTTTTCCATTTCATCCATCTTCTTTTTCATTTGATATTCCATTTCCATTTTAAGGTATTCCTAAGAATGTGTTAAATCCACTTGTTTCAACATACTACCACTCATTTCATCAACTTGGTTCTTTAGTTAGGTTAGCATGTTTTTGAAGTCTTCACTTTCTTATGTAGTCATGTTATATTTTTTATGAGGAGTATGAGTAGTATTTCTTGTAAAACCCTTTGCCATATGAGAAAATAATAATTCTCCTCTTTTCCCTCTTTATCACAAATTATGGATCACCAAAAACAAATCTTCCAATAAATTTTGGAGACTATTTGGTTGGTTGACCTTTGTCCTGATGCATGTCTGAAGTTTGAACCCTTCCGAGTCTGAAATTTTTTCTTGTAGTACTCTGATATGATTTCTTAAGATCATGAAAGTTGCAATCTACACCTTCACTGAAAAAAGATATGGAACAATTACCAAAATGACTTGTTTAAGACTAATTTTAGGATTAATAAAAAATCCCAACCTCCACAAGATATTCTCATAAATTATAATGATTTGGAATTTGAAAAAATTTCCACAATTGATTAGTTGTTTCTCCCCAAGATTATGAAAATATTAGAGTCTGAAACTTCACCGAAATTTTTTTATAGTGAAAATTAAAAAAATGACTCATTTGAGACTTATTTTAGGATTAATCACAAACCCTAACTTCCATAGACAATATATCCAAAACTGTAATGAACCAGAACTTGAAATTTTGGACCACTTTTTCCTAGCTATATTTCCTTAGTCTCCTCAAAATTTTGCTATCTGAAATGTCCCCAAACAAAGTTATAGTGAAAATTCCAAGATGACCTATTTGAGGCAGAAAAAACCTAGGATTGACACTATGATACCAAATTTTATGTACCAATGCCTTGAGAATGATAAAAAAATTAATGAATAACAACCCACTTCGAGGGGGAAACCTCATTTTACAATATATTCAATGTACAAGATGAGATGAGATGATCCTTGGTATAGTCAAAATTCCAAGATGACCTGCTTGAGGCAGAAAAAACCTAGGATTGACACTATGATACCAAATGTTATGTACCAACGCCTTGAAAATCATAAAAAATTAATGAATAACAACCCACTTCGAGGGGGAAACCTCATTTTACAATATATTCAATGTACAAGATGAGATGAGATGATCCTTGGTGTATATATATATATATAGGAGACAATGGGTAAAATTATAATGAAAGGGTAAAATGAAAGGTTTTAACCAACCTACTAATATAAAACTAGAATTATAATACCTCAATATATAGGGCTTAATAAGGGGTTTTATGATTAACATGGGGCCTTGTCTAGGGACACCTTTACAATGGACCTGTCAAGTGATACAAATAGTTTTCCTTTACCTTCATTGGTGTAAATGTGTTGAACCTGTACAAAATAGATCTAGCTAGAAAATACCTCACACATTTGCAGAGAGAAATTGTGAAAGAAGAAGCAAGAGAGAAAGAATGGACGAATTCTCATTAGCCGTAATGAATAATAAATAATTTACACATGATATAATACTCATCCAATGCGCACTGGAGGAGAAGCCAATGTGCCATAGTGGTGGTCTAGAGTGATCCAGACACACACTAGCAGTTACTGGAGTAAACTGCAACCTAGTCTAGTCTCTCAGGCAGTTACAGTAGTGAACTACCACCTAGCTGAGTTAACTAGTCTACAAGTCTTCAGTTAACTGACTGAAACATAGTGAAGTGAGGAGGATATCTGGGAAGCATGGGTAATGCGCTAGTCTGATGATGATACCAAGGCTAATGCACATTAGCTGGTGATGATCCCAATGTTGCATGGTGAAAAAACCAATGCAACATCTAGACTCCACTCAACTAGTCAAGCTGAAGTGAAAACTGAAGAGAATATTCTCCCTGGAGGAATATTCTTCCTAAAATATAATAGATTGGATAATGACTAATAAACAAGGAAAAACCTTAGGAGAAAGAAATCCTAGGTGTGTGTGAAGTAACTCCAACACCCCCTGGACATCACTATGGTGAAAATAAAGAATGGGTCCCGACAACAAGGCCATGTTAGGTATCCAAATACAAAAGATACACTGAAATAAAGTGAGGAAATAGGGAAAACCTCATGGGAACCCCCCCCAAAGGTACAATGTATGTAAAAATAAGAACTACAGTTTCTAGGAAACTGTTTCCTTCACTCCAAGACGACTTCCCAAAGATTGGAACTTCTACTCAGTGAAGGTCTTAGTGAAGATGTTTTTCGTTTGTTCTGCTGAAGTACAAAATTGTAGGTCGATGATCCCTTTGTGTACTAAGTCCTGGATGTAGTGCATGTGGATCTTGAAGTGCTTTGTCCATTGCCTCTAAAATGGATCTTGGAAGAACTTCAGAGTGCTCTGGTTATCACACCAGATGACGATCTGCCGATGAAACCAAATTCCAAACTCAGTGAGAAAATGTTGTAGCCACATAGCTTTAATGGTTATGTTAACTACCCGTTTTTAGTCTACCTTGGCTGAAGAAAGAGAAATAATAGCATGCTTCTTGCTCGACCAACAGATAGGCCCGAAACCAAGACTAAGTGAGTAACTAGATGTGGAATTGTGATCAGTGTTGTCGCTAGCCCAGTCAAAGTTAGTAAACTCGATGAGATATAATGTAGAGTCTACTCATAATGAACCCCAAAGGTGATGGTGCCCTGTACACATCGAAGGATATGCTTTGCAACATTCCAATGTAGCTCATGCGACTCCTGTATGAACCTGTAAACTGTGCCAACTACATAGGAGAGGTCTAGTTTGGAGTTTGTGAGATACAACAATCTCCCCACTAGTTGTTTGTACAATGTGTTGGCAACTAGTGGAGTGTCCCCGCCATACTCAAGTTTGACTCCTGATAGGAAAGGATTTGGAGTAGACTTGCATTCTGTCATGTGAAATCTCTCAAGGAGATCTCGTGCATACTTGTCCTGAGACAGTTTGATGCCTGATGCATCTTGACTTATATCGAGTCCAAGGAAGAAGTGTAGTGGACCCATGTTCGTCATCAAAAACCTGTCATGTAGAATCCTCTTGATTGCAACAATCGTTGAAGTTGAAAAATCGGTAATCATCAAATCATCAACATACATAACTAAGAGTAGAAGTGAATCAATCGTCCTGAGCATGTAGACATTTGGGTTTGATTTACAATGTACAAAGTTTTGTGACAACATGTAGGAGTCCATCTTGGAATACCATGCCCTCATAGCCTGCTTGAGGCCATAAAGAGACTTCTTCAGTCGACAGACCAAAGATGAATCCTGCATAAATTCCTGGGGCTACTCCATATAAATCTCCTTAGACAGATCACCGTGAATAAATGCATTCTTCACGTCCATCTGATGGATTTCCAATCCCTTGGCCACCGCAATGGAAAGTGCCAAACGTATGGAATCCATCTTCACTGCTGGAGTGAAGGTCTCATCATAGTCAATGCCATGCACTTGTTGAAAGCCTTTGGAAACAACCCTAGATTTGTATCTGCTAATATGTCCATCCATTGTGCTCTTAGTCCTGTATACCCATCTACATCTAAAAATTTTCCTTCCAGAAGGAAGGGGAACTAGATCCCAAGTTTGGTTCTTGAGGAGGGATTTGTACTCCTCCTGCATGGCTGATTCCCAAAAGGGATTTCCAAGAACCTTGCCATAAGATTGTGGATCTGAAGACTGAACCAAGAAAAGATGCTTGGAGGGAAATGGTTCAATGGTAGTGAGTGCAATAGGAGTCTCCTCAAAATCATATCAAGTCCTCCTAGTATCGACTGGATCACCAACAAGATCCCGCGCATCTTGAAGAATAGTCTGAGCCCACTTGGGTCTCTACTCTGGCTCTGCATATGCTTATGGATGAACTGAATCTTCATATAACTGTACTGAATTTGTATCTATATCATCTGAGTCCTAAGAATCATAATTCTCATATGAACAAGAGTCGGCATGTGCATGCTCATCATCTCAGACAGGTGGAAGAATGAAGGTGTCTGCATGCGGCTGTTGAGGTACATGTGAGACACTTTCCTCGAATTGGAAACTTAACTCAATGATGAGCCAGTCCGAGGAAAGATAAATAACTATGTATCCCTTCACAACATCGAGGTAGCAAATAAAGATACACTCTGTTCTCTGTGGATCAAGTGTCTTCCTCTTTTCAGAGGGAATTTGGGCCCATGCACGTGAACCGAAAATATGAAAGTGGGTCACTTCCGGTTTGAGGCCTCTCCAAGCCTCATAGGGGGTCTTATCCTTGACAGGTCTATGGGGAGATCTGTTTTGGATGTAGGTTACACAATTAATTGCTTCGGCCCATATTCTCTATGGTAGCGACTTTGCATGTAGCATGCAAGATGCCATCTATTTTAGAGATATGTTTTTCTGCTCAACAACTTCGTTTTGCTGCCGAGTATAGGGAACTGTGTGCTGTAACTGAATCCCTTCCTCATGACAAATATTATGGATCTCATGATTGACATAATCTCCCCCATTATCATTTCAAATGACTTTGATTTTCTTTTTGGACTGTCTCAACAAGGGCTTTGAAATATTTGAGGTGTTGAAAGACCTCAAATTTTTGCCTGAGAAAGTAAATCCATGTGAAACGTGATAAATCATAAAAAAAAATTAGAACAAACCTCGCTTTTCTGATTGATGGATGCGGAAAAGGACCCATGAGGTCACTATGGATCAGATCTAAAGGAGAGGAAGTTCTTTGAGTCTTTCCTTTGTCGAATTTTTCTTGAGGGTGTTTTCCAAGAACACACCCCTCACAGATTCCTTTGGGGAAATGGATGCTTGATATCCCATCAACCAATATTTGCTTGCTAAGTTGTTGCATATATCTGAAATTCAAATGCCCGAACCTTTCGTGCCATATCCTGCTACTTTCATCAGCATGGGTAAGCAGTAAAGAAAAATTTGGTTCAATAAATTCAGAAAATGTATACAATCTAGATTGATGATTGACCTCACCAGTAGAAACCCTAGATTTTTTTTGCATGTCATAGATGTCCACTACATTTGATGTGAATATGAATTTATTTCCAGTGCCAAAATTTTTCATGTAATACATGGAGAGAAGATTGATGGAAAGTTTGGGAACATGCAACACATTCTCGAAGCTTTCGTTGGTGAGTTCAATCTTTCCTTTGCCGGTGACTTCGACTGGAGAGTTGCCCCCCATCATAATATGAGGACCTTTGCATGCATCCAATGAAGAATAGAATTATTTTGTGGCAACCATGTGATGTGATGCTCCTGAATCTACGATCCAAGCATCGAGAGAGGAGTTGATGACAATCAAGGCATGGCTAGAATTTCCTTTCTTGGGATTCTAATATTCTGGCTTCTTCTTCTTGGCACCCATGGGAATGCGATCTCCAAGCTTGTTTTGCTAAAGTATTTGAGTCATTAGATCTATTTTTTTATGCATGCATGCGGATTCTGGATGGAATCCTTTATGGCAGTATGTGCATTTCTCCCCTTTTCTCCCCTTTCCACCTTTGGATCTAGAGGCATCGATGAAGGGTTTTGAGTACCCTTCCTTCTTCAGATTTGCATGATATTTCCTTTTGTATTTATTTTTATATTTATGATATTGATGGCTTCCATATTGCATAGTAAGTGCATGCGCCTTTGGGCCTTTGATTTTTCCCATGTTGATGAGATTGGTTTTCTCTTGTGTCAGGGATTCGATAAATTCCTCAAGAGGAGGCATCTTCCAGGTGGCTCCAGGGGCGAATTTGACTGAATGGAATGTGGATAAAAACATGGAGAATTCAGGACCAAGTTTGGATAGAATTGTGAGTACCATTTTTTTCCCTCCTTAGATTTATCAACCCCGCAAGCTTTGAGTTGCGACAGTAAATCCTTGTATTTTGTAAAGAAATCTTGGAGATTGTCGAAGCTTTTTGGATCCAATGTGACCAATTCCACCTAGATCATGTGTCCCCTCATCTCATCCTATTTTCCAAAGAGCCCTTCCAAGGTGGTCCAGGCTTCATTGGGGGTTTTACAGGAAGATATGTGAAAAAGGAGATCAAGAGAGATGAGACTACAAATTGTTCTGAATGCTTCATCCATTCGATTTAGATACTTGGATTTTTCTATAGATGATGTCAGTTATTTCTATGTATTCAAGGTTAACCTTTAAAATCCTCTGGTTCAGAGATGCACGATTATTCTCTCCTTCCATGCAAAGTAATTGTAAGGTGTAAGAATGAATTCTTTTGGGAATTCCATCTTTTCGTTGTCTTCAATCTTTGGTACTTGCAAAAAATAATTTTGTTTAGCTTTGGTTAGCAGTCCGTTGGCTCTGATACCATGTAAATGTGTTGAACCTGCATAGAATAGATATATCTATAAAATACCACACACATTTGTAGAGAGAAATTGTGAAAGAAGAATCAAGAGAGAAAGAATGGAATAATTCTCATTAACCGTAATGAATAATGAATAATTTACGCATGATATACTCTGTATAACTCAACCAATGCACACTGGAGGAGAATCTAGTGCACCATAGTGGTGGTATAGAGTGATATAGACACACACCAACAATTACGAGAGTAAACTACCACCTAGTCTAGTCTCTCGAGCAGTTACGAGACTGAACTGCCACCCAACTGAGTTAACTAGTCTACTAGTCTTCAGTTAATTGAATCAAACAGAGTGAAGTGAGGAGGAGATCAGGGAAGCATGGGTAATGTTATAGTATGGTGATGATACCAAGGCTAATGTGCATTATCCGATGATGATCCCAATGTTGCATGGTGACAAAACCAATGCATCATCTAGACTCCACTCAACTAGTCAAACTGAAGATAATATTCTCCCTAGAGGAATATTCTTCCTAAAATATAAGAGATTGGATAATGAATAATAAACAAGGAAAAACCTTAGGAAAAAGAAATCATAGGTGTGTGTGAATTAACTCCAACACCCCCCCTGAAAATCACTATGGTGAAAATAAAGAATGGGTCTCAGCAATGAGAACATGTTAGGTACCCAAATACAAAAGATACACTGAAATAAAGTGAGGAAAGAGGGAAAACCTCATGGGAAAACCCCCCCTCAAGGTACAATGTATGTAAAAAGAAGAAATACAGTTGCTAGGAAACTATGTCCTTCGGTCCAAGAGGAATTCACAAAGAATGGAACTTTTGCTTAGTGAAGGTCTTGGTGAAGATGTCTTTCATCTGTTCTGCTGAAGGACAAAACTGTAGGTCGATGATCCCTTCATGTACTAAGTCCTGGATGTAGTGCATGTGGATATTGATGTGTTCATCCACTGCCTCTAAACTGGATCTCGACAGAACTTTAGAGTGCTCTAGTTGTCACACTAGATGATGATTGATCGATGAAACTGAATGCCCAAATCAGTGAGAAAATGTTTTAGCCACATAACTTGAATGGTTATCTTAACTACCCCTTTGTACTCTGCCTCGGCTGAAGAAAGAGAAATAACATCCTACTTCTTTCTCAACCAACAGATAGGCCCGGAACCAAGACTAAGTGAGTAACCAGATGTGGACTTGCGATCCGTGTTTTCACCAACCCAGTTAGAATCAGTAAACCCAATGAGATCTAGTGTAGAGTATGTTACATAATGAATCCCAAAGGTGATGGTGCCATGTAAGTATCAAAGGATACACTTTACAGCCTTCCAATGTAGCACATGCGGCTCCTGCATGACCTTGGAAATTGCACCAACTGCATAGGAGAGGTCTGTTATGGAGTGTGTGAGATACAACAAGCTCCCCACTAGTTGTCTGTATAGTGTGTTGTCAACTAGTGTAGTGTCCCCGCCATCCTCAAGTTTGATTCCTGATAGGAAAGGAGTCAGAGAAGAATTTCACTCTGTCATGTGAAATCTCTCAAGGAGATCTTGTGCATACTTGGCTTGAGACAGTTTGATTCCTGATGCATCCTGAATGATATCGATTCCAAGGAAGAAGTGTAGCAGACCCATGTCCGTCATCAAAATCCTGTCATGTAGAATCCTCTTGACTGCAACAATCACTGAAGTCGAGCAACCGATGATCAACAAATCATCAACATACATAACTAAGAGTAGAAGTGAATCAATTGTCCTGAGCATGTAGACATTTGGGTCTGATTTAGATTTTACAAATTTCTGTGACAACAATTAGGAGTCTATCTTGGCATACCGTGCCCTTGGGGCCTTCTTGAGGCCATAAAGAGACTTCTTTAGTCAAGATACCAAAGATGAATCCTGCATAAATGCCTGGGGCTACTCCATATGGATCTCCTTAGAGA
Organism: Picea engelmannii; assembly: GCA_009831015.1. Classification (NCBI taxonomy): domain Eukaryota; kingdom Viridiplantae; phylum Streptophyta; class Pinopsida; order Pinales; family Pinaceae; genus Picea; species Picea engelmannii. The sequence continues at coordinate 926,858 of ML785095.1, read as the reverse complement.
GATCACCGTGAATAAATGCATTCTTCACGTCCATCTGATGGACTTCCCATCCCTTGGCCACCACAATAGAAAGTGACAAATGTATGGAATTCATATTCACTACTGGAGCGAAGGTCTCATCATAGTCAATGTCATGCATGTGCTGAAAGCCTTTGGCACAAATCTTAGCTTTGTATCTGCTAATGAACCTATGCTTCACTCCTACCATTTCTTCCCTGTCTTAGGTGGGGGTTGTGGAGGTTGGTCTATTGGTTATGTTTCTGGTGCATCCTCTGTGCCATTTCCTTGATTGGTGTCCTATACCCCATTTTATGGAGGGTCCATCTCTACATCTATGCATTGTGTCACCTTGGTGTTCCCCTGTTTCACTGTCATATCCCCTTTTGTTGGGACCTTCCAGTCTGGTTCCCAATCTTGCATGACCAACTGGATGTCTTCTTCCATTATCTTGTATTGTGTTTGGACCCACTCCTCCCTTGGATCCTTCTTGCCTTTAATGTACATGTGATGCATGTCTGTGCGAAACTCCATGATTGGTCCATATGCCTCCACTAACTATGGTGACATGTGTGGTGCATTCTTTATACTATGTCAAATTCTTTCAGCATAGAGAAAGAATTATATGTTGTTGTCCATTTGTTTCCTCTTGTTTTTTTAAAACAAGAAATTATGGTACTTTTCCACTACGCATGGCTTCCCTCTCAGCCCTAAGAACTAGGTGTCCTCCGAATCTCCCCATGCTGTGAAGGAAATCAAGATCAGAAGCCAAGGGTAGTGACAATCCATTCCCTTATCTTGGGATTCTGCGTAGTCCAGTAGAAACTAGTTCATTAGGAGTGGTACCCAGCTCATTGTAGTTGATCTGGATTATTTTCGGCACGAAATGAGAGCGGAGATATAATAAAGAAATGCACAGAGATATTGCAGATATTCAATAATATAACAAAAACGTATCATAGATGCAACAATAAACACATATATATAGTAATACACAATTTCTATTAATCAAAGAAATGTACAGAGACTGTAAAAATACAGAGTGAAAGACTCGCTAGAATGGTGGTAGCTTATCTCTAAGGGGAGATGTGATGGCTACTCGCATTCGCAAGAAGATGGTTACAATGAGGCTCTGGAGGCCTTTTTACAATAATTGGGAATGCCAAAAGTCCTAGACATCCAAAAACCTAACCCTAGGAGATGAAGCGCCAAAAGTCATGTGGGCCCCGTTTGGGTAAGTTGGTGCATCAACTTCCCGACGTCGTAACTTTTGCATACGATCTCCGTTTTAGGCGTGTGATAGCTCGTTGGAAAGGTATCGTTGAGGAGATTCATTTTGAGGGCTCAATTATGCTTTCGTATATCATTGAGAACCTCGATCTCGAAAAAACTTCATTTAGGCCCTCAAAATGGCCCCGGAAGTGAAAACCTGCTAAAAATAGTAAATTGCCAAAATGGCCAGAAAACTGTTTTGAGCCATTTGGAAAAGGTGGGTGGCCCCCGATATCCACC
>ML785095.1:887796-918562 GCA_009831015.1 Picea engelmannii | reverse complement strand
TGTATGTGTGTGTCGAGAACCAGGAGCACATCTAATTGGAAACCTGCGAACAACCAAGCATCTGCAGAATATCATATATACCAATTCTGAGGTAGGCATTCCCATACTCAGATCACAGACTAATGAAATTAAAGACATGGGTCATGGCCACCAATCATACACTATGGATCCATGCCGTCAAAATATAGCATAGCCACCGGAATACACTGTGGATCTATGTGAGAAATTGCAAATCAAGATGACATGGCCATGAAACATACACAGTGGATCTATGTGTCACAAATTATACATACTCCATCACAACCTGGATCACAAGGATGATAACCAGGGTCTTCAAATTTGTCGCCCAAAGTACGCATCTAACCATGTGATTACATGTGTTGAAGTCGAACATGGTAGAAACCATTTGATTACCGGTCATTGATGTAACCATTAACAAGTGCGAGGGAAATCACCATTGATGTCAATGACTCCCAAGGTACCATGGTACAATCCATCGAGTGTGAATGAATGAGTTGAAGTCGAACATCTGATGGAATCTTTTGATCAGGGGTCAATGATGTAAACCCACTGTCGAAAGCGAGGAAACCTGCCATTGAGGCATGCAAGCTCCAAGGTACCAAATAATTTCTAAGTCTTGATTCTGGATAATGAGCTGAAGTCGACAGAACAAAACTCATCACAGGAGGGCCTTGATGTATCCCCCATCAATGACACGAAATGAGTAACATATTTTGAAGGTGAAACAAATTATGATGTGAATTGGACTTGACACAGGGAAGGCCGACACAGAGAGAATGAATAACTGTAGATGGCCGACTCAATATAGGTTTCAGATGGACTTCTCTCGAACAAATGAATGACACGACCATTGATTTGGCAGCATTGACTCAAAGACGACACAAGGAATGACCTTGTAGCAAATCAAATGAGAGACAAATGGATTTCCCAAACCGGCTTCAAATGATGAATAGGGGGTGTCATGTTCAAGAGTGACACTTACTGCCAATCAATACGAAGATAAAACATATCCCTTTTCCCAAATTTTCCCCCACCATTTCTGGAGAGTACATCTTTATTTTTACGCAAGCTTGAGGAGGATAACATATGCTTGTTGATATAAGCTCATCCTTCGGACGAGTCCCTCGGAGTATTTTTAACGAACCCTAAGAAGGAGTGGTTCGGTCCCATCACGGGTCTGTCAATGTTTGTTTAACCAGTCCAGAGATAGAAAACTCGAAGGTTTTTCAAGATTATAGAGTTTGGAAAAACACTTAAAAGATAACTCTCTCAGTTCCTTTTTCATAAGATAGTCTGGATAAGACCGAAAAAGAGATAAATTATCACTCACCAGACGCGTACTTCAAATACTTTAGCGAGCATGAAAATAGCAAGGTTGCTCGACGATCTTTTCATGTTTAGAGAGTCTGAAAAGAGCTTAAAGAGGACTCCAGGGGGGTTCCTTTTTCGTATAACCTTGTTGAGCCCGAAAAAGTGATAAAAGTATGCTCGATCATGTTCTCATGTTTTTTACGAGCGCAAGAACAGACAAAAACGACGCTCAAGGTTTTATGTAAAAACCATAAAAAACAATCAAAAACACGCCATAACGAAGAAAAACATGTCCATACCCCTGTATTGAATAACCAAAATCATCACACCTGCAAGAAATACACTCAACATAACATTGAGAGATTAGGGTTTAATTGATAAATAATCATAAAAACCCAAAATGATATAGTAAAAGTAAATAAAATGAATAAAAACTCTTTTTTACCACATCATTTTACATTTCCACTATTGAGCTCCAAAACCCCCTTTTTACCCTTCGAGTTTGGCGTCAATTTGCGGGAGCTACAAGAGACCATTCAACGAGCCGTCTGCAACATTAAGGTAAGATCTTCATCCTCGACATTTTCATGGTTTAAATTTTTAATTTCATTGGTTAATTCTTCAGTTTCAAGTTGTTTTTTGAACCCTACATGTGCGTTGGCATTCTCGTAGGCAACCCATACGGGGCCTGTGAGAATGTTGCGTTCTCGCAGGTGATCCTTAAGCCACCTGCGAGGTTCTCACACTGTGCTAATGGGGCACCTTCGAGAACCACAATGCTCAATTTTTTTTTAGCCAATGAAAAGATCCAGATCATGAAAAAAGTCATTAATCTTCCTTTTATTCTCCTTGTGCAGATATTTGACCAGCAACATGGTGCTTGAGTGGCGTGAAAGGGAACATGAAGAGGATAATGCAATGGATGAGAATCATCCTCCTACCATAGCTGCATTGAGAGATTGTGGGCTCTTGAAATACTTTCGCATCCCAGGCATGAGGGCCCAAGTCAGACTACTAGAGTACCTAGTCCGTATGTAGGACCCAGATCAACAGGTTTTTCATGTGGGAGCTCACACACTTACCATAGACATCGAGGACATATACTTTTTGACAGGATTGTCTCGACGCGGATACTATGTCAGCCTGACCGGTAGTAGAGGTGGTGGGCTAAAGATGAGTGAGTACTGCAATCAATACTGCGTTCCTGAGGCTGAGAGGCAGAAAGGAAAAGTGGCTATCTGGGGCGTACGAGACTTGACCCTCCGTACTATCCTTTTTACTATAGCTCGGATGGCTGGGAGTTCTGCTCCTCATATGGCATTACAGAGCTACTTCCAGTACGCCATCTAGTGTAATGAGCCTCGAGTATTCAACTGGGAAGATGCTGTGCTTCGCAGTATCAAAAAACAATTAACTAAATGCAGACGTGGTAACTTGAAGCAATTTGGGTATGGATCTTTGCTGGTGTCCTTCTTCCTTGAAAGGGTCCCTGTATTTATACTACAGGTTGAGTGGAATATACTGGGTCCCAGGGATCCAAGGATGTTGAGATGGTGTCGTCTCATGGCCCGACACATAGCAAGACCGATCGTCAAGTACGATGATATCTTCTTTGACTGGCTTCAAACCCAGATGTTGATGGTCGATGACTACGCTTATGCCGGGTTGGATTTTCGAGGAGATCTGGATTTAGCACTACCAGAGGATACTCAGTGGGGTGACCTTGGTAAGAGGTACACACATTTTCTCTTTTTAAATGTTTTTGAATTTTTATCATATTCAAATGTTTTTGTTTTTATATATTCATCCAAAGACTAATACAAAATCGTTTGTTGATAACACAGATGTTGGACCGTATAGACCTCCCAACACTTCTCCCATCCAGCGGCGAGGAGAGGTAGCGGCAGCACAACAGTATGCTGAGGATTATCAGGTGGTGGAACAGAATTTAGAGGGCCTGACAGCAGACATTCCAGATATGACTCTGGAAGAGGTTCCACGACGCGATCAACGTCATACTGTAGGGATATCAACAACTATGAGTTGACTGCTCTGTAGGGTTGCTAGAGCAGTCGTGTGTTACCGTGAACGTCATCCATGACGTCACTTTGTAGAAGCTATGAGCTTCAAATTTTGATATTTTGGTCTTCGGACAAACTTAAAAAAAAAAAAAACTCTTTTGATCATTAGATATACATACGGCTTCTACTGGTTACTTTATATTGTGTGAATTTTGATGTGTTTAATTTATAAATGGTTCAAATGTCTGTCCAATACATAATTAGCCAATGCATCTGTTAATGTATTAAGACATCTAGGAATATGCTGATATTCAATGTGATCAAAATAACGTTCCAAGAGGCGAATTCGCAAATACACCCGTAACAAAGTAGGACTTCGAATAGAGTAGATATTACTTAGCTGTAGTACTAAAAGCTGCGAGTCAAGTCGCACAACCAAATGACGAATTCTAAGCGAGATAACATCAACCAATAATTCAATAACAATGCTATATTATGCAATGTTGTTGGTCACACGGTTGAGACACACACCTCGTAGAGATACAAGTTCATTTGTTGGGGCATAGATTGCCCACGCAGTGGACGCAAGGTTCCGAGTACTACGGCTAGCACCATCAGCGAAGCCAATATAGGGTAGCAAAGACTCCGACATCTGGAAATCAAACACAACGTCACATAAGGGCAGAGACCGGATAACGTCAAAAGCAAACTATATTAACACACACAAAGTATGATACATAAAATACAAGTAATTGTGCACAGATAATTTATGCATAGTACTTCTTCAAGTAAAACCCATTCCTGGGTTCACTCAAAGGGATACCATCGTAATCTACCAGCTCATATGCTCCTTTTTCCAAAACTCGACGAACAATGTAAGGACCTCGCCACATGGGTTCGAATTTCTCAGCTCCTAACACATCTCGATCCTGTTCATAGAGAAGAACAAGATCACCTTCAGAGAAAACACGAGGCTTGACATGCTTGTCATATTGTGCCTTGACACATTTTTTCTGGGCTTCTATTACTAGAGTGGCATCACGTCGAGTTTCGTCTAATCGCATTAGATACAATAGACACTCTTCTTCAACAAAAGTGTTGGGTAAGAGTTCGACAGCTAGTTTCAGAGAGGGTATCTTGCATTCTATAGGAAGAATGGCTTCCACGCCATAGAATAATTGAAAAGGAGTAAACCCAGTAGCGGATTTTACAGATGCCCGGTATGCCCACAATGCTGAAAACAACATTGTGTGCCAACTTGTTTTATGAATTCCTATCATCCGTCGAAGCATAGTTATAAGAACTTTTTTGATTGCTTCGACTTGACCATTAGCTTGTGGATAATAGGGCGTTGAGTTATCATGACGAAGACCCAACTTTTCCGTAAGTTCCGACATCATAAAATTCCTAAAGTGACTATCGTGATTAGTGACAATATCTTGGGGAACACCAAAACGAGCTATGACATGGTTAAAAAGAAACAACGCTGCAGTCTTTCCATTATTATCGAATGTCGGCATCGCCTCGGCCCATTTTGTAAAGTAATCAATAGCTACAATGATGTAACCATGCCCCCCGACCGAGTGAGGGTGACATGTCATGAAATTGATGCCCCATTTCGCAAAGGGACCAGCTAAAACTACAGGATGAAGAGGAGCAGGATGTGATCGAATTTTCTGATTGTAGGTCTGGCAGGCATGACATTTCTAAATGGCAGTAATGCAGTCGTTGAACAAGGAAGGCCAAAAATAACCTGCACGTAAGATCTTCTGGGCAGTAGCATACCCAGACATATGACCACCACATGCTCCGAAATGACAGTCATTCAGAGCTTTCTCGGCTTCGTCATATGTCAGACAATGTAAAAAAACAGAGTCAATTCCCCGACGGTAAAGAGTATCCCCGAGGATAATGTATTGACGAGCTTGATAGCGTATGCGATGACGTTCAGTACTAGACAAAGCAGGCCAGAAAGTCTGGGTTTGGAGATATATAATGATATCCCCATACCAAAGATCGTCAGTGCTAATAAGGAAAAGAGATTCATTGGGTAATGAATCTACTGCTAGATTTTCCGTGGCAAAGTGAGGAAAATCGCATATCAACTTAGCAAAAACTAAGGATTTCTTAGACGTGGCGCGATCGAATTCCAAGTCAAACTCCTGGAGTATGACAATCCATTTGGAGTATTTTCCCCCTAGCAATTGACGTGTCAAAATGTGTTGCATAGGGTTGCAATGGGAAATCACTGTAGTTTTCCTTGAGAGAATATAATGCCGGAAGCGTTGGATGGCTTGAACGGCAGCCAAGGCCAGTTTTTCAACATGTTGATATTTGATTTCAGTGGATGTGAGAGTTCGACTCAAGTAATAAATAACATGTTCATCGTGCACATCATCCTCTTGGACTAGAAACATGCCAATAGTATACTCCGAGGCAGCAAGATAAAGAAAATAATCACGACTATAATCGGGAGGAAAGAGAAGCGAAGCTCGCATGAGGGACAACTTCAAAGCTTCAAAAGCATTGTTGGCAATGGTATCCCAAACGAACTCTGAATCTTTCTTTAACAGCCGTGTAAAACCATGAGTTATCTCGGCGTAATTAGGGATGAAATGACGGAGAAAGTTTGCTTTCCCCTGCAAACTTTGCAACTGGCACAATGTAGAAGGAAGAGGGAGATTAGGAATCACCTCAACCTTAATAGGATCCACCCTGATCCCTTGACGTGAAACGATAAAACCTAGAAGACAGCCAGATTCTACGCAAAAAACGCATTTATGAGGATTCAAACGTATACGATATAATCGATAGTGAACAAAAATAGCTCAGAGATGAGTGGGGTGATCGACTTGGCGCAAAGAATGAGTTGGTAAATCGTCCAAATAGGGTTGAACGATATGCTTTATATCATGAAAAGCATAAGACATAGCGCATTGAAACATCGCGCCAACGTTCTTAAGACCGAATGGAAGTTTCCTATAGGCAAAAGTACCCCAAGGACAAATAAAAGTAGTCTTATGTTGGTCCTCAGGAGCGATGTTAATTTGATTATAGCCAGAGAAACCATCCATGAGAGAGAATATTTCACTTCTGGCACAGTCATCGACAATCTGGTCGACGAAAGGGGTTGGAAAGTTGTCTTTTGGACAAGCTTTATTAGTATCCCTATAATCAACAGATACAAGAACACTGCCTCCTTTCTTATCAATTGAAACAGGATTGGAAACCCATTCTGTCAGAGCCACGGGATAAATAAAGCCAACTTTTAGAAGTTTTTCAACTTCGAGCTTGATAGCCGCTGCTTTACGTGGGTGGACTGGACGAAGGCGTTGGTGGATAGGTTTAGCTTCGGGGTATGTCTTTATCTCATGTACAACAATTGAAGGGTCGATACCTAGCATTTCTTCGTAGCTCCAGGCGAATATGTCATGAAACTCTTTAAACAAGGATGTATAAGTGACTATTTCGTCGTGGGAACACAAAGCTCCAAGATGAACATTTTCTACAATCCCAGGTTTAATGGATATGTCAATGGGAATCGTGGGTGAGATATTACTGAGGTTCCCTTCGGCAAACACATCATGTGCAGACCCGAGAACTGTCGAAATGACAACAACGGTCGACGGAGTCAAAATCCGTTGGCAGTTCTCAAGAGTGTGTTGTTCCAGAAAGAGTATGGAACGATGATGCCCATCGTCCCAAGGGGTATCTTCCATGATGGACATGATCATCTTGTCAGTGGGAAAAATAACACGAAAAGGATCAGGAGACAACTCATCAAGAGAGGGGGTAGAAGGTGTTGCCGTTTGAATGGCCTGATAGGCTGATTCAATCGGACTTAACGGCATGACATCGTCAAAATGAGTATGAGCTCCAGGGTCAGGGACTATCTAAGGGTTGGAAGACACAGAAAGTTCGTGAGGCACGATGGAGATCATGTTGATAGAAGAAACTGACGGGCGTGGAACATCGGGCGGTGGAATGGGAAAAGTACCCATTAACGAGGAGTCCTTTAAAAGGCCTACCTCGACGTTCTCATAACCCTGTGGGGTTTTAGCAATAAATGACACGTTACTAGTACGGGTATCAGAATTGAAGAAGGCAAGTTGGTCAATGGTAACGAACTTTCCTTGATGAAGGAAACATACGACACGGAAAAGAGTTGACACAATGACGTGCATGGAATCAATCCAGCTACGGCCAAGTAAAATATTATAATCAAGGGGGGAATCAAAGACTTCCACTTCAACTTGTACCGTCTTACCTTCTAGTGTGATAGGCAACGAAGGAAGAACACCGTAAGGCTTAAAACCAGAGCCATTAAAGGCTTTAAGAGTGTTTTGTGATTCATTCAAGGGAGGAGAGCCAATGGCTTTCCAACAAGCAAAAGACATTACACACGTTGAGGCACCCTCATCGATAACAGTTCGACAAATGTTCTTGTCAGAGACAACAACTTGTATCTGGAACGTGAGTTGCGGGGGTAACCATGGAATGTGATCATCCAAGTCAAAGACTATTAAGTTCGTATCTATCGGGTCAATTCCACCTATAGCTTTCAACAATGCCTTCCGTTGTGCAGGACAAGACTGAAGGAATTCAAGGGCTGACATCACTGAAGGTGCCTGGGCCAAATCTTCCACAACGCTGTAGTTCTGGGCCGCACGAGCATGAGGATTGAAATATGATTTCCTAACGACACCCTTAGGAGGTGGTCACAGAACTGTGTCGAGGTTTGGTCGTTCGAGATGAAGAGCACTGTTTGTAGGTGGAGTCGGTGGAGAGGGTTGTACCAAAGCAAGAGGTAAATCGTCAACCTTCTCCTTAGATGGAGTATAATATTTGGCTCTAGTCGTGAGTGTAATGTTGTTTTTCTTAGAATCACCAGTACACATCAAAACATATAATGTGGTAGAAGTAGATGGTTGGTCGTGAATGACCAACTGAGCCTGTTGTTGAAATGGAAAGGGTTGGGACAAGACTGTCGGTGTAGATGGTTTCGGGGTTCCCTGAAGGAACTTAGTGACCTCGGCAAGTCATGGACAATCCTTCATGTACTGATCGTCACCACATATAAGGCAAGGGTAGCAGGTTTTGCACTTATCCCGATCTTCAACATGGGTATTTTTAGGCTGCTCTGTTTGATTATTATTTTTACCCTCCTTATTCTTGCCTCTCCCTTTTTTCGATTTATTTTTACCGGTTGGGGTAGATTGAACGACGTTCACCTCAAAAGTTTTACTGGAGGAAGTGGCAAGAGACGGAGCATTTTGAACATTAGAAGAAACAGACTTAGGGTTGGTGCTTGAAACAGAATGTGATTGGGCTTGGGCAGTACCAATCACACCGTCAGCTGCATGTGAGGCAGCTGGAGTAGTTGAAGTGCTGGAAGTACCAGGACGAGGTAAATCAGGTAATAAATCATAAAATATTCCCGTTTGTGAATAAACAAGATCAAGATATTGATCACGACTTATAGCCTTCTCTTCCGTGACAACGCCACCCATGGCAATGTCCTTACCAATTTCATTCACAAAGGATTTTGTAAACCATTCGACCAGTAACTGATCGGGGAGTTCAATTTTAATGAGACGTCGTCTCCTTCGCCACTCATGGATATGATCCGATATATGAGTGCCTTTAGTCTATTTGAAGGAAGTCAAAATCCCAGTCCCAATATCATAACAGATTGGTAACTAGTAATGCGTAAGGAAAGCCATAGCTAGGGTGTTGAAATCAGAGAAGAAACCTCATGGAAATTCAATATACCACTTCGCAGCAGAACCGGTAAGGGTTCGTTGAAAAAGACGTAAACGAATAGATTCATCCATCAATGAGTTAGATGAACACCATAGGTGAAAATTCATAACGTGATTGTTCGGGTCCTCTCCCACTTTTCCATCGAATTTCGGAATGTCCGATGGAAGCTTGGCTGGAATAGCAGGCCATTGGGGAGAGTGACAAATAGGATCATTTAGAATCCTAGACAAATATGGCAAATCCAAAGTAGCAAGAAAAGGTAATTGTCGATTCACCTGTGGGTACTGGTGACTTTGAGGTGGAATCCCTGTTGGCAAACCAGTAGAACCGTAAGCAGTATGCCCATAGTGGGAAGACCTAGGCTGATTCGGTGGTGGTTGGAGAGGATAGTATCTCGGGGGATTATAACCTTGTGTGGGGATATGAGTTTGAGCATTCGTACCCCAAATAGGAATTAGGATACCTGGATATGGTTGGCCAATAGTAGGGACAGGCTGCTACCCCCCAGTCGTTTGAGGAAGATTTTGTATCATTTGATTCCAATACTGGGCCAAAGCAGGAGGTATATTTTGTCCAAAAGGTGGGGTTGGTCCCCCTATCGTAGGTGGAGTTCCAACCGGATGTTGTGTCGTAAGCAAAGGTTGCGTAGTATTTGGAAAGTGTCCGGTAAGAGGAAGTTGAATTGTACCACCTTGTCTACCAATAGGAATCTGCAAGTTTGGTGTAATGGACAGGGTAATGCCACTAGGATTAGGATTACCAGAAGGAAATTGAGGGAGTGTTGGAATAAAACTGGGAATAGGATGCCTAGAAGGACCACCAGGAGTACCATATGGGGTTTGCAGAGGTGTTGGAACAGAAGCATTCAACAAAGCATTCAACGCATGGTATCCGGGTGGTAGTGTTGGAGTAACATTGGGCGTTAGCTGGGTGTTTATAGGAGGAAGACCAGCTGTAGTGAACCCGGTTGGGACACTTGTAGTGTTCGCGAGATGGGCCATCTCAACAGGGAGAGTAAAGTGATAAGTGGTATTCACCGGTACAGTCTCTGTCTTAGAAAACACCGGAAGGTTAATTTCAGAGACCACAGGCGAACCAGGACTAAAAAGGGTCCTACGGAAATCACCTACAGACCAAAAAGGATCTTGGCCTTCTACACTGGGAAAAGGCCCAATGGGTGATCCAGAAGAAGTAACAACTAGTTCTCTGGAAGAATTTAATCTCACAAAGGGTCATTCACCACGGAAAATTCAAAAGTCCTCTCTAGTATTGGTAACTTGAAAAGGTTCTAGAGGGTCAGGTGATTCCACTTGTGGTGTGGTAACAACTACGGCTTCACTGTGCTGAGGAGAGCCCTCAGGTGTAGCTGTAGGCAAGGGTTGTGAAACGTCCAGATGCTCTGGAGATAAACCCTGCATTCTACATGAACAACGTGAGGGAGCTATTGTAAACGAGTGACAAGCTCCGTGAAGAAACTTGTATGGTCAACTTTGAGAAACAAACAACACGCGCTAGTAAATAAAATCTAGGAAGTAATCGCCAAACAAACAAGACCTTCTAATTTTGAAGCCACTAGTTGGTGATGAAATCCAACATCGCAACAACGAGACGAGAAGGGGTGGGGCTAGGGTGGAAAAGTTACACTGACGACTTGCTTAACGGACTTACACCCTGGTGCAAGCTCCCACACATAATCGTGGGTATACCCTCCAAGGAGCCCGAGTGAGTTTGGTCAACGTCAATTCTAGGTACCGTGAAGACTTTCCCCTTCACAGTCACCTCAGGTAAGAACCTAGAGAGATAGGCCACTAAGGTCACCACCAAAAACAATAAAGCCTGGGGGAACAGTCGACAGTCCGATCCACACACAAGGGTAGGGTATCTAGCCCGAAATCAACTCAAAAAGCTTCCACTCATCATTGTGGGTATACCTTCGAGTAATCCCCGTAATACGTGCAATCTCTACACTGATACCAACAAAGCAGGGTGAGTAACTCTGCCAATACCAATGCGACCTCGTGCTTGACCCTTGTGTGAGAAGGGCTTCCTAGGACAAGATGTTGCAAATGGAATTTTAACACTCCCTAACACAAGATGCTATTGTGTGTTTTATGCTTTTGGAGAGTGTATCTCTCTTCCTACTCCAAAGTGCTAGCCTAGCTAAATGTTGGTGTAAAAGAGCCCTAGAAAAGAGTTTCTAGATAAATTTTATGATTATGTAGTGTTATTAAAGGCTGTTGTTTACTCAAAGGTAACATAAATGAAACTTATGTTGTATGACTCTGACCCAATAATGAAAGGATGAGAATGAAATATAACACTTTTCATTCAATGAATCCTATGTATGGGAGAGAGAGAAAGTTTTCCAGATCAACCTTGAACTATAATGCAAAATTTCCTTTCAAAGGCCAACACAAACAATCATTTATCAAATGAAAATTCTCTATTGTGTCTTTTTCAAATACTTCAACAATCTTAATAATTTGATTTTCAAAGTTTTCTAAAACGAAAAGAATTTTTGAAAGAAAAACCTTTTGTTGTTCACTTTTCAAAAAGGACTCAGACTATAACAACAAGAGTACAGAAAATCAAATCAAAAAACAGGCAAATAACCCAATTCACTCTTTCAATGAAAGCAAAAATAAAGAGCAAACCAATGCAGTCTTTTCAAATGCAAAAGAAAATGATCTTTCAAACCATAAACAAATGAGAAAACCAAGCAAACTTAACTTTCAACCAATCACTGGATCTTAAATAATCAAACACACTCAGAGAGAATGGTTTTGCCAAGAAGAGTCAAGAAATGAAAGTCAAGCCACAAATGACAAGAAAAGCCTTGAAACCCTAAGACTCTTCATGTATGCAACAAAGAAAAGAAATATATCAATCCATGGTCCAAGAAATTCATAAGAGGTAATCCAACTAATCTGGGCAGTTGGAAAAACCAAAACTCAAATCCAAATTTTGAAAAAATAATGTTCGCAGGTAGGCTATATAACACAGTGTGAGAATCACTGATTCTCGCAGGTGACCCTTGAGCAAGGTGCGAGAACCTCACACTGAAACCTATAGGCAGGGTGCGAACCTTACCAATTCTTGCAGGCTGCAATGAAGTGCAGTGCGAGAATTCCTAAACATAATAAAAAATTTGAAAATTGAAGCAAAGTTGACAAAGGCTTCTGGAACCAGAAGGTCTATCAGGATATCCTGAAGACTCAGAGACTGATAGGATAGGAGAAAAATGACAACAGAGCAAATGGCCACAGAAAAAGATCAAAAGCCACAAAGAAAAAGGGATTATTCCCCAGTGGAGTTACCAATTTTGTTATTGGATAAATCCGTAAGTGCGGACACAAACCGATCTCCCTAGATCCACCTGGATCTAGAACAAAGCAAGACAGAATAATACTCTTTCCCTAGATTTTGACTATTGAATGAACTAGGAGGCAAGAACAAGTTACATACCTTATAATCGCTTCCTATGGTCTTTGTTTCTCCTGCTTCGCTCCAGTGCTCTTGTGCAGTCAAGACCAAGACAACACAAACCAACCAAAGTGAAGAAAGCACAATCTATTCAACAGTCAATCTATGTATATGATCAAGGAGTTATACAATAAAGTGGAACTAACTTTATGGGAAAGGGACATATTACTGTATCATAATGATGGAAAGTAAAGATTACAACCTGAGCCTTGATGTTGCAAACTTCCTTTCGATGGCCCTTGACTCTGACACACACACTTGCTCACTTGCATGAAGAAGATCAACCACCTTTGATAAACTTGCTAGAGTTCTTAGCTGCTGTAGCATCAGTTCTTCCCACAATCCTTTACACTAATTCTCCAATGAATCTCTTGCTTGTTTGCTTCTAACCTTTTCCATGAGAATTCCCTCCATATATAGGAGAGAATGGATTAGTTACTTGGATAGGAATGATCCCAAAATATTAGGGAATCCAGTACTAGGATAACCATTCGAATTCCATCTCATCCTTCTAGAAGATTCCCTTGTAGAAGCTTCGAGAATTCATCTTTTTCCTTGCTTAAGACAGAGTTCGCACCCTAGCAATTCAACACAGTGCGAACTTCTCGTACCCTGGCTTAAGGCAGCCTGCGAGAATCATACATTCTCGCAGGCAAATATACTAGTAGCCTGCGAACATTCCTAAAAAAATGTGATTTCAGGAAAGAGATGAAAGTAACTTTTCTAAGGAGAAAGTTCTAATGAAGAGCCTGAGTACACCATCATAAATACATCATCATGACGACCAAAATCATGGGTAACAATGATTCTTGCTATCAAGACTGTGTCAATAGAGATTGGTCTATCTGCTCATATGTACCCCCCATGCATGTAGGATGAGAGCAGTTTAACACATGCATTGACTTTGTTGTTGCGTCCAAAGTGTGGGATTTCGAATAGGTTGAGGAGTCCTGCTCGCTCAAATCCTCTGGCCCAAGCCTTGGTTATTGGTATGCTCTACTGTGTGAGTGTATCTACTCTGAGTTCTAGGTATTTGTGGGGCGCAAGTTTAGGGAACTTCACCACATCGGTAATTTCATGGTTTTCATATTTCAATTGGGGTACCTTCCCCAATATGTCTTCATCAATGATGACTTCCTCTGGAATGTCTGGGGTCACCAACGTATAGTCTGGATTCCTCTGCAATGTGACCAGTGGGGAATCATCATTTCTAAGCGGTATGTAGTCAGGAGGAAACC
Source organism: Picea engelmannii (assembly GCA_009831015.1). NCBI lineage: Eukaryota > Viridiplantae > Streptophyta > Pinopsida > Pinales > Pinaceae > Picea > Picea engelmannii. The sequence continues at coordinate 904,725 of ML785095.1, read as the reverse complement.
TCAACTCTAATGAGGATGTGCCAGGGGTTTCCTCAATCTCTGATTCGATTGCTAGAGATTTTTTATGATTCTTCCTTGGTACATATACTACTACTCCTGTGGATCTAGGTGGCACCATTTATGTAGTTACGTAGTCTTTGACAGGTGTTGTAGCTTTTTATCTCATTCTAGCTTTGTGCTCTCTATTTTCACTAGAATTCTAAGTAGAAATAGTCTTTGTTTGGCAGCCTTGGCTACTTTTGTACTTTTGTGCTCTCTATCATTATGATGGCTTTATAACTTGGCCTTATGGCGGATTTATGCCTTGTTATAAAAATAGTTTAATGACTTGTCCTTATCCGCATGTAACTATCGTTTCCTCCTTTTTCGTACTTTCAACAATGTTGTCCTATGGGACGGTACAATTACTGTTGTACAATTTATCTCTTTTGCGTTGGGTCTCCTTGGTTGGCACAGTTGCACATTGTTGCACATTTCCCATTGTCATTCTTTATGCACGTGCTATGTTCTTTTTTTTTTCTTGTGCGGTTCCTTCTATTGCTGATCCGGATTATTTTCAACACGAAATGAGAGCGGAGATATAATAAAGAAATGCACAGAGATATCGCGTATATCTAGTAATATAACATAAATATATCATATATGCAACCATAAACACAGAGATACAATAATACATGATTTCTATTAATGAAAGAAATGTACAGAGACTGTAAAAATACAGAGTGAAAGACTCGCTAGAATGGTGGCAGCTTATCTCTGAGAAGAGATGTGACAGCTACTCGCATTCGCCAGAAGATGATTACAATGAGGCTCTGAAATCCTTTTTACAATAAACGGGAATGCCAAAAGTCCTAGACATCCAAAAACCTAACCCTAGGAGATGAAGCGCCAAAAGTCATGTGGGCCCCGTTTGGGTAAGTGAGTACATCAACTTCCCGAGGTCGTAACTTTTGCATACGATCTCCATTTTAGGTGTGTGATAGATCGTTGGAAAGGTATCGTCGAGGAGATTCATTTTGGGGGCTCAATTATGCATTCATCTATCATTGAGAACCTCGATCTTGAAAAACCTTCATTTGGACCCTCAAAATGGCCCCGGAAGTTAAAACCTGCTAAAAATAGTAAATTGCCAGAAAGTCATTTTGAGCCATTTGGAAAAGGTGGGTGGCCACCGATATCCACCTAGATCAATTGCGCAGATTTTTGACCCTCTTGATAGAGTTTTAGTTTATTGTCATTCAACCTTCCTTTCAAAGCTTCTCCGTTAACTATTTCCAACTATGCAACACCTACCTCTATCACCTCCTTGATCACATATGGTCCTAACCAGTGCATACAGAACTTCCCTGTGTGCTGCATAAATTTGCTATCATATAGTAGTACTAAGTCACCTACTTGGAATTTTTTCAACTTAATGTGTCTATCATGCCATGTTTTTTCCCTTGCCTTTGAACTTGCTAGTTAAATCTTGTGATCAATCTATCCCCCTCAAGTTGTACTGGTTGTGACAAGTTTTCTTGTATTGCGGTCGAATCTGAAAGATATGTGATAGTCATGACGCACATGCTTGGTACAATAAAATCCATCGGCATTAATGCCTCATACCTGTATACCAACCTGAAAGGTATTTTCAATTTCTTATTGGTTGTCCTATATTCCCATAATACAACAAAGAATATTAAGTCCCAGTCATCTCTTCCTACGTTGCATATTTTTGTCAATGCATTGTATAGGAATTTGTTGAATGCTTCCACTGTGCCATTAGCTTGCGAGTGGTATGACACACTCTTCTAATGGTGAATTTGGAATTATTTGGCCAAAGCTGCTATGGTATTATTGATGAAGTCTGTCCCTTGCTCACTCATCAATGTTATTGGGCATCCAAATCGAGTTACTATATTCTCAAACAAAAAGTGTGCAATAGTTTCTACGCTGCAACCCGTAACTGGCGCGACTTCTGCCCATCAAGTTAGATACTTTGTGGCCGTAATAATGTACCTAGCCCCTGATTGTCTTGTTGGTGGGTTAATTGATCCAATGACCTCTATGGCCCACTTATCAAAACCCTGTAATGCAACTTGTGGATTCAATGGAATCTCATCCCTTCTAGAGGGATTTCTGACCCTTTGACAAGCATCACATGTCTAAGAGTATTCCTTTGTGTCCATGTGCAATGTAGGCCACCATATTCATGTGCGTAAGATCTTATGCGTAATGTATTTACCTGCAAAATTTTCTCTTGATATCCCATTGTGTGATTCTGCCAATATAATTGGTATTTTGTGTTCAATCACACAACATCACAATATTCTATCTGCACCCAATTTATATAGGCTTCCTGTAATCAATTGGTAGTCTGCAACCTTCACTACTAACTGATTTTTCTACACAACGATCATGTCTAAAGGGGCCATTCCCAATACTTAAGAACTCTACAATATATGTAAAATAATCATCTTTATCCTAACTGAAAATAATTGTGCATCTAGCAAGCTATCTTCCAAGCTTCATGCCTCTTCTCGTGAGAGTATGCGTGACAAGTGATTCGGTCCTTCATTGAGTTTACTTGGTTTTACTACTAATTCGAAGTCGTATTCCTAGAAAAATAAGAGCCATCTATAAATCCTTCCCCCCAAAACTGAATTGTTGACCAGATATCTCAACGCAGAATGGTCTGTGTACATCTTAAAGTGTGAGCCTAGAAAGTAGTGTCTGAACTACTACATTACATAGACCATAGCCAATCCCTCATGTTATGTTGTGGTATAGTTGTTTTCCGTTGTTGATAGTTTCCTACTTGCAAAAGAGAACGGGTGATCTATCTCTCCCTTTCCTAACTGTGACAAGATCACACTTAATGTTACTGACGAGGCATCCACATGTACATCAAAAGTCCTTATTCCAGTCTGGGAAACTCGAGATTGACACACTTACTAACTTTTGTTTCAGTGTGCCGAGTACTTTCCAACAATCATCATTCCACTGTAACTTCACATATTTTTTTAATAATTTTTCCATTGGTGCTATAATGTGTGCATATCCTTTGATAAATTTCCTGTAATACCCTATGTGACCCAATATTGTGCACAATTGTTTTATTGATGTGGGTGGTTGTAAGTCCAGAATAAATGAAATATTTGTTGGATCAACTATTAGACCTTGTTTTCATACCACGTGTCCCAATAATATTCTGAATGGTGCACACAAAATACACTTCTTTATTTTTAATAATATCTGATGTTGTCTACACTTATCCAACATCAATCTTAGAAATTCAACATGATCCTATAACAGGATAAATACAGTCCAGTCATCCAAGTAAACTTCGAGAAACTTATGAATAAAATCCTTAAACACTGCGACAACTACTCTTCAAAATATCGTAGGTGCATTCTTTAATCCAAATGACATCACTATGTATTGAAAACTTCCCCATTCTATTGCGAATGTAGTCTTATGTCTATCTTCCTTTGTTATTATTATCTTATGGTATCCTAATAAACCATCTATGAATGGATAACATTCTTGTCCACCTACATTTTCAAGTACTTCATCTATAAATGGCATCGGGAATGGTTAATGCAGGCATGCATCATTCAGTTTCCTCAAGTCGAAGTAGATTATTATACCCCCTTTTTTCTTGTCCTGCACCACCATGAGACTTATCCATTATGATTCCTCAACTGGTTTGGTGACTCCTACCTTTATCATGTCATCTATTTCCTCCTTTACCTTTTCTTTATATCTTGGGTTCACTCTGTAGGGTCTCTCTTTCACTGCTTTAGAATCTGGTTTCAATGAGATTTTCATCTCTCTTATCTCACCCGATATCCCTTTCATCTCCAAGAATATAGTGGGGAATAGGTCATGGTATTCACACAGTAGATCTGCTATATTTTCTACGGTTTCCTCATCCCAATAATCTCCTATCTGTGAAAACTTAGGGCTTTCCTCTGTCCCAATATTAACTTTTCATGTCTTGACTTGATGTGCGTATGTTGTGGATTCCAACTATGGGCCGCCCATTGTGCTTTCCCCCTATGTTTCTGGTACTTGGATATTGCGGGGATATTTTTCATCTCGATCTTCCTGTGTCACACTGCGACATTCCAATAACTTGTGAACCATCATAGAGGCATTATGTGTGCCACATATAGATATTACTTCCATTGATTCTTCTTCGGTGAAGATTTTATGTTTAATCACATGTAGCATTGTACTTATTAGGGGTGACTCATTCCAAAAGGTAAATTTTACCTAGAATATTTGAGTTATGTAATCCAATTCTGTTGTATCTCTACGCATTTCCAGTTCTAGGTACCAGTTCCTTGGGATAGTGTCAAGGGTATGTATGAACCTGTGTTTCCATTCCTTCCTTGGTACTGAGTTCCATGTTTTTTCACACTGCGCACCATGATCTATTTGGTTTCCTTCCCCAATATACTTATGCGTCATGTATCCCTCATCAAGATTGAATCTCACTTGTATTAGTTTCCTACACTGTTTCTAGTATTCTATGTTTTCTTTGTGTGTTGCCCACCATTTGGATAGGGTAGCTTTCAATACAATGTTTAGTGCTAGTAGCCTCTATTGTTCTAGTACCTATGCCTCGAATGTCTGTACAAATGTTTTTGTCTATATCAACCTATCATACTTACATGGGTTGCATAGCTCTATTCCAATCCAACGTACTGATTTAGTCATACGTGTGCATCACCATGTTGAGACTTCATGCATTCTCCACTGCCAATTTTCCAGACCTGCTTTTGAATCTGATGTACATGAACTAATGCTTCTCCAACTTAATGCACCATCTATAGTGGGGTTAACATAGTCACCCATCCTTGTAGTCATGTTGTACAGGTTGTCAATTTTATCTCTCTTCGTAGGTTCTACGTACCTCCTTCCTTCTTTTGGGTCTAAAGGCGCAACAACTTTCAATTCTCCTACTTCAAATATCATCTCTCTCCTTTTCAAATTGATAATGGATTGGTTATTGAAGGCCCATTATAGTCCCATTAATGTTGGGTATGGCTAGTTATCATCCACAATATTGATAACTTCAAAGTCTGTAACACTGCGCACTCCATCTATATTCACAGTTATTCCTGTTAATCTGCCAATAGGTACTATTTTGTACTAGTTTTCTAATCTCAATTGAATGGGTGACCAAACTAACTTAGGTTTCCCCATCATTTTCTATGTCTTCTTAGGTAGCACATTCACATCAGAACCCATTTCTAATATCACATTATCTATATAGTATTCCCTAATCTGCGCACTGAACCTGAACTTTCCATTAGTTCTTTTCTTACACAGTAGTTGGTTCACTACTTTATTTTCAGTAGGGACTGGATTTTCTTGTGCACACTGATCGATCATATATCATAATGTATGCAATGCCTTTTCATCTTCGACCATCTCTAGGAAACTCTTCAAAATTTTTTGAAGGTACTTACGTTCTCTAGCGATCCTTTGGTCATGGCCTAGTCATTAGTGGGAGGCCTATCTACCATATGTGGCGCAGAAGATGTTGAAATTGCCCACTCTTGTCATAACAATTCCTCCCTAGTCCTTTTATAGGTCTCTCTTTCTTTTCGTGGATTGAATGTTGGCATGGGTACTATTGATTTTTGTACCCATTGTTCTGTCTATTTCCTTTCATTGGTTGCATATGTCCCTTATTTGGTTCCTCCACATGTAACAACTACTATTTTGGGTCCTTCGTCCTGTATCTCAGCTGATATATTTTGAATGTTCAGGTTCTGTTTTTTATTACCTCTAGCCTTCCACTTTTCCAACAATTGTGGACAATCCTCTGTCGCATGTTCTAATGCCCGACAATAAGTGCATGTTGTGTAGGGATTTTGGAAATATCATGCTAGGTGTCCTAGTTGGTTAGAATTATATCATATTATGGGGCCTCTTCCTCCTCTCCCAAATTTTTCTCTACCTTGACCCCTACTGAATCCTCCTCGGTTTCCTTGATTAAATCCTATTTGATTATTGTATTGACCTCCCCCTTCTGTCACAACATTCTCCTCCTTAATTCTATATATATCTTATGTGCGCTCCCTCATTAGATTGAATGCAGGACAATCCTTGTCTTCATGTCCCACTGATTTTCAAAAGCTATAGAATAAGCTTCTTGGGGTACTATGATATTTTTGTAATAACTGGAACTCATGGGGGTTATGTCCCCATTTCTTGCATATCTCACAGTATCCTCCTCCTAGTAGTGGGTTTGGTGCCCCAGCTGCTAAGTACTGCATAAAGGATAGAAATTCATGTTTGTGGTGACCTTTGTTCCTACACTTGGTGCACCACATATGTTCCTGTTTCTCTTTCCCCTTCATGATTTCTACCAACTAGATTGTTAATGCAGCTAATTCGTATTGTATCTGCACCATTCCACTGTTGTCTTCGACTGGAGAGGCTTCCAACTTCATAGAAATTTCCAACACCTCAGACTGCGACGTAACCTTTTGTTGTAATAAAGGACTACGAATGTGAGGTAGTAGCCTGCAATAAACCACTCTCTATGTTATTGATCGGGTATTTGGAATGTTAATCTACCCATCACATCTTTAAATCTTTGATCGAACTCACATACTGACTCAATATGTAATTTCTTGATCTCCTTGAGCTCAATAATGTATTGTGACTTAGACTTTGGTTTCTTGAATTTTTTTAATAATGTTTGTGTGATTTTTGATAATGTCCTTGTTTGACCTATTGGTGTGGTAATTTGGAGGTTCATGTACCAAACTAGCACACGCCGATCCAGATAATTTTCAGAACGAAATGAAAGCATATATATTACAATGAAACACCCATGAAAATTTCTAGAAATAGAGAAATACAACAATACTCAATTTCTATTAATGAAACAATTGTAAAGATACTGTAAAATTACAGAGTGCAAGACTCGCTAGAATGGTGGCAGCTTTATCTCTGAGAAGAGATGTGACGACTACGCTCATTCGCAAGAAGATGATTACAATGAGGTTCTGAAGGCCTTTTTATGATAAATAAGAATTCCAAAACCCCATACATCCAAAAACCTAACCCTAGGAGATGAAACACCAAAAGTCATGTGGGCCCTGTTTGGGTAACTTAGTACATTAGGGTAACTTAGTACATTAACTTCCCAGGGTCGTAAGTTTTGCATACGATCTCTGTTTTAGGCACATGATATCCCATTGAAAAGGTAATTTTTGAGAACTACATATTACACCATCAAACTCTGACTTCGTCTATAGTTTGACTGTGGCGAGCCAAAAAAACACTATTTAGGGGCCCAAAACAGCCTTGGAAGTACAACAAGATGTGTTGACATGAAAACATACAAAATAATCCAATTGGATTAGGTGGGAGGCCACCAATATCCACCTGGAAGATGTGTATGGCTTTAGACAACCCTAGAAGTGTAGAACCCACAATTACAAAGAAGTACAAAATAATGTGTTGTACTAAAAAATAACAAAAGGAGATAGTTGGAACAGGTGGGTGGCCACCAATATCCACATTGATCAATCCTCCCCCCTTAGGAAGCAATGGTATCCATTGTGTTGAATGATCAGGGAAGAGGGGAAAGAATTTTATGAATCTAAATCTTGGTGAGTTGTGTGCTTTGTTGGAGAAGTTATGCTGCTTGGTTTGTGGAAGACTATCATACACCTGTTGCTGGCAGGGTTGAATATGCTCCACCAATCTGTTGTCTCTGGGTTTGACGGGGAATTTTGTAGGAACCATTGTAGGTAAAGAAACAATTTGTTTTTTCTGGATAGAAGGTGTTGATTCTGTAGTGGTTGTAGAGGTATTTTGTGCATCCTTTGAATAGATTATGAAGAGGATGAATTTTGTAGTATGAGAGATTACCTTGCGACACTATTTTGGTGGAGCACTAGTCGAAACTACCTATGGTATCCTATAGAGCTGACCTTCCAAAGTAATAATGACACTACAAGGTCTAGACTCATAGACATCATGACGTCTCCACATATATGGTTGACCCAAAACAAAGTCACAAACATCAAGAGGGGCAACATCACACACTACCTAATCCTTGAAGCGTTGGATGCCAGAGGACAGGCGACACTGCTGACTGACACTGAGATCTTGTCCCTGGTGAAGCCACCCGATGTTGTATGGTTGTCGGTGTGGTGTTGTCGACAACCCCAACTGTTTGGTGGCCTTAGTTTAGATGAGGTTCTTATGGATGTCGTTATCAACAATGAAATGCAACATGGTCCCCTTCACCCACATATGTGAATGAAGAGGTGCTCCCCTTCTTCAGGATATACTAATTCTTTTGGTTGAATTGTTGTGGTCACGACAATAGTAGTGGGGTCTGCGTCGATGATCTATCTGTTTTCAATATTTTTCTTGATCAGATTCTGAATCAGGGTTTGGCTCTGTGTCTTTGACCTCCACCACCAATGACTGTTTTGAGCGACATTCATATGTGTTGTGCCAGGGGATTTGTTGGATGTCACACCACTTCTCAGTGTCATTCTTCGTCTTCCCTTTACCCTTTTTGTCTTGTGTCTTGGACTGGTTGTCTAGAAGCTGTTGGTTAGGGTCATCTTTACCATGCTTTGGTTGTGGCATATTTGCGGACCCGAATTCCCATTTGTTATGGTGCCTAAATTTCTGCTCGATTTTGATAGCATATTGATAGGAAGCTCCCAATGATGAGATGTTTAGGAAATCCATTTTGGTTTGGATGTACCTATGCAGAGCCCCATGATATTTCAAAACCAGATGCCACTTGGAGTCTTTGATACCCATATTGGCGCACAAGGTATGGAAAGTATTTGTGAACTTCAACACTATTTGGCTCTTCTCTTGCCGCAGTGTGGTCCATCTCATGTACTGGTCTTCATAGTTATCAATAGAATAGTACTGTTCTTTGACCACATCTACAAAAAAATCCCAAGTGGGCTTGACCTCATATATTCTAGATTCCTCTGTGGAAATTTTCTCCCAGTAAGTTTCCCACCAATGTTTGACATGGGGGAGAGCCTTGAGGAGTACGAATGTGATCTTTTCCCTGTCGAAAAAATTTTGAACATAAAAATAACCTTCTAATAGATTTAACCATTTTTCTTGGGCATCTACATCTATCTGACCTTCAAATATGGCAATATCAAAATTAACTTATACCTTGAAGGGAGAGGTTCCTCCAAACTGGCCGCTTGATGAAGATGCACCTGTTGCTATTGACATGCGTTGAAGAATGCGTGCAAAATTCTCCATCATTTCATCCCTCTCTTGCGCAAGAGTTTTCTCAAGAAACAAGTTAATAGAATCTTTTGCTCTGTCGTCTTTATTTTCTACCGCCATCGAGGGTTTCTTGGGCGTGCAAGGATGATTGTCTTCAAGAGAGAAAATCTCGAGACCCAACAACCTATACTCGGACCTCGTCGGGGACATGCACTGAAAAATGATCAAGAGCAGCCTGCTCTGATACCACTGATCTGGATTATTTTTGAAACAAAGTGAAAGCATATATATTATAATGAAACACTCATGAAAATTGCCAGAAACAAAGAAATACAACAATACTATATTTCTATTAATGAAAGAATTGTAAAGAGGCTGTAAAAATACAAAGTGCAAGACTTGCTAGAATGGTGGCAGCTTTATCTCTGAGAAGAGATGTGATGAATACGCTCATTCGCAAGAAGATGATTACAATGAGGCTCTGAAGGAATTTTATGATAAACAAGAATTCCAAAGCCCTAGACATCCAAAAACCTAACCCTATGAGATGAAACGCTAAAAGTCACGTGGGCCCCGTTTGGGTAAGTTAGTACATTAACTTTCCGGGGTCGTAACTTTTTCATATGACGTTCGTTTTATACGTGTGATAGCTCGTTGGAAAGGTCTTTTCAAGAAATATGCATTACGCCATCAAAATTTGACTTCGCTTACAATTTGTCTGTGGGGAGCCAAAAAAACACTGTTTATGGGCCCAAAACGACCCTGGAAGTACATCAAGATGTGATGACATGAAAACATACAAAATAAGCCAGTTGGATTAGGTGGGAGGCCACCAGTATCCACCTCAAATATGTGTATGGATTCAGACAGCCTCAGAAGTGTAGAACCCACAATTACAAAGAAGTACATAAGAACATGATGTACTAAAAAATGACAAGAGGAGCTAGTTGGAACAGGTGGGTGGCCACCAATATCCACCTGGATCACACGTCCTCCTAAGTTTGTTTCCAATTGCACTATATTTGAACCATCATCATGGACATTCTTTGCATTCCAAATGGTTTCACATATGAACAAATATTTTTATGGGTCTTCAGATCCAATTCCTTTGAACTCCAGTAATCTTAGTGTGTTATCTACTCCTACCGCGTCGTTGTGTGTAGGACCTCTTCTTGGTGATACTGTTTGATTCTGATTATCTATACTACTACTATTTCTTAGAGTTTGGACTTCCTCTACCGAATACAAGTGCTCTAGAAATATATTCGAACGTTGTCTTAGATTCAGGTGACACACACGAGGTTGTTTTTTTGACCTAGGACTCGGATAAGAAAGAACTTACTGGTTATTCTAACTGGACTAAAATGGATATGTCCTTCTTCTCCCTCTCTATGTTTTACTTCTATGATATAAATATATGTGTGATGTTTCAGGTACTCACTCCATTGCTCTCTCTCTCTTCAGCCTCAGTTCTCAACTTCTTGTACCTTCTCCCACTGCACATAACTTCAAATTCATCTTCTCCTTCTGATATCACTTCCTCTTTCTCATACATTCTTAGTATTTCCTTCCTTTGTCCATTTTTCCTACCCTCATATCATCTCCCTGTCAATATCCCCAGTCCTTTTCTGTGTGCAAAGTTCTTATCTATCTGAATCCATCATCATAACTTCCTTATAACATAACAACATTTTTATCCAAGTAGCTAACGACTTTATGAATCTTCCTTGCGGGCCCTTAAAGAAGTCTCTTTCCGCGACACTGTAAGCCTAGGTACAGTCTATGTCAAATTATGTTATGTAGCCTCCCAATATACTATCCATTCAAAATTCCATTGTGTGGGACATCCTATTGTCTACTGAGTCCACTTGTATCACTAGTTTGGGAGTCCAGTTCTTTGGCACGACTAGTATGTGTCTACCAGTATTTTCCACAAATCTTTCAAGCCATTCTACTAAAGTGTTTGGGAATTCGCCGAAAAATATCTCATGCAAGTCTGTATACACATACTTTTGCATCCTTTTTTATTATTATTTAGCCATGGGTTTTTATTCTCCTTCTGGGAAAAATCTTGTTCCTTTTGCTCCATCCATTTAGTTATCTCCTTCCTCGTCGGTCTCCAAAAAATTCCCTCACTTTCATATTACGAGTCCCGACAACAGATCCATTTGTTGTTGTGTGTGCATAGGTAGGTTCAAAACCTTGGGTTCAAGTTACTTATTCCAAAAAAAACCTATAGACACAGACCCTTTCGGCATCACCTGCATGCATGTAAAGTCTCATCCGAGGTATCTTTATGGGAACTACAGGAACCAAGATTCTGCAGCAGTGAAGGAAATATTGGAAACCTTCTCTGTCATACCAATATTTACTTACTTATACATGTACACATTCATATATTCGTACCATTTAGGGGTTAAACATACAACCATGGTTACTGTGCACTACTATATCATCACCAACATCAAATATAACCATATATTCTCATTAAATCCTTGAATTAACACATCTAGGCACACAATTATACACAGGTACCATGCATTAACATCTAAGCATACATTTCTACACAGGGTTACCGTAGTTCACCCAACTTCGGGATACGTCCACAAAAGTTCGAATTCTTTATTATATTCAAGGATATACGTTGCACTCTACGCTAAAATGGATGTTCAATATACAATACTCCTCACATTTGTAACTTCTTTACAATGTTCTTTACTCTGAAACCCTCTTTCTTTCTATCTTTGCCTTTCTCTCTTCGGCTCTCTCTATATTTTTTAATATCTCTCTATCTCTTTGGCCGCACGACAACCTTTACATATTTGTACATTATGATCAGAGCCTTTTGACACTTCATTGTGAATTGGATACAAATCATGCTTGACTGGAAACAACTCATTATGAGCTAGATGCAGCTCATGCTCGGTTGGTTTTCTCAGATTTTTCAATAGATGTTATTTCTTGTCCCCCTTCTTCTCCTCTTTCTTGATCTTCTTTTTCCTTCTCCCTTCCCGCGCCTTTTCCTTGTACCTCGTCTCTTCTTAATGTTCTATCCCCAAAACTGCCTTCCCAACAACATCTCTATTGAAATTCTATACCAGGATTTTACGAAGGTTACACTTAGTCTCAAGGATAGACTATTTTTGCTTGACTTGTAGAAGAGTGCTCATAATTTCTACATTTTAGCCATGCAATGTTGTTCATTTGCATTGAATTTGGTGATGAGATAAATAATAAAGGCTTTGTTTCCCTGTACCATGTCTTTGTGTGACCTTAAAGTCCTCCCTAAATCAAGTAATATTGATGGTCCATGATGTGTAAATGGCCTACTAAGAATGTGGCAGAGAATTAGTAGACTTCTAGGCCTAAGTCAAGATGATATGAGAGAAGATTAACCAACCTCCCAATGGAGCTATCTTTGTCGATGAGGAATCAATACTTTGGACCGTGACTTGCAAAAAGGATAAGGAGAAAAACACTTTCAACACCACTTCTCATAAGATCATGAATTAACACTCTATCTTAGAGATAGGAAATTAACAATGAGAGAATAGGCATAGCTTAACTAGAGATCTAATTTGACACACATAAAACAATAATGAAACCAAATGTTTGCTTGAGAGCCAAGAGTGAGGTTGAAAGGATGTTAATTGTACATATGAAGTTGTTACCGGTGAGAAAGGGATGAAGCTTTAGACCCAAGTCTTTAATCCTTAGGAATTTATATTTTATACTATAACAACCATATCTATAAAAGGTAGGGATACAAACATACAACTTCTTTGCACTAGTAAAACTCAGTAGAAGAAGAATTAACAAAAAGGAAATTAGACCAAAAACCAACATGAGAAATGATGTCAAGTTCATACAAAGGTGTATGTCTCCCTCCTTCTTGGATAAAAATGAACTAACCATTGTCCCACTTGTCTTAGGGTGAATTAAAACTAAGGCTTCACTACCTCCCATCACTGCAATCTCGAACATGTGCTAGGGGGTGTTAGGTCTCATCAAGTTTATTTTTCTGTCTTGGTGGATAAGCTTGCATGTGATGGATGCATAGTGTGATACGAATGAGGTACTTGTCTGATCCAAAAATGAAGTTATTACTGATAAATCACAAGTTAGTTTAATGTACTTTTTGCATCGGATCGTTAAGAATGCAAAATACATAAACTTGTTATCTTATTTGCGGAATATCAAATGTGAATTTTACTTGATGCTTATTAATGTATAAAGAGATTAGTCATTAATATTCATGCTGCAAATGAAGAGAATAGAACAACAAAACATAAAGAGAAATAGAGACAAGAGGTTGATAATGGAGTTCACCAATCATTGGCTACGTCTCTAGGCCCGCTTCCAAGTGGAGGACCTCTTTATTGCTCTTTAAAATGCTCAAAGTTCTCTTACAATGCTCTTTTTTGTTACATTACAATGCTTCATGTCTGCTGTGCAAGAACTCCTTGATCAAATTCATGCATTCACCATCAAAATCCCCTCAACAATATGAGAAAAACGCCTCTCAAAACATGAGAAAAGGCCAAAATTTACAAACTGTCCCTTCAAAACCCTGCATCAAAAAGTCTCTCTTCTGATCCCCTCATGGCCTCCAATAGGTCTGGTTTATATAGATTTGAAGTTGGTAACCATCTCCCAACTTCCTCCCAAAATCTAGGCTCAAAAAGAGCCCAATTGCTCCCAATAATGGGCAATATCCATTAAATCTGCTTAAAAAATCATAAAAAATCACTAATATATGGTGAAAAACCCACATTTGTGCAAATATGGGGCTAAGCCCCCTAACTGGGCGCGCGCCCCTGGTCTTATGGTTCTCTGCATGGGATTAGTGCTCAAAATAGGGCGCCTTAAGTGGGCTAAGCCCCTTCTCATGCGCGCCCCCCTGGTTTTATGGGATATCCCCAAGATCCTTGGGCTGGGGATTATCCCCTTGCACCCATACACCTTTACAATACACTTTAAAAAAATTAAAGTGGGTTATATTTAATAAGCACCATCAAGGGCCCATTTGTAAAAAGGAATTTGGCCAAGTCTTGGGTGCCTACCAAGAGGTCATGGGTTCAAATCCTAGGAGCTCCATAACATTTTGCCACCAACCATTAACCAATACCATGGTGCCACGTGGAAGCCCATGATTGGGCCATGCGGCACCCAACCATTTGTCAAACAAATTCCACTTATCGCCACTTGTCTCTGCCATGCCAGCACTGCTGATGTCATGCTGATATCATCATTTGACTGGACCTGTTGACTTTTTGCCTGTTTGAGAAAATGGTCAGAGTACGATAACTCTCGCATACAACGTCCGTTTGAGAAAGTAAATATATGGCTAGAATCAAGAGAACGAGATGGACACAATGGAGTTGGTTTCATACAATTCCAAGAACTTTCATTTTTGAGCATTTTCTGAGCCTGGGTAGCCTCCTGGATCATTCCTCCCCACTTTGGAAGCTTTTGTACCACCATAAGTCTGCTTTTACTCAGGTAAGAAGTGAGGGTACTGCCTCCCCACTTTTTCCTATATCATCCATCCTCTCTGCTGGGATAATGATCACCTACTAATCACAACAAACATGAAAACTGAGATAACATTGTTTATCAAAGTAATCATTTCATTTATCGTACAATCATCTATATTCTTTGTCGCACTTTGCAACCATACACCACTGAACAACAACAAACTAATCAACAATACCGAGTATGCAAATGAAAATGACAAAACATGCTTCCCCTTTTGAACAGGAACAGTAATCAAATTATGCAGCTGAACCTTATGTTGTACCTCCGGTGACACTTCATGATTGTTTGAAATATATGGAATCATCTCATGTTTAGAATCACTAACTTCATGTTTTGTTACAGACATAAGTGTTAAACTTCTGCTTGCATTTACCATTCTTTTTAATTGCCCTGTAGCTGCAAAAGACCTGTCAGTTTTCATGCGATGAGCACGAACAATGTACTCCTTCCCATCTTTCTTGAAGAAATATTTATTTTCCTCCCTGTAGAATATGGCTTTCCTATCATAAAGATATGGGCTTCCCAATACAATTCCACATATGTCTAGTGGCACTATATCAAGCTCTACTTCATCAACATAATTAGCAGTGATTGCAAACTTGATTTTACATTGCTTGGTTACTTGTAAATTGTTATCACCACATATCCATCCCAATGGATATGGTTTAGGATGTGACTTAGTTTCAAGTCCCAAGTTATTCACAACATCTTCACTGATTAGATTGGCTTGTGATCCACTGTCTACAAGAGTATCAACTTTGACATTATGTGTTATAACCCTTATGTGGAAAAGTTCATTCCTTTTATACTCATCATTTACATCAACTGAACTAGAAGAGCTAGAACTTTCAACAAAATTTATACCTCAGATTCCCATAGCTACAATCTGTGTCTCATCACCGGAATCTGATCCAAGATCCACTTGAATTGTCACAACTATGGTATTCTTCCTTTCGTGGTTGGCAAACTTCTTTGGCTTCAAGTCAGGATGTAAGACCCAACAACGATCTTCATCATGGCCTACTTTCTTGCAATGCTTGCAAGTAGGCTTCTCCTTTCTTGTTGTGGTTGTCTTTTTCTCTTTCCTTTTCCATGCATCCTTTCTTTGCCAAGTATCTGTGGAAACACTATCACCAACATTCTCTTTACTTGATTCAATGTGAATGGATTATACACATACTTCATCAAAGTTAGAAGGATTTAGCATAAGAATAGTGTGCTTAAGATAAGAATGTAAACCACCAATATATTTTAGGAGTGTCTCTTGTGTATATAATGGAATACCCAAATTTAAAGCTTTCTTATGAAATGTCTGAGTATATTCTTGTACACTTTGACCTTTTGATTGCCTTAAACATTGCCAATTCATCATTTCTTGTTGCATGTAAGCTAAAGGGTAAAACTATTGTTTTAATGCAATAGCAAAATCATTCCAGGAAGAGATTGTTTTACCACTTTTCTTAAGATCATCTCTAGTTCTGCTTTCCCACCAAATGAGAGCTGTGCCTCCCAATTTGAGACTTGCTAGTTGGATCTTAATTTCATCATCAACAATCTTTTGTATCCTACAATAGACTTCTAATTGTCTCACCCAATTATCTATCTTTTCTGCATCTGATTCACCATCATAAGTGGGTAATTGAAACTTTACATCTAACTTTAATAACGACATATAAGAAGAATGATGAATTTTTTTCTTATCCTTGGAGGAATGTACACTTGCTTCATTATTAGATGATGAGGATGAAGGAGAAGAAGGTTCCGAAGGTCTACCACCTCCAACTCCTCCTTTTGCTCTTACCAAATATTCACCTTCTTCAACTTTTGGATTCCTTCGCAGACCTCTTTCATGGTAAAGATCCTCTACCATGGCTTGCATCAATTTAAAGGCCTCAAAGAAATCATCTTCAGATTTGAAGGGACCCAATTTCCGTGGCGAAGACATCTCTTGCTTATGCAGTCGCCTTTGAATATCTGTGTCAAGAGCCTCAATTTGGCCTTCTCCTCGCTTGAGTTTTTCTCTCGTGAGCATCCAATGCTTGCAATTCCTGTCAAACCTTCACAACCAAATGCTCTGATACCATAAAATTGATCCAAAAATGAAGGTATTACTGATAAATCGCAAGTTAGTTTAATGTACTTTTTGCATTGGATCGTTAAGAA
>ML785095.1:831234-887746 GCA_009831015.1 Picea engelmannii | reverse complement strand
ATACCATGGTGCCACGTGGAAGCCCATGACTGGGCCACGTGGCACCCAACCATTTGTCAAACAAATGCCACTTGTCAGCTGTTGGTTGGATCCCTGTCACTGACTAGTCACCTTCTGCTAGACTTCACCACTTGTCTCTGCCATGCTAGCACTGCTGATGTCATGCTGATGTCATCATTTGACTGGACTTGTTGACTTTTTACCTGTTTGAGAAAACGATCAAAGTACGATAACTCTCGCATACAACGCCCGTTTGAGAAAGTAAATATATGGCCAGAATCAGGAGAATGAGCCAGACGCAATGGCGTTGGTTTCATCCAATTATGAGAACTTTTTGAGCATTTTCTGAGCCTGGGGAGCCTCCTGGATCATTGTCATTAAATTAACAAGGGAGGGTTATGCATGTGGTTATGGAATGGCTTGGGTAGTTAAGACACCATTTACCCAAAGCACCTCCATTTTCAATTTTATTTCCTTGTTTTTCATTGAGTCGACTTCTCGATTGTGACTTTAAAGATGAAAGATGGTGATGTATGAAATTTTGAAGCCTCGTAATGTAGTCTAGTCATGATTTAGGAAAATATATGATCACTTGGACCTTTCTTGATCATTGAACCAACAATTATGATAGGATCCCCCAAGACGATTAGGAATTGGATATGAATTTTTTATGGTAACCTTAACCCGTGTGGTAGCTAGTAAGATTTTTCCAAGTTATTGGATAGCGTTCATAAGCCCCAAGCATATAATAGTTCATTTTTTCCTACAATTTTACTGAGGACCCCCCCTTACTCCTGCCACCTCTGGATTCCTTTTTGATGCTCCATCAAAACATAAAAAAAACAAGCATGTTGTTTTGATCTCTATTTCTAAAAGCTAGTTTCATCCATTTGAAGTTGTCTATTTGATTTGAGAGAATTCTTAATTCCTACTCTTGTGATTGAAATAAGAGAGATTTGGAAATGTGGAATCCATCTATGTTCATACTCATCCCAAAATTGGATTTATGGAAACTTCTTTCCTTTGGAATTAATATACTCTTCCAAGATACCCTTTTCATTAGCCACAAATATGAAAGGATCATTCAATTCTTGTTTGAATACTACCCTGTTGTGTTCAATCCATATTTTATTGCAGTTGTACTTATCAAGGGTTGCCCAAATCCTTTTAAGAAGAGGTTTGTTCTTGAATGTTCCTCTATAACTTTTCATTCAATGAGTAATCATGTCATTCCAACTCTTTGGTATTTCCATTATGTTAATAATTTCTAAGAAAGCAACTTGCTAGACATTGATAGCATAATCACATTCTAGAAAAAATATGTTGAGTTTACTCTGGGATAGAGAGGCATAAAGTGCACCTGGTAGGACCCTGAATCTTATGTTTTGATTTTCACCTTATTGAGGGGGTTGGATTCCCTGAACTCAACATGATTGGTTAAACCCAAGGAGGAGGCCTAATTAGACTCCTCCATGTTTGGTATGGAATAATCCTTCAGATTATGGTTTGGAAACCTTTCGATGAGGTTTATGAATCAATTAAATTTTCTTTATACTTTCTTTATGTTTTTTATGATGTAGGTAATTAATACATGAAATAGATCCTAATCTAAGAAGTTTGAAGAAGTCTGTTAGCAAAGGATAAATCTGAGGAACAATCAATGAAAGTAATAAATATCTTAGATATCTCTAAGAAATAATTTTTCCAAGAAACATTACTACATGATCACCTTTAGGAAACATGAAATGTAGAGAGAGGGAAATTCCACTCCCAAAACATAACTCTTGGAAACAATGATTGGGAATAGCCCTGTAACTATAATTTGTTCTTTTAATAAATAATTCTTATAGAAAGATATTGCTACCAAGATACTCCTAGGAAACACACAACATATCACCATCTACTTCATCAATGACTACAAAAGTAATTCTACAATGATTACTTGTACTAGATAACAAAACGAGGATTACAAAAAAAAATTGAGAAACTAGTTAATAAAGAAATATTGAATATCACACCTACCAATTTATACAATCATACAAGATAACTTACCAGAATTGAAATACTTAATAGATGCATCTAACATAACATTTTTTCACAAAATAATCCAAAATACAAGCAAACACACATAATGATTCAACAAAACTCCTTGGCTCCTATAGAGATTCTCAATTAAACCTTTGAAATAGTTCTCCAATTTCATTCCAGAAGCGCCTTCGATTTCTTGGTAATACTAAACTTGATGTTGGAGCGATGCCAATTATTTCCTTGCATATTGAAACTCCTTTTATTCCTTGATATCCTTGACCAACGAGGCATGTGGAATGGCAATACTTGTAGAGACCAATTTTCTCATCCCGACCCTTTACATCAAGTATGACTTCTTCATAGTTACAGAGTATGCAAACTATCAATAGTGATCTTTATTTTCTTGTGTTTTCTTCTTACAATCGACTTCCTCTTTCAATCATAGGCATGAGATTCCAATTTGGAAACTTCATCAATTGGATGGGGTATGGGATAATCTCCCCAAGGCAGTATATTTGTCAACTCCCAGGAGTATGGAATTGTTCCATTATGGTTTCTTGACTTTTCCCAGCTAGCTAGGTTTCTTGATTTTCTTTAGCTAATTGGGTTTGTTGCAAGGTAAGTTCCTATGTAGAGGATCCCTTCTCCTTTTTATGTTGCTTCAATGTTGTATCTTTAGTGTTTTGGATATCTTAATCTTTCCCAACTGTTTGGGTTTGTTGGGTATCCTAAGGCTTTGGAGTTTCTTTGGAGCCCTTGGGATCAATGACATCATCATTGAGAATTCAGTATGATCTTTAAGCTAGCAATCAACTAATTTTGTGGTGTCTCCCTTTTGGTCATGAGTATCAATTGTGGCCTCCCCTTTACTCGCATGTGTAGCCTTATCTTTAGTTAGGTTCTGCATAGGATTTTAAATAGAAGGTAAACTCTCATCTATTATGGGGATACCTATATTTACCACTTCTTCTTCCTCCTTCGTTAAGTCAATCACATCGGTAGGTTTAGGAGTTGTTCATGGATTTTCATGGTCTAGCTTCCTTTTTTCCTCATTTTTCTTTTAAATTTTTTCCTTCTGTGCTTGCTCAATTTGAGCTTTCTTTTGTTTTTCAACCATTTCCTCTATTATTCTTGATCTTTCCTAGATTTCTCTTCATTCTCCTTCTTACATTGTTTTAACAAATATTTATTCCTTTGTTCTGGTTCTGCTTCTTGACTTCACTTGGCTAGAAATTCATGAGCATCACATTCCTCCTACTTCCCTTTCAATTATTCTTTAGTCTCCCATTGGAGTTATTGTTCTTTCATATACTTATCATGTTCATCTTAAATGCCTTTGTGCTCAGATTCTTCCTATTTTCTTAGTTCATCTTCTTTCCTTTTTAGCCTAGCTTCCTTTGCTTCCTTGCTTGAAGTAGTTCATTGGATTATTATTTTAAGTTTATCCTCCAACAACAAGGAGATAAAAACAATAATATTTGGATTAGATTTCTATTGAGGCAACATAATTTCCCTTCAACAATAAGGGGTACTCCCCAATGCACGGTCCCGATTAGACTATGCGTCGATTGGTTTAGGAGACCCATCCAAATTCTGGCTCGATTGCCATTACTGGGTTTGAGGGGTGATTGGATGGCTATCAATGAAAATGAAAACTAATTAAGTGCATAAATGAAATCTAACCTATCCTATCCTAGCTAAGAGAAACTATGGTAACCAATGAGTAGCTGAAAATGCAACTAATCCCTGCAAATAACTTATTCTAGATATTTGTTAAGAAGCAACAAGGTTAGGCAACACATGCATATGAATAACATAACCAAATTAGTCTAAGTCATGAAATCATATATAATAAACTATTAATCACCCCAGGACAAAATATAAGAAAGAGTAAGCAAAGATGCAATAACGATTTCTACTTGCATAAGAATAGTCTATACGCAAAATAACTTTCTTACAACACATGTAAACAACAAACAAATTGTTAAAAATAATTTATAACAAGCTACCACCCACAAGAGTAATCCTCTCTCTAAAAAAATGGCCTTGAGGGCTTCTGAAAATTAATTTTGAAAGTAGTTTATGAATATATAATGCTTGAAGAGCCCTTTCAAAATGGGCCTCTTCCTCTACTTATAGTAATTTGAGTAACTGCTAAGAATGTCTTCTTTTTTGCAAGAAGCATTTACAAGTATGTTCAACTTCCCCTTCTCAAATGGAAAAATAGACGAAGCTAATGACGGTTGGAAAAAATAAAAAATAGAAGGTGGTTATGGACAAATTCAAATTTAACTATTTTGTCTCATTTACTTGTCTTTGTCCCTCGCGTAAGATTCTCATACTTCATGTTGTCCTCTGATTGATATAAATTTGCAGCAGAAGAGTTCTTCTAGGGTGGTTGAATGGAGGATGAGTTGTTGGAAAGAGTATTCATGTCCCTTGTTAGATTGGCCATGGAAGCCTAGATCATAGTTTGAGTCTTGATCGGCCAGACAAGATTCTCCTCCATTAAGTATAATGTTACCTTTGTAGTTTCCTGAGCATCCTCTTATTTTTGGTTCATGTTTTGTTGAATTTATTTGAAGAACTGCTCTTTTGTCTTTGTATTTTAGAGCTCTTCGATGGGAGGTAGATGATATTTATGCGTCAAAATGTGCACAAAGTTGTGGAGCTATGCATAGATGGCTAGTGAGCTCTTTGTTTCCCTTTCTACTCTCTCCCCATCTTGTTGTCAACTATCAAGGGAAGCGTAGTCAATTTTCCTTTCCCATTCTAGAGCATGAGGTAGCTCAACCGGAGCATCCGAGTTCTCAACGATCCATCACTACATATCGTTAAAACCTTCCTTGATGGCCATGAATTGGAGATTCTTGGCTTGTACAGAGATATGCTAAGCCATTATTTTCACTGCTAGCTGCTGGAAGACTTGAATGTGGGCGTACATGTCTGTAGCTATCTCATTGTGTTGGAAAAAAATGAACGTGAAGCAATAAAATAAAAATGGATGCGGAAATAAAACATAGAAGATACACAATACAATAGATACACATATATATGTGGTTCACCCAATGTGGGCTACATCCACCAGATAAATTGCCAGGTCCTTCCTTTATTATTGTCCAACAAATCAAGGGATACAACCTACAACATACCCATTGTAACTTCCTATTCTTTCTCTCACAATATCATCTCTCAGAATACAATATTCACTCACTCAACCACACAACTACAATACAATTCCCTCATAAAAGAGGGTTGCCTTCTAGGCCAAAAAACCCTAACATAAATTCTATTGTCAAATCAGAGACCTTATAATGAACGGTTCACATTGACTATGAAATTAAAATATTTTACAAGGAAATTTTTCCTAAATTTTTGCTTCGGGGGCATTGACCTTGAATCCCTCGCCAAGGAGGGGCTCCACTCCCCACACCCCTCATTCAAGAAATGGGATCCAAACACGGATGAAACAAGACCTATGAATCATGAAGATAATCAGGCTCCACAACCAACACATTGAGCTCTTCCCTTACCTTTTTGGTGCATGCTTTTAATTCTTTGAGGTTTCATTTATCCTTCTTTCCTCACCTAACTTGTTCCTCCAATTATCTAATGTAGCCATCCTTCTATTTGTTTTGGTGGACTAGATACTTGAGGTTTTTTTTGTCGCCAATGTGAAATAAGTGTCGACGGATGTGATAGAAAGCATATCCTTTCTAATATATTCTATCACGAGAGTCTATGTGACAATTGATAAGGGGTTACCTCTGGTAACTAGTGTCTTTCTGGTTTTTTGTTACACAATCCTTTCGATGGCCTTGTCGAATATGAACTTGTTCAAAATTTCCACCTTACTAGGCTTATAGGGTTTGCGAAGCCCCATCCCTAGTTCATCGACTAGGAGGTGACCACTGGTGAGAGGTACTTCTACTGACGATCTTGGGATGTCAATGTCCATGGGAGAAGCATCATTTTTCAGTGCATATTCATCCTATTTCCATTGATATTCTTCATTTTCCTTTGTTGCAACCACATCTATTGCTCTTTTCTTTGTTTTTTTGTGGGAATTACTGTTGCTTTGGGATTAGATTCCTCTTCTCGACAACATCTTCCTTCTTCTTTTGTACTTTCTCTTTCTTCCTTTGTTTCATGTCCGCGACTGCCTCCTCAAATTATTTATGTCCTCTCTATTCTTCTTCTTCAGCTTCCTTCTGGTTCATGTTTGCCTCAGTCTCAACATTTGTAACATCTTTTATTTTTCTTTCTTCTTCCGCTGATGTCTATGATTTAGGATCCCAAGTTGAAGTCTTGGTTGTCGCTACTATTGTTGTCATTGCCTCTTCTTCATCTCTCTTATGTGCTTCTTCCCAAGCCTTTTCCTCATCTAAGATCTTTCCTAGAGGTTTTCCTTTCCACTTGAAAATAACTTCATGGTATGTTGGAGTGACGCAATGGATATCTTCTTCTTCCCACTTGGTTGATGTGTACTCCCACCTATTTTTGTGCTTTTTCCAATATTCCTTGACTACATTCTTTAGATCATGCCTTCAGAATATCTATTCTCTAAAGAAAAATGATAATACTGTGTCTACATTAGCTTGATCTTGTTTAATGTCTCCAAAGGAGTAAGATCCAACCCATAATGGTAAAGGGGACCAAAGTGCCTTCTTATCTATGTAGAGTGATACTCTGACTCCGTGGATTATGGTCTGATACACAAACTCTTCAACACCAACCCGTCAGGGAAAAATACGGGGAGTAGATGAGGAGCTTTGGTGGATCCATATATCCTTATATATGTCCCATACTCCAGGAGATACCAATATCTTATTTTTTGTACTATTGCTTTGGATTTGTTGGTGATGTAAGGCATGGGTGAATCAAAGATGAACTGGTATAGGGGTGTGATGAAGTAATCACAAATTTTGTGGTACTCAGTCCTGTACTTATGCTCCCAGAGAACTTTGCAGTAGATGTGTATGTGAGGTTCGATTGGATGCCAGGCCCAACCCATCTTGGGGTATTGGTGGCATACACATACCATGTCCAAAAGGTAGGATGGTGCGTGGAAACTGGGAAATTCGTCAGGGGTGGTCTCCTTGGCCGCTCTAATAGAGTCTGTTAAATATGTTAATAGAATATCAACCCAATTGAAGGATGACCCAATGTCGACGCAGTAGTATATGAGGGGCACCAAAGATAACGTGAACTTCATTGCATCATGTTCCCCATACAGTCTTCACAACATGGATACAATGTATTGATTAGGCGTCTTCAATGAGATTGTGTGATATTAGTTTAAGAGCCTTATTTTGAATGACATGTTGGGTTTGTACCAATATTTGCATAGATCTTCCGCTTTGAATGAAATTTCCTTGATAAGGTATTCATTCAATGCTAACTCCCCTTTCTCCAAGTGATAGTATGAGGCTATGTCCGATGCTTGGAATGATGCTATAGGATTTCCTTTGGTGTTGTGGATGCATTTGTTGTCCAAGTCTACATGTCATACTATCCATGAGATTGTGTTGGCACATGGAAAAATTGTTGCATGAGCTGCCACCCTATGTAACTTTGATTTCCAAATGTTCCTGAATATTTTGAGTTCGTCTTCTTCTTCTTGATGTAAACTCTAGTTCTTAAACATTTGGAAGACTTATCCCCATTTAAATGAAGTCCCCTTGTAAATAAATCTCATGGTATCATTGTGAATTGGCCTTGGGGTGTCTGCCTCTTCTTCTTGGTGGATTCCGCTTGAAGAGGCCTCTGTCATGGGATCTTTGCTCGCATCCTTATTGTAGGGTGACATGCTCAAATATGCAATAGACATATTCACCATTAATAGACCAAACCACTAAATAAAAAATATGATATTTTAGTCTCCTTAGTGGAAAAATAAGTTATGAAAGAAAGTATAAGGTATTGGTTTCTGCAATCATGTGATTTCTTTTCGTTTGTGAAGAATCAGGAGGTTAATGATAAAATCATCAATACAAAACTGTATCCAAGTCTGAGGAGCCAATATCTGAGGAGGAGAGGATAATGGGTGACATAGTGAAGGCTTAGTGAAATCTGGTTATGTTTCAATAGTGAAGCCTTAGTGAAATCTGGTTATGTTTCAAAGAGAGGAAAATATTGGGTGTATCGGTGTCAATGACACCAACACTATCAACATAGAGGGGACTTCATTGGCATCGTTGTTTTCAACTATGCTGACAAAGAAAGACAGTATCGGCGTCCATAATAACAACTGCGTCGGTATGGTGAAAATGGTAACGACGATAATCAAACCAACTGTGTTGGTATGGCATAGGAAATACCAACACAGCCCATAACAAAACCATAATGGAGATCGAACATATGAAATAAAAAAGCAAGGGAATGTGATTGAGAGCCTAGCTGGCACTCTGTGGATACATGGACACTGAGGGTGCTTTGCTGGCGAATGAGTGTTCTCCCGTGGGATGAATCGTCGATGCACACTAGATGCTCTCTCTCTTCATTTTATAACTTTATTTGGCACTGAAACGAACGTATCAGAGGTGATCTGTGGAAGTGCACTGTTGTGCTAAATCTATGCATCGGTAATGATGGTATGAATATTGTCAGTGTACTGGTATCGTTAATTGCGATCTCTTCGGTTAACAACCTGTGTGTCTTGATGGATTTCATGTTAAATTCCCCAATATAAAGGGTTAGGTATCAGAGACAATGAAGGGAATATTTTCGACGTACCAGAGGAGTTAGTTGAAACATCATCGGTACAAAAGGTTTGGATATTGGAGGTTATGCGCAGAATTTGGCTGGTATAGAGGTTTTGTGTTGGAGGCAGTGGTAGGAACTTCGTCAGTGTATTGCGCATTTTCAATGAAAATCTCCACTTGTCATTTTTCATGTGCATATGGAAAACTAATTGATACTTGTTCAACATAATTGAGCACTAATCCTTTGGTATCATGCCTCCTAAAACCGCTAGTTCTAAATTTGTATTCTAGTTGTATTTGTCCTCCTTGCTTGGCATGCTTGATATCCTTGACATAATAGTACCCGATTTGGGAGTAGTATGGTATGAAGATTCTCTTCTTATCTTTCACCAATGTCATGTTGAAGCTTTTCATAATAGATTGATAACAGATTTCATTGATTACCAATATGTCTAGGATATAGACTAACAAGAGATGGGGTGGACAGGTTGCTCCATATATTTGAAGATATGTATGATTCTCCTCAAAAGATTAGTTTCTTATATACCCAAAGATCATCTTGGCTTGTTTGGATAATCTATGGCACTCTTGTCTAAAGAGAAGGGTGTACAAGTGTGCTATAAAGAAATAAAAAAAAAATCAAAGAGTATGACTTCTTATACTTATTCTCCCATAAGATGTTGAAATATAAATGAATAAGAGCTTATGATACTTTCCAACTAAAGGGAAGTCCAAGAAACACATTTTTTCTGCATATCACATCAAACAAATTAGAAGTCACGGGAAATGAGGATATCACACCTGGCTCGGGGTTCTGGGCTTGTTTGATTATGGTGATAAGTTGTTTGGAGATTATGGCTCCCTATTTAACCTATTCTCATACATGGCTATTGTGTAAACTAATGGAATCCATGTTTCTGTAAACTCCGAGCAATCATTTTCCTTGTACAATATGCAATGGAGGGTCATGATGTACATGTATGGCTCTCGTAGACCTGTTATAGGTTATTGGCCTCCTAACCTATTGACTAATTTTTTATCTTCTTTCCACTAGTTGGCCAAAATTTTACTCACATCGTATTTGATAAAATGCAACCAAAAAATATTTGTTAAGTAATTCCTTAGGATCATGAAATTTGTAATATCTGGTGACATCTTGCGAGAGGAAAACCTTGATGCTCTCTCCTTGTCATTATCAATCACACAATTTCTACAGTCGGTGTGGTTTACGACCCACTCCACTGCTTCGATACAAGGAAACAATGATTCCCTTATTGCGGCTAAGTGTAACCTCGACCACCTGATGTTCTAAAAGACCTGGTCTTCTACCACTCTAGGATCAGGGTCAATGTGAGGCGTTGATTCCGAGTAGTTATGCTCCTTGAATTTGATAAACATGTCGTTCCACCCTAAAATATGAACCTGTGTATCAGTGTTTCCAATGCTAGGCTCAATGTCTCCATATATAGGTACATGTGTAGATAAATTCTTTAGGGGTAACATGATGAGTCATTCTACTCCCTTTATAGTTTGTGGCTCCTCTTCCCATGTCAATGCTGAGATGGATGCCTCTATTAATTATTTTCCCCTTATTCTTGTTTTTTCTATATATTTCTTAATCAAATTCTTTCTTGGAGACATTTTACCTACAACTAGCGAAATTTAGAAAAATGTTGGATGCTTGGGTTGACCCAGGTTCTGATCTCAATAGGTTTCCAACAAAACCCTCTAACTATTGGCCCTCCTGGTAAACCAAAAGAAAATGTTGCGCATAGAGTGCACATCACAGTCTCACTTGAGATACCTTTGTGGGGAATTGCAATACTCACATGTTTGCAATCTAAGAAGGGATTGGGACTATATGATGATCATTTTCCTCATGCATCAATATTATTATTCATTCATATAAGCTAGTGTTCATTCATCTAAGTATGCATGCATGCTATGATTATATAGGTAACCATTCATTATGTAACTGATTCATAACATAACATCAAAACAACCATTCAACCACACTAACACACTAGATTTACCATGGTTCACCCCCCCTGGGGCTACATCCACAAAGATTTGTCTTTTCTGCTCTTTTATTCATTCTTCTGTAAAATATGGGTTGCATGCATTACATTCTTCTGGATTACAATAAAAAAGGAGGGAAATTACCCTCTGTGAGGCAGACTAGACCACACCCGGCTCCACAACCTGTGACCTAACCCTCAAAATCTATCTTATTCAGATCCACTATCTATTCTTTACTAACTCACCACATACAATGAACTATTCAACAACTTTACCAAGAACAAAAACTAATCAGCCCCCACCTAGACCTCCTAGGTCTTTATTTATACTATTATACTGGCTTGTATCCATTACATTCATGTCCAAAACCCTAACCCTAACATGGCTAGGTCTGTCTGCATGCATTTTGTCTATTTTTCCTTTCATTGCTTGTAATTTTTTGATCATCTTCTATGCGTCCTATTGTAGTGGCTCCAACTGGGCCTGTCTTGCTTGCTTGTTAGCATGTGCATCCTTCAGCTTTGCATGTAGGTTCTTCATATCTTGTGCACTCCTCATCCTCTCAAGGATGGCCATTGCCTTCTGCTATTGCTTTAAGTCCCGAATGTCAGCCATTATCTTCTCCTGTTTTTGGTTTGGATGTTGTATTTTCTCGTCCTCTTCCAAGCTGGTTCATATTTGAGCAGTTCCTTCATATAGTTCTTGCATTGCCTTAGCTTCCTACACAATATTGTTGATGTGTGCAATAGCCTCTTGTTCCCTTTGCTCTCTAACTTCTGGAGGTGTAGTGGGAGTCAGTTTCTCCGTGAGCTCTCTGATATCCTTTTTGCACTACTCCATGAGCTGTGCAATCTTCTGAAACTTCCCTTCAGGTGTGTCTTCTGGCTTCTGCGTGCAGTCTGAGATGTTGTTGTAGACTATTGTCAGTCCATTCTCCAATTTTTCTGCCCATTTCTTCTCCTCCTCCTCCAAAGTGAACTAGTCACATGTAATTTGTAGCACCTCTGCAACCTCCCTACCAACTTCCAAGTTGGTGGCATCTACGTGGGATCTGGACTGAACTTCCTGCATAACACTATCTTATAATGCCTTTGTATATATCTATTCAATAACCAACTCAAGTTGGTTGATGTCCCCAACCGACTTTCGTGTTGTCTCCTTGTCAGCTCGCAACATTTGTTGTGTGACCATGAAGTTGTTGTTTCTCTTCACTACTATCTCCATTGTTTCCTCTTGTTCCTTTTATGAAAGGGGTTGTTGTGTCTTCTCTAGTTGCTGCGTTGTAACTTGTTGTACTATAAACATATGTAATCTTTGTAGTGTATCATGGAATTCCATTAACTTCACCATGATCTCCTGCCTTTGTGCCTGAACTACGCGGACCACATCTTTCCCCCTGTCCTGGATTGTGTCTACCACTAGCTCAACATTGTCCTCTGTCAGGGTGATGACTGGAGGAATATTATGGTATTTCATCTTCTTGCACATTTTCTCCTCCTACGGTGCAGTTCTCTTTGCATGTGAGGGTTGCAACCCACTCTTCTTCTTTTGTGACTTCTCCTCTTTGGGTCGAGAGGTTTCTCCATTCTTGGCATCACCCTTGACTTCTTACCTAGACACCATTTATTTCCTCCTTGTCTTTTTTAGTACTGCGCTACCTCTTGATGCTTGAGTGTACTCTTTATCCTTTCTAATATTGTTAGTCGGACTACTTGTCTTTGTTGATGGGCCTGCCTTGGCTTGCTCCTTGGGTTTGGAAGTTGTCTTTGTTGGTGGCACCTTCCAGTGCACGGACTAGACGTTGATGATCAAATCGATCTCTTCCCTTGAGACGCAGTACTGCATTTATAGCCATTTTTTCTTCTGGTCCCTTGTGGCATGGATCCACATATGATGCTTGGATGCCTTAAACCTGGAAATCCCTTCATACTCCTGGACCACCTCAAAAGGAATCCTCCATACATTTTTCTTTCTTTGTTGTATATCTTCCATAACCATGGAAAATAATGCGCTATTGGCTTGTTGGTTTTTAGTATCCTTGGTTTTCCAGAGGGTTTCGTACCTGATTGCGTAGCACTTCCCCTTCCTATCTAGAAAAGCCAAGAATTTTGGTTCCTGCCAAGATACCAATGCAATGAGGATGAGGAGCCAGAAATAATGGAACTCAGTTCCATTGTCCTACTCATCTCTACAGTCAATTAGAAATTGGTTTAAGAGGTACGACACCCAGCTAAACATGACCCCTTTTTCACACTACACAACGACTCCTATGACTCCTACTAGAGCCTCTTCTTTCCTGCATTTCCTCAAAAACTTGCAATCCATCAACTTGTTGGTGAACCACGTCGGAGGGTCGCTAATGTATTTGAGGAAAATACCCACGTTCCCCCTATTGGTTCCAAACTGCGCCTTTACTATCTCAACAATCTCCTTTTTGCGCACTTTATTTTTTAGGTATTCTTTAGGTTGTGCACCAACAATGGGAAACCCTGTAATTTTAGAAATCATAGCTATGTTGATGGGGACTGGCCTATCCATCCATAGGATACCCCCATGGACCTTGGCCAATAAATGCTTGATGCACTGCCCCACATTCTTACCGCACCTGAAGTGTCGTATGTCTAGGAGGTTGATGATGCCAGAATTGTAGAGCTCTGTTATCCATTGCGTGGGCTCCATGATGGGTTTTCCTAGGGGCCCTATCTCCCCCATGTCTGCCAAATAAGTTTCCTCTTCCACGTTTGGAAACTTTGATGTGTCATGAACATCATGGCCATAATATCCCAACTTTGGCACTTTCCCAAGAATATCCTCCACTGTGACCACGATGTCCAGGATGTATGGTAGTGTGATTTCAGTTGTGTCATGCACCTTTCTTTTATGGCTGATGGTTGGGTAGAATTTCACCATTGTTTCGGGTGTATCTTCCTCATCACCCTCTTAATCCGATTGATTTGTGATATCCTCGATCAATACCTCCTCTGTGTCATGACTCTATTGTTGGCCCCTCGTTTCCTCAAGTTTGGTCGATGTTTCTAGGTTAGGGTTTGTACTTCCATTTGGGTTTGCAGAGCTCTAACCCATTTCTCCTTGTTTAGTTTTCGAGGTTTCCTCCTCTACCCTTGTTGGGCTAAGCGACTATGTCGCTGAGGTTGTGACATCCTCCAATTTTACCACATTCTCGGGTTCTACCATTCATTCTTTCCTTCATCTGGCATCTTAATTAACCCTAGTATATCATCCTAGGGAGCCAACCTTTGGAGTTGTCATGTTGGATATAGAGTGTTCAATTGCTCTCTTCTTTGCAAAATTATACCTAGGTCTCACTCTTCAACTCTTTCTTTGCTAAAAAATCGCTAAGTGTCGAACTTTCCCATGTTTTTCCCTCTTTAGAGACCCGATCATTAATGTTATGCAGTATTTTTCACTTTTTCAATGAATTTGTGGAGTGTTCAGTGCTCCTTGCACATAGTGTCCAATTTCCATACATTACTTCCGTTGTCTGCTGCCCGTGACCTTTTCCGATTTTCTTCCAATCAACCAACTTCCTCCTCTTTTTGTATTTTTCTTATTTTCTACTTTTTATGTATTTTTGGAAATTTTCTTTCCAAATTTATACTATAGTACACTATACACAAGGCTTCCTTACTGCACTGCAACTACTGAGGGTTAGTAGTTTGATTGTCCCTATAGAGTTTCAGTCGACTACCATTCACCATTCCTTGTATTTTTGTTCCTGTCAAGTCCTTTAGCTGCACAGATCCTCCATCTGTGACATACTTCACTTCATATGGCCCTATCCAATGCATTATGAACTTACGAGGATGTTGCAAAAAAATGTTGTCATAGAGGAGAACTAGATATCCCTCCTTAAAGCTCGTCTTATTTATGTGTCCATCATGCCAAGATTTGTCCCTTGCTTTCTACACCTCTTGGTGGAATCCTTCCAAAATACTTTCTTCTTCCAGTTCCATTAGCTGACTTAAACTCTCTTGTATTGCGCCTCTTTCTGTCATATTTGTAATTGTTTCTACGCGCAGACTGGGTACCAAAAATTCTAAGGCATCATTGCTTCTTGTCCATACACCAATCTGAATGGTGTATGTCCTATCAAATTATTGCATGTAGTCTTGTATGCCCATAATAATGCTAGTATTTTTAAATCCCAATCATCTATGTTCACATTACAAATATTTGTAGGCATTCTCCAAAATCTTGTTGAAAGCTTCTACTATTCCATTTTCCCGAGGATGATATGGTGTACTCTTATGGTGATAGACATCAAATTCCTCAGTCATAGCTTGGATGGTACTATTAATAAAATGGGTTCCTTAGTCACTCATCAGAATCCCAGGGCATCCAAATATTGTGATCACCTGCTCAAACAAGAAGTGTGTTGTTGTCTTTGCATTGCAATCCTTGATTGGTGTTGCTTCTTCCCATCTAGTTAAGTATTTTTTCACAATAACGATGTAGCTAGCTCATGGGATTATTGTTGGTGGATTAATAAGTCCGATAAAGTCTATTTCCCACTTGTCAAATACCTGAAGATTTACTTGGGGTCTTAAGGGCATCTCATCCCTCATGTTGGGTTTTCCAACTCTCTGACGGACATCACAGTTCTAGCAATATTCTTTTGTATCTTTATGAATTGTTCTCCACCATAAAATTGCACGCAATACTTTCTGCGTGGTAGTGTTTCCTGCATAGTTTCCTCCATCTATACCTTCATGAGCTTATGCTAGAACCATGGGTCATTCATGTTCCATCACACACCTTCTCAAAATATTATCTACGCCCAAATTGTATAAATGATCTGCAATTAGTTGATAGTCTGCATCTCTGACTACTAGATTTTTCTTCTGCACGATACTAAACTCCTTTAGCACAACTCCTATACTCAATAATTCAATTATATCAAAAAATCACTCATTAGCTATCTGTACTGAAAATAACTGTGCATCAGGGAAGTTGTCTTTTAAGTTATTAGGTTATTCTCCATTGATTGTCCTTGACAAGTGATTTGGTCCTTCATTCAGCTTCCCTGGTTTGACTATTACTTCAAAATCAAATTCCTGGAACCATAAAAACCATCTATAGATCCTCCCCACCAACACTAGCTTGTTGACTAGATATTTGAGGGCATAATGATCTGTGAACATTTTAAAGTGCTTTCTCAATAAGTAATGTCTGAATTTATGTAGTG
The DNA here is from genome assembly GCA_009831015.1 of Picea engelmannii. Taxonomy (NCBI): domain Eukaryota; kingdom Viridiplantae; phylum Streptophyta; class Pinopsida; order Pinales; family Pinaceae; genus Picea; species Picea engelmannii. The sequence continues at coordinate 871,789 of ML785095.1, read as the reverse complement.
CATATACCATGGCTAGGCCTTCTCCTTCTGTTGTTTTGAAATTTTACTTTGACTCAGATAACTTCCTACTTGCAAAGGCTATAGGATGATCTAAGTCACATGCTCCTGGCTGCACCATAATTGCTCCAAGTGTTTCTAACGATGCATCTACATGCACATGAAATGTCTTTTCCCAATCTGGAAACACTAAAATAAGTGTTGTCACCATCTTCTCCTTTAAAGTATACAATCCTTGTTGACAATCCTCGTTCCAATGAAATTTTGTGTCCTTCTTCAATAGATTTTCCATTGACGCGGTAATATAGGAATACCCTTTGATAAACTTCATGTAGTACCATGTATGTCCAAGTGTGGCTCTTAACTGGCGCACCAACTTTGGTGGTAGTAAGTCACAATTATAGAAATCTTAGCAGGGTCAACTAGTAACCCTTGTTTGCATACCACATGTCATAACAATATCCTAAAAGGTGTGTCAAAGATTCATTTCTTGATGTTTAATGAGATATGACATTGCATGTATCTTTCCAACATTAGTCTTAAGACTTATACATGATCTTTCAAAAGACTAAAATTAGTCCATTCATCCAAATAAACTTCTAAAAATTGATGTATGAACTCTTTAAAAGCAACCCCGACCACCCTTGAAAATATGGTCGGTGCATTCTTCAGTCCAAAGGGAATAATTGTATATTGATAGGATCCCCATTCTGTAGAAAATGTAGTCTTATGCCTATCCTCAAGAGCTATTTTTATCTGATTATAGCCTGAGAATCCATCTATGAATGAGTATGCTTCCTGGCCTCCCACATTCTCCAAGACCTAGTCTATGAAAGGGGTAGAGAAAGGATCATATAAGCAAGAATCATTCAATTTCCTTAGATCTACACAAATTCTTATTCCCCCTTGTTTCTTTTCTTGGACTACCATGGTATTGATCCATTCAATATCTTCTATTGGCTCTATCATACCTTCTTCTAGCATTCAGTGAAGTTCTACTTTCAATTTTTGTCTAACGGGTCTAGCATCTAGTTTTAGAGGTATCTTCATCTCACCCAACTCACCTGCTATTCCTTTCATCTCTGTAAAGGTTGTTGGAAACAAGTCATTGTATTCACACAATAATTCTATTATCCTTTCTAGTTTCTGCTCATCCCATTAGTCTCTAATGATTTTCATTTTAGGGTTTTCTTCTGTCCCAATGTTGACTTTATTGACCTTAATTAGTGCAAAAAATACCTCTGAATCCATAGACGGGCCTTCCACCTCTCTCTCACCTTCAATCTCTGTTATTTGAATGTTTCATAGATCATCTTCATTGGTGCTTCCTCTGTAACATGATAACATGAGAGTAAGTCCTTAACTTTATGCTTGTTCTGTTGTTGATATTTTTTTATAATTTCCACCTCAGGTTCCTCAAAAAATATCATTCCCTATGTCAACTTCAGGGCTAAATCAATATTGGGGTTCTCATGCTCAAATAAGAAAGTTACCAAAAAATTATGCTGTAATGTTGTCCATTATGTAGAACCTCTACACATCTCCTAATCTATGTACCAGTTCCCTGATATCCCTTTCAATGTATGAATAAAGTAATGAGGCCATTCTTCTTGTGGTGTCAACCTCCATTGTGTTCTACATTTCTCTATGTTCTCAATTGGACTTCCTCGCCTCTCATACTTCTACAATGTATTTCTCCCCTATTATGCACCAAATCTAATGTGCAGTAACCTTTTACACTAATACCAGTCTTGAATTATTTCCTTATGTGTGCCCCATCATCTTGCAGGTGTTGCCTTGACTGCAATATCCAGGGCTAACAACCTTTGATTCTCTAAAAATTCTTCCTCATAATTTTTCAGGAATTCTTCTAAGTCATTCAAACCATGAAAATTGGGAGGTTCCCTTATCTCTGTACCAACCCACTTTACTACGCAGTCTATTATTGTGCACCTCCTTGTGGAGACTTCATGTAGTCTTTGTTTCCAGTTCTCCAAAATTGTGTCTGAGTCTGAGGCACATGATGTAATGCTTCTCTAGTTGAGTACCCCGTCTATAGTTTGGTTGACATAATATTCTTCTCACATGGTAGTCCTATATAATTGATTGATTTCTTCCAAGTCCAAACCTATCGCCTCTACAATCCTTTCTCCTTTTGAGGGGTCCAGTGGAGAAATTACTCGGTACTCGCCTGATTCAAAAGTCATTTTCTGTGTCTTCAAGTTAATCACATCTTGGTTATCAAATGCCTAGTCCAGTCCTAGTAATGTTGGGTAGGGTGTTGTGCCATCCACTATTTTTGTAACTTTGAAATATGCAACAGTGCACACTCCATCCAAGTCTATTGTCACACCTTTAAGTCTTCCAATTGGTAACACACTATGTTGATTTTCCAATTTCAATTGGACAGGTGAATATCCTAACATGGTTTCTCCCATACACTTCCATGTCTTCTTAGGTAATATATTCACTTCAGAGCCTAAATCAAGTATGATATCTCCCATATTGAAATCCCCAATGTTTTCATTTAACCTGAATTCCCTACTTATTCTTCTTCTCATATGGAGATGATTAACTGTTTTTTTTTCTAACTTCCCTTCTACTTCTGTGTTGCATCTTTCTAGCAAATTTTGTAAGACCTTAATGGATGATGGATCATTCAATAAATTAACATAGGATTGCAGAAAATTCTTTATGTTACTTACTTGATACAAGGGTTGTCCTTTGCTGGAGTGATCCATTAAAGATGGAATCTTGTACATTGGTGGATCCTGATTTTGCTGCACAATTGATGTAGATGCAATGTTCTCTTTCAAAATTTCTTGCCTGGCTTCCTTAAATGTATCCTTTTCTTTCTGCCCATCAAAATTATTCTATGGTTCAATGTTGTTCTTTACCCACTAGTGTTGAGTTGGATCTGATTTTGATGCATCAACTCTCATCTTGGCTCCTCCTCGAGTAACTATGTTGATGTTTTTCCCATCATCCTTGGATTTTGAGGAAATCCACTTGAAATTCTGATTGTTCTAGTTCCTTTTTCCCTATATTTTACCCAATAGTGTTGGGCAGTCCTCTATGTCATGGTTTTTTGCGTGAAAATACATACATGTCGCTGATGGAAGTGGAAAATATCTTGCATAATGTTCTGGTTGTTGACAATTTTGGAAGACTACTGGCCTTTTGACTCAACCTCCACCACTGAATCCACCTCTATCTCCTCGTGGTGCATTGTATTGGGGTATCTAGTTATATTGTGTGGGAGTATATTGTGGTTGCGCATTGTTGTACTGCATCTACACAGGATTGAATTGTGGTTGTGCATTATTGAACTACAGTGTATCCTGGCCTGCCATAATTTATGCTTGCACCATGTAGGTGTCTAAAGTTATTTCTCTCATCAATTACAATGTTCTACGGTCCTTGTCAACATGACCCACTGATTTGCAAAAATTGCAGTAATAACTTTTTGGCATTGTCTTATACTTTTGCATCATTGGATAATGATATGGATCATGCATGCGTGTCTTACAAATCTCACACCATGGTCCTCCTGTTTGCAAGGGGTTTGGCACCCCTACTTCCAAGTACTGCATACAAGTTGGACATTCATTCTTATGTTGTCCTTATGTCCTGCATAACGTACACCAAACAACAACTCTCTTCTCTTTCCCATTATTTTGGTTCAACTAAAATGTCAGATTCTTCAGATCTTCTTTCAACTCTTCTATTGCTAGATCTGTCTGTCCATATTGGTTTTCTTCTAGCTGTAGGGATGCTTGTAGGGCCTATGAATGAGTTTGGAAATTTGTTGTATGAAAGGATACTTAGAGTGTGGTAATAGTTATTTCACAAATAACTACCTATGTTGCATGTCAATAATGGAATAATTCAACTTACCTTTCAGACGGTTGAACCTTTGATCAATCTTCCAAACAGACTCACATGGTTTCTTCCTAATCTCGATCATTTCGTTCATGTACTATTCTTCTGAGCTTGGCTTCTGAAATTCATTTACCATTAGCTTTTTCACCTCTGTGACAGTCTCTGGTGCTCCTTGTGGACTATTTACATCAAGGCTCATGTACCAGTCTAGTGCGTGGTCTTTGAGTGTTATAGCTAACTGCATGAATTTAGTATCCTCGTCTGTGACCTTCTTTGATTCCTAGATCTTTTCACAAATAAATAAATGTTTTTCAGGGTCCTTTGATGCCTCACCCCAAAATTCTGGTAATGTGATAGTGGAATCTACTCATGTCATTTTGCATTGTGTTGAACTACTACCTCCGTCTAGTGTAGATAATTGACTGTTAATTCATGAACTTGTACCTCTAGTTGGTTGTCTTATACTAAAATTGGGTTGTCTAAAAACTAGTGTTCCTTTAGGTGTATTAATCGCACATGGGGTTGTAGGTTCCACAATGACTGTGATCTAGACTGGAGTTATGCCTTATGTTCCTGACCCTAGACCTCTTGTTTTCCTTTTATATGTTGCACACAGAATTTACTCAATATTCTCCATAGCCCGAAGATCCTCTACCTCTTATTCATCGTTCATCAAGCCCTCTCTGTCGGCTATGGCCCTCTTTTTGTTATTCAACTTATATTGGTAAGGTCTATTGTTGCACGTCTTTCCATCTTTTTCCATTATCTTCTTGGTTTGGTCCTCGTGCATCATGATTGGGTCCATGGACTCCTTCTTCTTCCCCTTATCCATCTCCATGTCCATATATAAAACTCTTGTCAGTGCTTCCCCCCTTCCCCCATGCACGCAGGGAAGTTTAGTTGTCTGATTCCATGGTCATCATACCTTTGTCATGCAACAAAATATTGATAGAAGTATAAAGTGATCTGATGGACCTACCTTTGGGTCCCTTTAGAAAATATTTCCCTGTCATAGTGTACAACTTCGCGGTATCAATTGCAAATTCAGTGATAAACCCTGGAATAATACTCTCTAACCAAAAATCTACTACGCGCATAAATTTATTATTGACTTGTTGTAACTACGCAATCTCTGCTAGATGCCACTCTAGTTGTCTGATCTGATTCATAGGATGGTTTTCCTTCAACCTCAATAATCGCTCCTGCAACAAATGTGGGAATTTGCATAAAAATACTTCATGCAAGTCGCTAAACACATATTTGTCAAGATATTGGTGTGGTGTAAATTTAGGGTTTATGTTGTCCTTCTACACAAAATCGAGTTCCTTTTTCCTTAACCATCTCTCAATATCCACCTTCGTTCGATTCCATGGCCTAAACATTCCCTTATATGATTTTATTCTCTGTTCTTTTCTTCAATAAATCCCTTCCACTCAATCTTGTGTAGTTCTAGTCGGCAACAGAACCATTTCTTGGATGCTTGGGCTGACCCAGGTTATGCTCTCAATAGCTTTTCAACAAAACCCTCAAACTATCTCTCCACCTGGTAAACTAGAAGGAAATGCTACGCACAGAGTGCCCAACACAATCTCACCCAAGATAGCTTTATGGGGGACTACAATATTCATGTGTTTGCAATATAGGAATGGATTTGGACTATATGTTGATCCTTTTCCTCATGAATCAATGTTATTATTCATTCATCTAAGCTAGTGTTCATTCATTCATCTAATTATGCATGCATGCTATGATTATCTATATAAACATTCTTTCTATAAATTATTCATAACATAACATCAAAACAACCATTCAACCATACTATCACACTAGATTTACCATGGTTCACCCCCCCTGGGGCTACGTCCACAAAGATCTGTCTCTTCTACTCTTTTATTCATTCTTCTGCAAAATATACGCTGCGTGCATTATATTCTTCAGGATTACAATAAAAAAGGAGGGTAAGTACCCTCTATGAGGCAGACTAGACCACACCTGACTCCACAACATGTGACCTAACCCTCAAAAGATACCTTATTTAGATGTAATATCTCTTCTTTACTAATTGACCACATATAATGAACTACTCAACAACTTTGACAAGAACAACAACTGATCAAACCCCACCTAGACTTCCTAGGTATTTATTTATACTATTACTATCTTGTAGCCATTACATTCATGTCCAAAAGCCTAACCCTAACACGACTAAGTCTATCTGCAACGCGCCATGTTGTGTTTCCTTCTTTTTATGCATGTTGTTTTTTCTTCTTTTTATTTCCTGTTGCTTTTTCGTCATCTTCTGCATGTAGCTTTTCTGCCCCCTCTTGCATGTGCTCCAAAAATAGGCTTCTTTTCCCCAAAATAGACCTGCGCCAAAAATAGACTTTCCTCCCAAAATAGGCATGCGCCAACAAAAAATGAATTGGTACTTGTTACCCAAGAATTGATCAAGCCAAGGAGAAGGGAAAAGTTGTAAATTTTACCAGACACTATGAATATTTGGCACCATTACCACCATAATTGATTATACTTATCGTAAATAAGATAGGAAATGAAACTTTACTTGTTATGGAGAATGTTAGTTGTATTTCCTCTCGCTAGGGGGTTAAACACCCAGGTTACATCAAAATCTACCAACAAAACACCAAGATACTGGCATATTCAATCTCTAGTCGAGGACTGAAGAAGGTCTCACTCGAGACACCACGAGAATCACGAAGATGAATAGCCTTGTGTTAGATGCGAAGGGACAACATATATAGGAAAAATTCTTAGGTATAAATCCATTAACTCATTCATAGCTAAGCAACCAACTACCATACATTATAAAGTACACAAACATGCAATAAAAACATAACACGGATATTAGCAGAGAGAAAGGACTTCACAATTCATTCATTAACTTCAAATGCATTAAAATACGAAAGTCATAACAAATATCTACGCCATGTGCTCTAGAATCTTCTTTTCACTCCTACGCGGTTATTTCTCTCTCTCAGATTCATGCAAAAACTTAGAAAAAACTAGACATGGAACTCTCTCTTTTGTTTCAATATACTCTCTATTATAATATTGAACTCTCTCTTACTCTATCCCACTCTACTCTACTCAACTCTCTTGAGTGAACATAAGTCTTGAATGCTTTACATGTCTGCATGCATCCTCCATATCTTTCCTGGAGCATGGAAATCCTAACTAATTTTCCATCTCATCAATATCCTTTCCCATGATCGTTCGGGTTGTTATAGAAATCATTTAAAAAATATTCTTGAAGATACACTTAGGTTTGGTCTAAATGCAATCTTCTTCTTGATTCCTTGTGCACAGTACAAAATTGGGTTGGTCCACGCGGTATTCCTTTGGCTAGCACTGATGTTGATCCTTCCTGATGCCTTTTTTTGTATATTATTGGGCACACATGCAATATTGGTTTGAGGTGTGTGAGTGAATTCCTCGAAACCTTGGGTGCTAACAAGCCTGCAACACTATTAGTTGGCTCATCCTTGACCAATGACACTATTTATGGCTTAACAAAGGAGGTTGACGACACTGTTGTTAGGGGTTCTTGGATGAATTGTTGAAAGTGACCATCAACATTGTCAAAAGTGTCTCGCTATCTTTGCGTGAGATAGAAAACCTAGTCTACATCAGTCACTATAACCATTGGAGACTAAAGATTGATCTTATCCATTTGTGTTAGCATTAAGGCCATCACCGACTGTGCCATTGCCAGTTGATTGTAATATGTCTGGGATTTTTCAACCACATCTAATATAATGGCAACAAGGGTTTGTTGTTTAGTGTGGTATGTTCTAATTTCTCAAAATTTTCTATCAATCATTGTCATTACTACTTGTCATTCACCTGGAGATAAGGAGAACAATTATTTATACTATTGGGGAGACCTGTGCTTCCATGGTTCGGTTTTCTTCTTCAATGGCATGGGATTTTGGTGGATTCTACAGGTGATTCAAGAGTATGAAACTGTACTCAATGAGTCTCATGAAGTTGTTGATGTGTGCTTGGCCCTTTTTCAATAATTCTTTTTCCACTACTATCTCATGTTGCAACTCATGGTTTTCTAGGGTAGGTCACTTGAGCTTTTCACGGAGCTCAATATTTTGTGTCTCCAAGAACCAGACTCACTCTTAGACCACACAAAGCTTACAAGGTGTAGGTATATCCAAAATATCTACCTCTATCATGGGAAAATGCACAGATACTTCATCCAGTGCACTAATGACTTCCTTGTGGGCACTGAGCATCGTTTCAAGTTGGGATTTACTCTCAGTGTGTGTAGTGACTTTCGCGGCATGAAGTGCTTTAAGGTCTTGCTAGGAAATATCAACCTCTTGGTGAGCCTACATTTTCTTCTAATGTTTAACTTGAGTGTCTCTATGCGTAGCGAGTTCTATATTATGTTGTCATTGTAGCCATTCATGTGACCGGTTGAGTGCCTAATGTCTATCTCCCAGCTCCATCATGATTGCAGTCATGTAAGTCTGTAGGTATTGTGTAGGCACATGTGCCAGTTAGAGCTCAACATTGGCCAAGTCAAAAGAAATAGTAGCTAATGGATTGAACCACAATACACATATTTTTCTACTATCACTTTCTTTGGTTATTTTTTGTGCTTGAGGGGGGTTATCGGGTGGCGAAGAAATGACCAATTGTTGATAGAGGTTATCAAGTTTTCTTGCAGCCTTTGTATGTATTAACTAATGTAGGATGATTTTTCCCCAAATGTCCTAGACTAGGTTCATGAGGGTTGTGAAATTATGTCCGACTACCTACATTGAGGTGTTGGTATTCGACCCTTTGATTTTTCTCATTTGTCTTCTCTTTCCACTAATTTTATCGAGCACCACAGTTTGCAGTACAAACAAAACATGGACATCCTTTGTAATGGGTGTAGGTTGGACCTCCATTATGTGTGCTTAATCTTTGAGCTCTGAGCTAGAATAGAGGTTGATTGGGGTTGGCCCCGATGGAGCTTGGGTATTTTGTTGCTTGGGTGCCCTGTCTTGGTTGGCCTTGGGATCCACCTATACGTGCATTCCCTAACCCTATATCACTTGGCCTTTGTTTGTGATTTTCTTTCTTATTTTTGCGTGTGCACTGATGCCTTGTATTTCTGTAGTGTTCTTGTTGTTGTTATTTTCCTCTCCCAGTTCCTCATGGTCTAAGTTTTGAGTTTCTCTTGCTCATCCTCCGGGGTAGGTTTAAGAGTAGCATCCCATTCTTTTGTTGAAATTCTTACTCCAACACCTAGTTATTTTGTTATCTAGTGATTTACTTACTGCAATCAGATTAACAACTCACAAAAAAAAACACACTACTGAAATATTCAACTCTATAACATGGATCAGAAGCATAAACAAGGAAACCAAATAAAGCACATAGAAACACCAATGTTTTCAGGTAAACCCATAGAAAAAACCATGGAGGGAAAACTGGTCCAATGATTCTTTTATGAAGGTCAAATCAGGGCTCTTGTAACATGGATACTTTCCCACTAAGAGAAGTATACACTGTAGACAAACCTGGAAACTCCTATGTTACTGTACGACCTATTCTGGCACGTTTTCCAAGGCATATGAGACTTGTCCTTCTATGACCTGTACACATCCACAACTGTCTCCACTATGACCCACGAATGTGTAAGTAAAGTTTATACGACAAGCTCTGTACAATCCAACTCTTTCGTGTGGCTTTTGTCCTCTGAAACCCACCTGAAACTTCTTTTTCCCTCTCTCCTCCTTGACTTGTATGACCTCTAGATGGAAGTCCTTCTGCAACTATCCAAGATCTTAAATCGTATTCCTTCATGATCCAACCCTCTCTGCATCAACACTTGACGCGATCTCTATATGGAAGTCCTTCTCCACATATTAAGACCTCCTTGAATCAAAATCCTTCTTGATCCAAGCCTTGATCTTGGCATCTCACCAAATATTTTGATCTTGGAATATCACCAAGTGACTTCCTCGTGAAGACTCATTTGTGTTGAATCCATTAACATAAGTCTCTCACAAATGTATCTCACACAAGTGTAATCTTTCATCCTCTAGAATCATTGTCCTTCGTGATCCAAGCACTCAAGTAAAGGTCCTTCTCTACTCATGAGTGTGACCTTGGAGACTCCACACTAGCAAAGGTCCTCCTTTTCTATTTGTGTGAATGTATCTTCCTCCTTCTCCTAGCCTTGATTTTATAATCATGAGTTATAATCTATTTCTTATCTCCAAAGTGATCTATGGTTGAGATTACTTCTCACACTCACTTGAGATTTAGATTACTTGTTGCAAGCTAATTACTTTTAGCATGTTTCTTAAATAACTCAATCAACTAATTACATAATTAATTAATAAAACAAATTTACTTTAATAATTAATTTAACTAAAGTAAATTCAAGAGTAGAAGGATTTGGACAATTTACACACATCTAGACACATAGAACTGTGTGAAAATACATGTCTGATGCTACAACTAACATCAACACTCCATCTTAGTGAGGAAGGTATTTCCCAAAGAGCCACCTGGAACTAGTTCTACCTCTGACTCTGGTACAATGTCACACACATCATCCTACATATTGGAATTCCTCTAACCCTATTGGTCAAATTCTCCCTGAGTACTGGAAGTCTCGGAATCAATGACGCTACATATCAATGCCATGAAGTTTGAAAACTTAGTCAAAGGTTTTCTCTCCCTCAATGTGCTCCTAGAAGCTTCTTGCTCTTGAGCATCCATCAATTTCATCTCGTACCAACTCAGTCTCTTGAAATGACTGGAAGGGGATAACTCTCTCTTCCCATATGAAGGTTTACTCCCCACACTGGAAGTCTGTGAAATTTGTTCATCCTTCAGTGGTTCACCCTTCGAAGCCTCCTGCTTCTCATCCTTTGTCATAGACATTGATCCATGATCCAATATTCCCTTGGATCCTCTTATAGGATGGCCCTACAACCTATATAACCTAACCTCTCTGAAACCAATGCTCATTTTGTGTCAAGGCTATCTCCCTCTGAACATATGGGTACTTTCCCTCTCTAAAAAGTAACTGCAAAACCCATGTCCTCAAAAACTGAAACTGAGAGAAAGTTGTTCTTTAGTTCTAGTACATAAAGCACATCTTGGGCCTCTAATGAAGCTTGTGAATCAAGTTAGAACATGATAGTTACCTTCCCCTTCATTTCATACTTGGAATCATCGCCAAGCTCCACATGGGTCCCTGATTCCTCCCTCAAACTATTGAATAACTCCCGTGCTTCTACCTCTAATTGATTTTATAAAAATCATGGGCTCCCTTCCTAGGATAATGGTTCTCCTAAGGAATAAAAATCGACAAATATCCAAGCCCTACAAACCTCAAGATCAATCCTTTGACCTTGTTGTTTGATTTTTATCTCCCTTGTTTCCCCTTTCCTTTTTTCCTCGAACCCTAGCCTACAAAATTGAACGAAATTCCTTCTCCACCCAATTCATTGAGATCTCCTATCTCACTTTGTGTGTATTTTCTATCCACTGAGAAACAACCAATACCTGGAATTGAGAACCTTTGCTACTATTGTACGATTGTGTACCTGAAACTAATCTACTACTACCCTATCGAATTCTCTTCTCCTCTGGAATGAATAAATCTCCAGGTGAAATTTCTTCTTCACCCTGTGCTAATATATTTGTGAGCAAAAGTCTTCTTTTCTCTATATGTGAGTTCTCATGTGGTTGAGATATCTAGATGGAATTCCTTCTCCACCTAACTAATATATCCTTGTTGATTGTCTAGCCTCCTGTCATCACTCAACAAACCACCCTACTGAAACTTCATCTGTATTGTCCTGTACCCGGAAATGAGTCCTTTGATTTATGTATTTCAGTTTAAAGATCTACTAAGATCTCCTACAAATATAATTGTTCTACTACAAAATATAGTGTATCTTTGCTTAGTCCTTCAATCACTCACCTCGACACTCTTGATCCCATATATATGCTCTTGTAACCATATACATGAACTTGATCTCTCCCTTGGTCACTCAGATCTCCTATATCTATCGATACCATGTTCACTTGGTTTCCTCCCACAACAACCTTGCTCTGATACCATGTTGATTTTCTTTCAACCCTAGGTGTAATGCTCTGATACCATGTTGAAATTATTACTCCAACACATAAGTACTTTTTATCTAGTGGTTTCCTTACTGCAATCAGATTATCATCTCACAAAACAATAATACACTATTGAAATATTCAACTCTATAACATGCAGCGAAAGCATAAACAAGGAAACCAAATCAAGCACACATAAACACCAATATTTTTGGGTAAACCCTTGGAAAAAAACCCGGAGGGAAAACCAGTCTAATGATTCTTTTATTAAGGTCAATCAAGGCTCCAGTAAGAGGGATAATGGCCCATTGAGAGAAGTATACATTGTAGACAAACCTGGAAAATCCTCTACTATTGTAGAACATGTTCTGGCATGTTTCCTAAGGAATCTATGACTTGTCCTTATGTGACCTGTATACATTCATTACTATCTCCATTGTGACCCATGGATGTGTATGGAAAGTCTGCATTGAAATCTCTGTGTGGTATGACTCTTTCCTATGGCTTTCATCCTCTAAAACCCACCTGTAATTTATTATGCTCTCTATCCTCCTTGACCTGTATGATTTCTATATGGAAGTCCTATTACAACTATCCAAGATCTTGAATCACGGTCCTTCATGATCCAACCCTCTCTGCATCAACACTTGACTTGACCTCTAGATGGAAGTCCTTCTCCACCTATCCGAGACCTCCTTGAATCAAATTCCTTCTTGATCCAAGCCTTGATCTTGGCATCTCACCAAATATCCTAACCTTGGCATCTCACCGAGTGAATTCCTCCTGAAGTCCCGACTGTGTCAACTCCCTCAACACAAGTATCTCACAAGTGTAATCCTTGGTCCTCTAGAATCACCATCCTTCGTGATCCAAACACTCGAGTAGAGGTCCTCCTCTACTCTTGAGTGTGACCTTGGAGACTCCACACTAGCAAAGGTCCTCCTTTACTATCTATGTGAATGTATATTCCTCCTTCTCCTAGCCTTGATTTTATAATCATGAGTTATAATCTATTTATAATCTCCAAAGTGATTTATGGTTGAGATTACTTCTCACACTCACTTGATATTTAGATTACATGTTGCATGCTAAGCACTTTTAGCATGTTTCTTAAATAACTCAATTAACTAATTACATAATTAATTAATAAAATCAATTTACTTTAATAATTCCTTTAATTAAAGTAAATTCAAGAGTAGAAGGCTTTGGCTGATTTACACATGTCTAGACACATAGACCTATGTGAAAATACATGTTTGATGCTACCACTAACATCAACATCTTTGACACCATGTTGGATGCCTTCTTCTATGATACAAAATATAAGCATAGTGATTGCAACTTTTTGTTCTGCATCTGGACAAATAAAGACATTATGGAAATTGCATTCAAATTGGAGGTAGGCCTTGTACCTTTCCATGAGACTTTTTGAAATGAAAAATGTTGAATTAGTTGCTTGGATAAGCTATGTGTACCAATTCTTGAATGACTTGTGATGGGTGGCCTATACCTCTTGTTCCTTAGTGTACTGTAGTGTAATAAATTTGGGTGTTGCGAAGGGTGGCGCATTGGTTGCATCATTCTCACGGCCCAGAGGGGGCCTCCACAAAATCATGTAAATGAGTAATATGACCCAACTATAATGAAATTAGTTACCCAAGTCTTGGGCCTCCAAAATAATCATCAACAAATTCATTTAATAAATAGTGTTCCCATGCCATTTAGACTCTAGCGCCACATTTTTCTACAACAACGACAATTATGATTGGAAATTCATCCTTGAAGAACTTGCAGAGTAGTTTGTAGCCAAGAAAATGTGTAATTAAGTGAACTCATTGATCATTGATGTCTGCAATCACTACCCCTTTGGACCCTCTATGAATAACATACTTAGTGTAAATTTATTCTTGGGCCAAATCCTTAGCCTTAAGAACTTTCATTGGGTCTTCGCCCTTTAGTGGCAGGCCTGAAACTCGATACATGGTGTCATCTTCAACTGGGTATTTATGATTGAGCCAACGAAAACCACCATGCATTCAACTAAGAAAGAAGCAAATGCATGCCATGATTGGAAGGCCTTGGCCAAAGTGTGGGAAATCAATGAGAGAGAGCACATTATATTGTCAAAGGGGCTTGGACCATTTCTAGGTTACCACCTTTTGTTTCTCGTTTGACCTTAGAATTATCTCTACATATCAATCGAATTGAAATTCGGGGAATTGGGCCAGATCGTGAACATTGTATTCGACATACTACAACAGAGGAAATTTCCCTAACCAAGGGCCCATGAAGCTTACATTGGAAGGTATGATAGGCTCAGACACTTGTTGTTCCTTGGTTTCCTTAGCTTTTTTTCGTGCATGGGGCTTACTGGGGGATGCCATTATCATCTATGGTTGGGTATCACATCTGGATTCTCTATTCTCTTTGCTATGAGAACTACTTTTGTTGAGACCGTGGATTAATTCACCTAAACTTTTGGCACTCTATTACGTGATTAATTAGCCTTTGGATCTACACTTTTCTCTCATGTTGTTGGGTGGGAATGGTGAATCAAAATATGAATGTGGAGTGTTAAATACGTCGAGGGTGACATGCCCCCGACATTGTTGGCTTCCAAGTTGTTTTAAAATTCATTTACTATTTATCTTCCTCTGTATAACTATCAGATGTCATAAGTACATGGTTTCCATAATTGTTTCTCTTCCCCATGTTGTCGTCATCTTTCCTATGGCTAAAAAACTACTTTCCTACCACTGTATCCACCTATGTCCTATCAATTGATTGTCAGTGCCCGTTGTTTTGTCCTTTTGGATGGAATATGGAATTTAAACTTTAATATTTTCCAAAATATGCAAAATCTTAGACAAGGTTTCAAACCACAATTTTCCAAATTGGAACCTACCATTAAAATGACCTTGCAAGTCGATTCCTCCAATTTTTTCCACTCTGAAATCATGGAGATAGATGAAAATTAATATAATGATCCAATATGGATCATACCTCCCCATGTAAGGAGGCTTTTGGTCCCAAAAATATTTACTGAATGATGTGAGAAAAAAATTCCTCTACCTTCTCCCTAGAGTACCACTTTGCTTTGCTTGGAAGTTGTCCTTTCATCCCAATCTGCCAAAGGTCATGTTTCCCATGTCTTGTAGTTCTAGACCTCTTCTGCAAAATTATGTCCTCTTCCAACTCTTCCTAAGAATCTAGTGATAAGTACTCTATGGAAGGTGGTATATTCTCCTCCTCCTGATTTAACATGGAAGGCTCATAGAGTTTTACATTTTCCATATTCACTACTGAGTAAATGCACGTGTATGGGGGAAGACTAAGTCTGTAGGTGTTATATCCCACCTTTTCCAACACAAGGACCATACCACAAAGACTTGATCTTCTTACCAAGACCTTGTAGTCTTTCCTTATCCAACTATAACCATACTTTGTCTCTCACTTTGAATGTTCTCTTTGTTCTATGTTGGTCATGTCTAGCATTGTACTTTTCCAAAGAAGGTTTGAAAAGGTGACTTACCAACATAAGTGTGGATTTATATGTTATAAGAGCATTGTATATAGATCAGATTTTCCACCCAAGTATTCATATGTTTCTGACTGTAGTCCCTCAAAAGTTGCACCAAATTCTTATTAACTACTTATGTTTTCACATCTATTTTTGGATGGAATGTTGTATACCTCTTGAGATTAGTGTCCATCTTCTCCCATAATGTAGTCTAGAATGCACTGAGAAATCTGGTATCCTTGTCTGAGATGATGCTCCTTGGTATCCCAAAGTGCACTCAAACCTCTTCAAAGAACATGTTTGTTGCTTCTTGTGCTTTGATGGTATTTTTACAAGGCATGAGAATGCACATCTTATTGAACTTGTAAACTACCACAAATAGATGGTCATATCCCTTCCTGGTTGTTGGTAAACCTCCAACGAAATCCATGGAAATACTTTCCCAAGGTCAAGTGGGTACAGTTAAGGGATGAAACAAACCTTGATTCCTAGTATTGGGCTCTATGGTACAACAAAGTATACATCCTATAATATATTGTGCTACAGATTCTTGAATTTTGGACTTGTACACATACCTCTATAAGTTGGAAACTGTATTCCCAACACAAAAAATGCCCTACAATAAAGGTGTGAGCCTCTCTGATAAGCTACAATCATTCACCTTTAGTGACACAAAGCTTGTCGATCTTGTAGAGTAAACCATTCTAGAAATGATAGTCAGTCTTGTTGTCACCTTATTCTATATGAATTTGGCCTTGTATTTATTGAAACACCTCCTTAAATTCATCATCTTTTGTGTATGCCTCTTTGTATGCATCATGGGTAAAAGGATCCATGTGCATCAAAGTTTCCAAATCTATAATCTTGAATGTATGTGTCCTTGGCATGTCTTCCAACTTGTTTATGTTTCTCTTCTTATACTTGATGACTAGATGAAATTGTTGTAAGAACTCCATCCATTTGTACTGTTTAAGTTATTGTAACTTACTATGGGCCTACAAATATTGCAACAGTTGGTGATCTATGTGGATGATGGTCTCCTTTCCCATCAGATAGTGCTTCCACTTTTTGAAAGCGTGTACTAAGGCATAGAGATCCTTGTTGTAGGTAGGATAGTTAAGGACCACCTCATGAAATACTTCAGAATGAGAGAAAACAAGCCTTCCTCCCTGTATCAGAACTACTCCCATGGCATATGCACTTGCATCTGTCTCCACTTCAAAGGGATTCTGCAAGTTTGGTAGTGCAAGCATTGTTTCTTGACTGATATTTCTTTTCATGTCATCAAAGGAATTATGTTGATTCTTCCCCCACTGTATACTCTTACTACCCACTATTATTGCATGGAGTGGTGCAACTACTGCTGACAATGAAGCTATAGAATTTTGCAAGTATTATTTCCCCCCAATAAATATCCTAACTTATGTGAAATTTATAGGAACTAGCCATTTCATGATGGCCTCCATGTTGGTGGGATCTATCTTGAGGCCACCTCCACTGATCACATACCCCAAATACAACAAATACTACTGAGTAAACTCACATTTCTTGTGATTGGCCAGCAGTTGGTGCTTCTTCAAGGTCTCTAACACCTGCATAAAATGTGAGTTGTGCTCCTCCTAGGTAACACTATAAACTAATATATCATCCTAATAAACATTAACAAATGAATCTAGATAAAGCCATAAAACATCATTCATTAGTCTCATAAATGTAGCTAGTGTGTTGCATAAACTGAATGGCGTAACCAACCACTCATACAGACCTTGTCTTGTCTTGAAGGTAGTATTATAGGTATCTTCTTCTTTGACCTGTACCCAATGATATCATGATTTCAATTCCATGTTAGTGAATTTACTTGGCATGTTGCAGTTGGTCCAATAGATCATCGATCTTGGGAAGAGGGTATTGATTCTTTAGTGTAACCTTGTTAAATTCCTTGTAATCCATACACATTATCCAAGTCCCATCCTTCTTGGCCCCAATTATGATAGGTGACCCACAAGGTGAGGTACTTGGTCAAATCACACCCTGCTCCAAAAATTGTTGCAACTGCTTCTTTACTTTGTTTTCTTCTAGAACATATTGTATATACATCCCAATATTTAGCAAGTGGGAGTCTGGAAATAATTGTATTTCATGCTCCACTTCCCTCTTAGGTGGTATCCATTTAGTCTCCTAGAACACTTCCTTGTATAACTTTAGAAACTCCTCCAACTCATGTTTCTTCTCATTGGTACACCCTTCCAATGATGTCTTTACTTTTAATGACCCTTCACCAAAATCACTTTCCCTTAGGAAAAGTAAAACATATTTCTTACTAGAACTAATCAACTTTGTGTCTTGGTTAGCACTTGCTAGTGAGATATTTTACTTGCATTTATGTGCGTTGATGATGTAGGACTTCCCATCCTTGATTGGTCGATATTGGTTGTCTCTCTGCATGAATATTTCATCCCTCGTATACATGTAGGGGATTCCAAACACTACTCCACATACGTTAAGGGATACTGCATCCAATTCCACTTCATCAATAAAATCATCACTTGTAGCAATTTTAATCTTATATTGTTTCATTACCTTGATCTCTGCATCCTTTTTTACCCATCCCAATGGATATAGGCTAGGATGACCATGAACCTCCAATCCAAGCCTGCTGACCAGATCCACTGCTATGAGATGAGCCTGTGAACTATAGTCAAATATATTGTCTATCTTGTTCTTCTCGGATTGAACATTAGCCCCCTCTGCTATGCTCTCTAATTTTCCCACTCTCAGTTCTCCTGCTCTACTATGAAACAAAATACAACAACATAGAATAGAACCCCTTCTCCTCTAATTGGTCTGGTATTTAACATAGCCCGATAGTTGTCTAGGGTTAGGGTTTTGACTTCCTCAACCATCAATTGTGATAATTTTTTGGATCTTCTAGAATATTCTTGAAATTCCTCATGTGGCTAGCCCCATATGCATGGGTAATGGGGGTTGACGTGGCATCTTCTCGTACCATGGTTGTCAACAAGATAGGTCAACTTTTGGGAGGCATAAATTTTCCATACGAGCTTCAATTGACATAATTTTTGCATCGTTTGGAAAGGTCTCAATGCATAGAATAAAATCATTGGGTCTAAGATGCTTCTATGGAATTTTTGACCCTAAAAAATGTCGTTTGATGCCTCAAAATGGCTCCAAAATGTTTCAAACCCCAATTTTCCAAACTAGGACCTACCATTAAAATGAACCTGCAAGTCGATTCCTCCAATTTTTTTTCACTCTAAAAACATCGAGACAGATGACAATTAATATAATGATCCAATCTGGATCACTCACCTTATTACAATGAGTTGTCTATGTTGCCTATTTAATGATTTTACAATGAATACTCTACCTATGCCTTAAGTCCTATCCTATTGGAGAGTAGTGCATGTACATTGTGCCCCCTTGATCCATTTTGGGAATGTCATCCTATTGCATTTGACCCTGGTAGGCCACAATGCTTCTTTTCTCTAATCTTGTTCCTCAACCCTTGCCATGGAGGGTCGTTGGTTCTTATGGTTGGGACCAAGTTAGTTTGTTGACTAACCAACCCTTAGGTTGGTTCAAACTCTAGCCTACACTACCCATCTATTGGTGCAATCCTAATCAAAGGCACTTGATGGATGGGGATACTTTTTGGCATGGTGCATTTGGAATTCTGATGGATCCCTTTGGTAATCAAACTTTTCTTAGCTATCCAATGCCTTTTACAATAAGACATAAGTTCCTAGGGGTTTACTATAGGTCATAATATTTCCTTGATTGACTCCACCACTTGTGTCCATTCATGAAGGTGTTCATGGTGTGCTTCCCACCATTACACAAGTATTCCTTCCAATACTATGTCGAGGGCCTACATTCTTTGGAGCATGGGAATCTTCTGCATTTATTCAAGGAATGTATCCACTGAGTCTATTCCATCAAAATGATGTAGGTTTTAGAGTCCTATTCCAATCTCATGTGTTTTTTTGGTTATTTGCACGCATCTCCTTGTAGAAACTTCATACAACTTGTTCTATCATCTATCCATAAAATTCTCCAAACAATTTCCGTATGAGAACACACTTCTCCAGCTCAAATCACCATCAATTGTGGGGTTGATAGAGTCTTCCATGTGCCCTGTAATATTGTAGATATTATCAATGATTGAACTCTATGCATCCTCATTCATGATATCATTATATATATCTCCCTCATTTTGATCTAATGGTGAAATGACGCACAAGGTATATATTTCAAAGGATATCTATTGTTTCTTCAAGTTTAAAATAACATTATTGTCAAATTCCCAGTCAATGCCAAGTAGAGTATGGTAGGGATTTGGGTCATCCATTATCTCGATCACCTCAAAGTTTAATTTGGTCCTCACTCCTTCAATGTTCACCTCCACTTGCTCCAACTGACCGATGGGATATATTAACTATTGGCTAGCCAGCCTAATTTGAATGGGGGACCAAACCTAGTTGGTATATTTTCCCATCAACTCCTTACATTTCTTCAGTAGGATGTTCACATTAGAGCCTAGATCCAACATGACATCATCCATCTCATAGCTTCTCAGTTCAATTGTCATATTGAACTCTCTTCATGTGCACTTATGTTTGCACATTTGGCACACATCCCTTTCTAGCAGTGGGGAAGATATAGTTGTGGTGGTTTCTTCTTCCCCCATACATCTTGTCAACATATGGGTTAACTTCCTTGTAGCCTCAGGATCACTTAACATTTTCAAGCAACAATGCAAGAAGTCACTTACTTGATCCTTTATTTTCTCCTCGAGACAAGAATTACATTACATTTATTCTCATGATGTACCTATACATCACATCTCTTCACGCACACGTTCCTCCTCTCTTTCCTTTTGGTCGGCCCATTGCACCTCTTCATGTTTCCAGGCATCTTCCAACAACCTTCATGTTGCCCGTTGTATATCCTCACACACATGAGCTTCCTCTAATGATATTTTTTTTGTGTGATGTAGTTCTTCACAGACATAAGCCTCCTCTAATGATATTTGTGTCATGCATTGTACATATTCATGCACACGAGCTTCCTACAATGATATATGCATCATGTAGTGTAACTCTTCGTGCACTCTGTCCTTTTCTAGAGCCCTTTGTGTGTCGCGCGGGAATTGTTTTTTTTTCATGGCATCAAGCTTGGGAGGTGTCTCTATGACTTTTTTGATATTCGCTTCGATGTTCTGACCCAAAATTCCTCCTCGGGTCACCACCTATACATCAGATTCTTCTTCTGGCTTTTGATATCCATGCAGATTTGTAGTGACCATATTGCAATGCACTTTATTTTCTTCCCACTTTTCCAACAAATCTCAGCAATCTTTTGTGACATGCTTGGTATTGTGATAGTAGTACCCATAAAGAGTGTGCATCTTAGTACATAATCGTGACACATGATCCCATTTTCCACAATTAAAGAAAATAGGTTGTCTTCCTCCTCCACCACTATATCATATTCCTCGTCCTCATCCATATAATCCTCTCAGACCTCCTTTATATGCACCTCCAAACTCCCCACCTTTTTGTTCTTCCTGGACTCATAAAGCATATGAAGTGTGCTTCTGCATCAATCGAAGTGACTGGTAGTTGTTCACATCATGCCCCATGGATTTGTATAACTCACAAAATGGAGTATGTGTATTCTTTTGATATTACTGTAGTGTCGGGAACTGGGGAGATATATGTCCTCATTTTCTGCAATTCTTACACCACTTAGTCTAAGGTCCATTTGGAAATGGATTCAATGCAACCGTTGTCATGTAGCTTCCCAGTGTAGTACATCTGTTCATGTAGTGACCTTTCATGCGGCACATTGTACACCATACATGATTGCACACCACCTCATTCTTAGCCATATATTGTAATTTCATTGTGATATTTACGAGTTGAGATTGCACGTGCGCTAGCCTTGTTGATGTATAATCACCTCCTGGTGTAGATTCTAGGTGCATTGGAATATCCACAACCTCTTCCTAAGTTGTCACCTTCTGTTGAGTGAGTGGGATGCTAATGTGGGGTAGAAGTCCTGCAATAAACCACTCCTTATGTTGGACGTCTTGGATCTTAAATGTTAGTCTATCCAAGAATATCTTGAACCGCAGGTCGTAGTCCCATATGGTTTATCCAGTCTAATGATTGATATATTTGATCTCAGTGATACATTGTGATTCTAACTTAGGATTTTAGAATTCTCTAAGCAGATCTATCTTATTATCTGTCTAGGACCTAGTCTTCCCCATCGACATGGTCACCTTGTACTTCATATACCACTTCAGACATTTTCCCCTAAAGTTGGTCTCCAATTTCACTATCTTAGACACTGTGTCTATGGTTCTCTTCATAGACCATATAGCTTCACATGTAAACCAACATTTTTTTGCATCGTCTTTTCCCATCCCATGGAACACGAGTAGCCTCAAAGTTTTGTTTTGATTTTCCATACTCAATCTAGTATTTTTTCCTCTCAAATGACCACTAGATTTTGGTGATATGGATAATGATACTAAAACTATTCTTGGTAAATTATTGTTGACTTCAACCTCTTCTTCACTCATATCTTATCTTCTCCTTTCTTCTACTCTTTCTGCACTTTCTTCATTTCTTTCTTCTTGATTACAAATTCACAAGGGTGGTTTTTCAAAGAGATCATTCCTCCAACTTCTCTCATTATGCTCGGTGAAGGATCCCAAAGAGCTACCTACCTATAGCCACGCAATCCCATTCACAATAGCTAAAGCATGTTCCCCTTCTCGGAGGGGTCCATCACCATCATTCACCACGTTAGCGTCGCTACTCTATGACTAATCTTCCTCTAATGTGACTACATCTATTAAAAATCAAGGGGGTCTAAATTCATCTTATTTGATCCTACTCACACTACTCATGGTATAGTCACTTGATACCCTACTCCTAACACCATGTCTCTTTGATGAACTCTCTCCTTCTACACTTCAATCTAGCATAGAATTGTCTCATCTGCATCCTCCTGGTGCGATCTCCTTTCTCTTCATTTTGGATCTGACCCCTTGTCCTTCAACCCTTGATATTCTCTTTCCACTCCTCTATTCATCTTTCCTCCTTAGCTCAACTCTTATTGTATATCTCTCATTTCTTTCTCTCTTATACTTTTCTGGGTCCATTATCTTCTCACCTCATATCCTCATCTTCTGGATTAGTTCTATCTCTCTTTCCCCCCCTTATTTCCACCCCCCTCTATGCGAGGGGGTCTACTCAATAATTGTATCAGGATCCATGTACATTAGTCCCTTCTCCAACAAAAACATCTTGATCCACATGGGGATTTCTTCCAACAACCTTTTTCTGGGGCCATCCAACAATTTTCTTTAAGCCTCGTTAAAAGAATCATTGTATTTGATGGAAAACTCAATGATGTATCCTTCCTTAACATGGTCATACCAGAAGTAAATCTTTCAAGCCCTCTTATTATTCATAGATTTTAGTCTATCGAAAGTAGTATGGTCCCATACCAATGATTCTTGGTCTCTCAATGCAATTTTAATCATTATCTTACTCTTTAACCATTCATACAACAAACAAGGAAACTCAACAAACAAAAATTCATGCATATATATATAGATATACCTCTTCTTCCATATTTCGACATTGGTTGTCAATTTCTTGGTCTCTCGTCATGCAAACTCATCTTCCTTCTCAGATATCTAGTCTTGTATTTCCTCTCAAGAAGGTTTCCACCTCATTCTTTCCCCTCATCATGCAAAACAAAACCTTTAGGTCCTGACAATAGAACCATTTGTTGACTCTACTTCATCTCGTTGGGGGGTTAAATACCCAGGGTTCGTCAAGATTTACTAACAAAACCCCAATGCGCCAACATATTCAATCTCCAGTTGAGGACCGAAGAAGGTCTCACCTGAGACATCATGAGAATCAAAGAGACCATTAGTCTTGTGCCGGATGTGAAGGAAAAAAACATGTAGGAAAATCTCTCACGTATAAATCAATTAATTCATTCATAGCTAAGCAACCAACTACCATACATTAGAAATTACACAGACGTACAATAAAACCTTAACATAAAGATTAGAAGAGAGAAAGGACTTCACAATTCATTCATCAACTTCAAATGCATTCAAATATAAAATTCATAACATAGATATGCACCATGCGCTCTAGACTCTTATTTTCACTCCTACATAGTTCTTTCTCTATTATAGACTCTTGCAAAAGATTAGACACAACTAGACATGAAACTCTCTTTTTTGTTCCAGTCTATTCTCTGTTACAATACTAAACTATCTCTTGCTATGTCTCGATCTACTCTACTACACTCCCTTGAGTGAACAAAAGTCCCACATGTTTACCTGTCTGCATGCATACCCTGTATATCTTCTTAAGCATGGAAATCCTAACTAACTTTCCATCTCATCCATATCCTTTCCCATGATAATTTGGTTTGTTATAGAAATAATTTGGTCTGCATGTGGTGTTCTTTTGGGTTGGCAGTACAAAATTGGGTTGGCACATGTGGTATTCCTTTGGTGTGTGTTGATGTTGATACTTCCTAGCATCACACAGTGTATCTTCTTGGGCACAGCCGTAGTATTGGTTTATGGCATGTGTGAAAATTCCTAAAAACCTTGGGTGCCAACACAAAATAACTAGTCACACAGTGCTTCTAGGTCACGGAGGGGATGATGCTTATCATTTTATTGTTGAGAAAATTAAGTTTTTTTTTTTCGCTTGAATGGGTTTTTACGATATTATGATAAAAAAGGAATAAAATATTGATCATGATGATCAAGTTTTATAAATCTTGTTTTGTTAAATGTAGTCATGCACGTCCCGTCAACCATTAATGGTTGGTTTGATGCATCAGGGTGACCGTTTCGACACTTTTGAAAAACGTTCTTTGGTGTGCTTTGTTGTATTCATCGACATCAGGCGAGAAGGTATGGGTTATAGTGTTTTTTGTCATTTTTATGCGAACCCCTGAAAGTATATTACGAGAATATTCTTGCTAGTCACTTGTCGCGCGGTGTTTGGTTGAACCTCACTCAAGATTCCATTGGAATTAGCTGAGAGACACAACATCTTATATGTACGAGTATAAAAGGAAACCTCGATTGTCAATTATCTGCATTGGGAGAAAATCTTGGGTCAATGATGTGTTTTTTTTTTTTTTGGTAAAACCTATGGAAGACCGATCATACATATAATGGCATGGAATATGGCATGGACCAAGTACATGGTAGCAAGGATTAAGTACATTAAATGACGTGGACCTATATGGTTGATGACATGGACTTGTATGGGTCGTGAAGTGGACTGTCCAAGGTGGGAAAGGTCCATGTGGAAGGATTGACCATTGAGATTCAATATTGATTAATGATTGAATGGCCATGATGTACTATCGACACTTGTTGTGAACATAATCTTTAAATGGTTCATCTTCATAAATGGAAAAGGTTGACCTTTTTACTTTCACACTCATGCGATATTCACAAATGCCTGATGGTTATTGGTGTTCGACAAAATCCATGAAACCTTTATTCTAACACTCAATCAATTTTTTCGATGCCCCATATCTCATAGAGACTTCTTCATAAGGTTTCCATTGACATTAGGATTTTTGGTAAATTGTTATCCTATTATTTCATCCCAATCCCAAATGGGTTCATCGACACTTTGGATAAACTTTACAATTTTCTTCTTTTTTCAAGTTTTCTTTTTCCTTTTCATTTCTTAAGAAAAACATTGGATTTTTTAGGTTTTCTTGAGATTTCAAATGCAAAGAAAACGACAAAGAAAAAGAATAAACTTAAAGAAAATAGATGTGCAACCTATGGAAAGAAAAAAGAGAAGATATAGAATGGTCAAAAGAAAGTGATGCCCTAAAATTAAACAAAAAATTTAAAAGGTTGTGGTGTGTACTCAACACACCTGTAAGAATGTTTCCATGCACCATTGTTGAGCATAAAATTTTAACCTCATGTAATCCATCCAAGTGCCAAATTTGTTTCCAAATATTTGAGCATTGAGGAAGAGATTAAGATTGGAGCAGGGAGAGACTAATATTGGAGCAAGGAGAGATATCCTCTTTTGACATTATAATCCTTCAAACCCCAGCCTATACAATATGTGACTACTACATTCCTAGGTGTGCATATTTTGAATCCGTCATAAAATAGTTGGACATATGGAAGAAGATGTGTTGGCAGTTCACCAATGCACCAATTCATCCATTGACCTAAGGATTAGAACCATTTAGAAATGTCAAACAATGCTTTGAGATTTTGACCATCTATCCAATTTTTCAAACATGTCAATGCATCTTGCTTTTCAAGTAGTTCATTGTCCATGATACTATCTATCCATATAAAAATTGATTTTCCACTACCCAAAATCCATGTTAATTTGTCACAGATCAAATTAGAAACAACTTTTATGAGCCTCTTATTTTCTCAATAATTCTATCAATGCATCAAATTCTTCCATTAGAGAAATAATTTTGATGCAATAAACTCTTCCACTAATCATAATTCCCAGATATCTGTATCCATATTATTTTCACTCCCAAAACCAGATTCATAATGGAAGGATCCCTTATTCCCAACTGCCCATGCTCTTGGGTTTCTCTAACCATGTTCCAATTTACCAAGTGAAATTTCATTTTGCTTGTCTTACCCCCCTATCACAAAAATTTCCTTATTTCATGAGACACTTCTTGCATCACCCCATTGGAGCTCACATTGTTGAACATTGAAAAATGGGCAAGGCTGATAATACTGATTTTACAAGAACCATTCATTCATCGGGGTTTAACCACTATGCTCCCCATTGTGTGAATTTCAATTTGATTTCCCCCTAGACACTTTTCCAAGATAGTGTTGTTGAGTTTGGCAAGCGTATTAGAATTCCTAAATACTTAAAGGAGGTCCATGTTTCTCAATGAGGAAACAAAAGAATCCTGGAAATTATTTGAAGTGTGTGTTGACTAGTGTTCCACCCATAGATTTGTCATTTATTGTTATTTATTTTGCCTCTTGATGAATTTAAGAACATGTCCATAATTATTTTTAACCTTTTTTCCATTATGGTGGATGCTCCTCCCCCAAAAAGGGTGTCATTCACAAATCATGAATGATTTATGTTTTTTGTTCCTCTAACAATCTTAATCCCAAGTAAATTACTGAATATTCTATTGGCATCCAGTTTTCAACCAAGAGACTCAATGATTATGATATATAATACAGTGGATAAGGGGAAGCCATGTCTAAGTCCTCTACTCCCTTTAAAAATTCATATTTGACTACCATTGATCAATGGTGTTATCTAGAAAGTGCAGATGAGAGAAGGCACCCACCGAATAAAAGATGTATAGAAACCAAACTTGTGGAGAACATAAAAAAGAAACGAACATTTAACTCTATCAAATGCATTTTCCATATCTAATTTTATGATCATACCATTATCCTTGTTGGATTGGATCATGTGTATCACTTCTTATACTAGAATGGTGTTATCCACAACATGTTTGTTGAAGTATTGTAACTTCGAAGAATATTCTACCTGAGAGAGAGTTGAATAATATTATTATATTATATTTAATTAGGCCCTATTGTGCCTTAGTAAAAGTTGACCCTATTGTGCCTTGACAACTAAACGTAAATTAAGAGGGTAAAGTGACAGGTCGTCCCAAACCTAATTATAGGCTAGCCAGACCACTATTTATAAGAGAGGTCAACGCCTCATTTGGAAACACCCGCTCATGTGATCTGCAACAAGAGGAAAAAGTGTGCAAGTCTTAGAGGAGTAGTTGTTGCAACTGGGGATGACATCAAAGATGGTTTTGGTCTATCTCTTGGTATCTCTTGGTTAAGTGGTGTGCTACTCTTTCCTAGTGAAGGAGTAGAGAAGGATCTTCTATTCGGTTTTTTGTCTATCTATATTGAGGAAGGTTTTCTTGGGTTTTCTTCCCCTTGAGGGTTTCCGAGGATAATTTGTGTGTCTCTATTGTTTCTGTGATTTCCTCTCTTTCGGTGATCTTATTTATGCATCTAATGTGCTAAATGATTGTAATAATAAATAAGAACTGTAACTTCTAGTTGTATAAGTAAAACATCAACATTGTCTTCCCTCCATGAATCTTCCTTGGTATTCTGAGATTATTTTATGGAGGATTTTTTCAACTTGTTTGATAAAATATTGTATGAAGAACTGCAAAGTGAGATGGGCCAAAATCTAGAAAAATATGAGAGGTTGGATTATTTTTGGATGAGGGATAGAAAGGTTTAATTTGTGTTACCTCCCATTTTTTTTATATATTTTGAACATATTATAACATTCTTTTGAGATCTATTTTGATGAGATTTTAGTAGGTCCGATAAAAGTGGATTATGAAGTTGTCTGGTCCATGAGCCTTGTCTAGTTCCAATCCCCATATGGAATTTGTAAAACCCCTAGGCCAAACCCCAAGTTGTAAATGTACATATGCTTTATAGGTTGGTGAGCCAGGATATTTGGGCTGGAGTTCCTTTGTATGTAAGTTTTGGGGCCAGATTCCCTATGTGATTTAGTCCAGGGAGCCTATGAGGTGAAACGC
Source organism: Picea engelmannii (assembly GCA_009831015.1). Taxonomy (NCBI): domain Eukaryota; kingdom Viridiplantae; phylum Streptophyta; class Pinopsida; order Pinales; family Pinaceae; genus Picea; species Picea engelmannii. The sequence continues at coordinate 843,642 of ML785095.1, read as the reverse complement.
CAGAGAGCCTAAAAATGTAATATGTAATCACACTCGATTATATTAATAAAATACATCACTACTTAAGACCAAGTAAAAAAAAAGAGTATGGGGGGTTAGGAATCCATGAGAGGGAAAAGGGGCTAAGTCAATGGGGATCAAGCCAAGGAATAAAATAAGATTAGTATTAAGTCATAAGTCATATGTTATAATTTTATCCTAAGTTCCTAAGTGAAGGAACAAAACACCAAGTGGATTCAAAGGTAGTTCCTAGATATGACAAGTGTCAAGATAGGAACATGCATACATATTGTTGGGAATTTAGTGTAATTCTCATTTCTTTCCAATCATTCATTGAATCATCCATCCATCATTCATACCTTGGATGGAGAGGGTAAGCTAGAGATTTTATGTTTCCCAATAAATACTTGGTGGTTTTGGTTGAGGAAGCAAGTTGTCAAATCTACGGAGAATTCTCTTTGGGTGAGATAATTGGTGGGAATAGGTTTCCCTACATGCTAGCCTAGTGGGTGTGGTAACTCTTAGAGAATCTTTGTGTTCCAAGTGCTACATGGATCTGAGACTTCTTGGCTAGCCTATTGTGGAAGCCCTGGAAGGGAAGTGGGACAATCGAAGCACGATTAAGCAAAGAACGGGTACACTTCCTGGGGTGGGACAGGCTATGGGGAACGAGAGGTTGTGAACTGGGAACTTTTGTTGGAGTTGAGACCTAGGCCCATGCTTTATTGTGTTTTCTGTTAGACTTTGGTTTGGATTAGGTATCCTTTTCCCTAGTGGAGTCATAACCCTAGCTCCGGGGTGACCTATTGTTGAGAGTGCATGAATGACATAGTCTATGGCTGGGAGGAATGTCTGAGGTCTGCATCTAGTCGGTGATTTGATTCAAAGATAAGTGTCTTTTATGTGTATATGATGTTAATGTTAAAATATTGATGTGCTCATTTTACCATAGAAAATATCACTATTGTCACCCAACCATAGGCATGCAACCACCCTTGAGCACCTTAACCTTTGCTAGATAGAATGATTCTGGAAAGCCATACTATAACCAATAGATAAATCCTAGTTGTAGCAATAGCATGAGATGGAATGAGAAAACACTATCCAATTGTAGAAAACACACATGACAAGGACAATACTCAACTGGAACAGTTGCATTTGCACTTCTTAGGCTACCACCAAGAAGATCATAATACCACCAAGAATATCACCAAGAATACCACCAAGAGATATTATAGGGTAGGGTGCATATCTTAGGCTATATAGTGCTAGAGAGAGAGACCAAGAAACACCCCAAACTATTTATCTTCCTTTCTTGCAGTTGCAACTCTAGAATTGTGCTATACTTGAGAGTGTGAGTGAGGTGAGTGTACAAATGAGCTAAAGCACCTTCTATTTATAGTCCTTCTTGTCACCTATCTAGGCTGAATTCTCTTTCTGGAAGGTAATCCTTTAATATTATTTATTCTACTGATCTAACTTATATTCTAGGGTTCCTACATATCTCTTTATGGTTTCTCTTGGTTCCAGAATATTCTATTCTAGTCAAAGGTTACATATGGAGGTTAATACCTCCCGCAACTACCATAATATCAACACTCCCTCCTAGATAGGGAGGTATTAACTGTAATGGTCTCAAACACATCCATCCATTTCACATGGTATGAGAAAGGCTCACATATTATTTCATACCATTCTACAAGTAGCATCATCGTATCCACATAGGCTATCTTATGATCACGCAGATCAAGTCATGAGCATCATCATCACTATCCATCTCACTGGAAATATCCTCCAACACTACTAGTTGGCACACTAGCCTAGGAAATACCTTCAACACTATTGGTAATCTCCATGGAAATCAGGTAGTAGCACATAGTTATTATAATTCCATCCAATAGATCACAATAATGTTGATCCATACTAGTACACAATTGTTATCCAATGGTACACAACCACTCCTAGTAGCGCACAACTACTATCTAGTGACACACAGTCACTACTAGTGGAACACATCCACCATAGTAGTACATAGATATTGTCCAAAGACCCATAGTCTCCACTGCAATCAACTAATAGATGCACAAGATATCACCATGCAATACAACACTCTCCTGGCATCAAATCATATCATCGTCTACATCATCTCTCGAGGCCATACTCCATTTGAGTAATCATGAATGATGTTGAATAAGTCATGTGTTGGACTTAGCGCACTCAACAGAGTGTCTCACATAAGTCACTCACTCAACAAAGTGATATAGGGACCATCCTTCCTATCTTGGTCACTGCATGTGACATAGGAAGAATGATTGTCCCAACAGATGCTGAAAATCCATGCCATGGGCTACAAGGACCATTCTTATAATTCAGACATATGTCCTAGAAGAATGTTTGTCCTCCCAGATTTTGAAAGCCATGGCATGGGATTTAGGGACCATCCTTCTAATCCAGACATACATCCTAGAAGAATGATTGTCCTAGACCATTTTTCCCCCTCTGGCCACTACTGTGAACTCAGGGAAAATGTTTGTCTTGTACCAATCTCCCCACTCAGGTCACTACTGTGAAATCAGGGAGAGAGACCATTCTACGTGACTAGGAAAACCCAAGGATAATAGTTGTCCTAGACCATTCTAATTTTTCGAGAAATTTCCCAAGAGAATAGTTGTCCATGGTACATCAACAATCTATCAACCTGGACCATTCTCCACAGGGAGAATGCCAGACCATCAACAATATGTTCTGCCTGGACCATTCTCCACTTGGGGAATGTCTGTCCACCAACACATTGACTATCCATGATGTCGTATATTAGCACTCCTTTCCAACTGAGGAAGTTACCACCTCCCTTTCAACCAAGGGAGTTATCTCCACAAGTCCCAACTTGTCCCTCAAGTATGCAAACTTTATCTTGGACAAAAGCTTCGTCAAAATATCAATTGTCTGCTCATCGATGGAGATGTACTGGAGAATCACTTCTCCCTTATGGAATTTATCATGAAGAAAATAATACTTTATCTCAATGTGATTTGACCTATCATGGAAGACGAGGTTATATGAAAGCTTCACACAACTCTGATTATCACAATATATCACAGTCGAATCCAACACATGATCAAATAGTCTAGAAATAAACTTACAGAGTCATATTGCTTCCTTACAAGCATCACAAGTTAAAAAATACCGTGCTTCTGCAGTGCTGAGTGTAACATACTTATGTTTCCTGCTATCCCATGATATCATAGCGAAGCCCAAACTAAAACATTTTTAAAAAGTACCATTTCTATCATATACACTCCCTGCCCAATCTGAATCAGGAAATCCATGCAGTTGTACATCATTGTTTGAGGCATATCTCAAACCATAATTTAGCGTCCCACGAAGATATTTCAAAATGTGCTTTGCAGTTGTAGATTTTAACCTCGTACAATATTTACTACAAACATATTTTCAGTAAAAGAACAGAAAATATACAATGGCAAATACAAACATTACACAGATATTTTTCCCCTGGAAACCCAAACTGGGAAAACCAACATATTCTATATTCATTCATTGTATTACATTGTTTATAACACAATATACATATAGGATCCAGCGGCATCCAAAACCCTAACCCAATGACCTGGATTAGTCAACAACCTTAATTCCTTAACCAGAAATAGAAAACCATCGGAAAAAAAACCATGTGCCGAAAAACCACATAAATATGTGACATGTTTCTCGAGGCAGAAAAAAATTCTTGGGGGCGTTGCCCTCGCATGGGGGGATTTCTCCCCCCTCAAACCCCCTTTCATGCCCAACGCAATGCAGACACTACTACTCGTGCAAAGAATATAACACATACCCAACATTCTCCCACTTTTTGTTTTCTTTTCATACAAGGGGTTACAGGGTTACATAATCAACAATCCAAGGCAACAATGCCCATGGATCCTCTACACCAAGAGAAATTCTCAGTGCTCACAATTTTTTTTAATGAATCTGCAACATTCTTCAAAGCGTCCACCTTCATCAACAATAATTTATTTTCTTCAATCATGTCTCTCACAAAGTGATATTGAATATCAATATGCTTTGTCTTTGAATGATAAGTCGAGTTCTTCGCTTGGAAATTTTCACTCTGACTGTCACAATATATCCTTACATTTTGTTGTACCAACCCAATACCTGAACACAATATTTGTAACCATATTGCTTCCTTACTTGCATGAGTGGCTGCTATATATTCAACTTCTGTACTTGAAAGTGCCACTACAACCTGTCTTTTGCTCATCCAACTTATTTCTCCTCCAAACAGGTTAAACACATACCCACTTGTATATCTCCTACGATCTAGATCTCCAGCCCAGTCTGCATCCACAAAGCCAAGTATATCCACCACTCTATCCAACCTCGTTCTTCCTTGGTAGCATAATCCATAGCTAGCAGTGCCACACAAATACCTGAAAACCCTTTTTACTGTTGTCCAATTCTCCTTCCCTAGTTTTGACATATACCTGCTCAAAACTCCCATTGCATGTGCAATGTCTGGTCTAGTACATGTTGAAATAATGTAACTGCAAAGAGTATTCTAATTATTATTGATATATTATTCATTAGATCAATCGCCTTTTGCGGTTTGATCATGTCGGGTATTGTAAATGACCAAATCCCCTTTTGTCGATTGGTCAAAACATAATTGTAATAGGCATAATAAGAAGTTAACCCCAAAATATATATTAAAGGTGGTTATAACCACCCAGAAGAAGAAGTCGGCCCTGCCAGTGAAAACACACCTCCACACATGCCATACTTGTATAAATAAGGAGGCTAATGCCTCACTTAGACACACACTCACTTGTTCATCCAAAGACAAGTTCAGAGTTGTAGTTGGAGAAGAGAGAGAGAGAGAGAGAGGCACATTCTTGGGAGCGGACTTTCTATATTTGTTTGGCTATCTATAATAAAGAAGTTTTGTTGGATTTTCTCCCCCATGAGGGTTTCCCGGGATAAATGATGTGTCTCTTGTGATTGTGTATTTCTCAGTGATCCTATCTATGCTATTGTTATCTAGTGAAATGCAAAGAACTCTAATAATAACTTAAACCTTAACATGGTATCAGAGCTAAGATGAAGAGAGCATCTTTCATAAGATAAAGTGAAAAACATCTCTGTTGTCATACATGCAAATTAGGGATTTTTGTTGATAAAGTATTTCAGCCCCAAAACCATCTAGAAAAGTGCTCCCTTCCTCAAGGATCACTTTGGCATCCTCAGCGCAACTTTTCAGTGGCTAGATCTCCCGAAAGTGAAACCCTAGTTTTCCCAAAGTACCAGAAGCACCAGTCAAGAAATCCACAGATCAAGTTTGGAGGGGTAAAAGTTGGATTTTCCAAGATCCAAACACAACAAGATACTCGCCTCAACCAAGCGCACCTCCTAGTAAGTTCATAATTTAATTTTGAGCATTTTCATTTTTGGACATTTTCCTAGCTCCAGGTAAAATATGTCTGTAAGCACTAAGCTTGTTGACAAGCTGGAAGGTGTGGAAAAATTCTATGCCTGGAAGTATAGGATTGGTCTCATTCTTGAAGAGAATGACCTAGCAATATTTTTCAAAGAATAAGTACCAAAACCCGTCGATGCTGCAGATAAATAAAAACACCAAAAGGACATGATCAGGGCCAAAAGAATCATTGCAGATTCAATCAAATATCACATGATTCCTTATGTGTCATCAAAGAAGAATCTGAAATAAATGTTTGATTCCCTAAATAGACTATATGAAGGAAATAACATAAATCGAAAGATGAATCTAAGAACTTAGCTCAAGAATACAAGGATGCAGAGAGGAGAATCAATCCAAGAATATTTCTCTAGAATATCAGAATTCAAAGAACAGTTAGAAGCAATTGGAGATAACATAGATGAAGACGAAATCATAATGACGAACCTTAATGGTCTCACAATACCTTGGGATGCATTCATCCAAACAATTTGTTCCAGAACAGAGAAACTAAAATTTGACGGTCTATGGGAGGAATGCATTCAAGAAGAATCAGGAATAGCTAACCGAGAGGCTTTACTATCAAGATATGAATATCAAGCCCTAGGTACTCACACTAAAGGAGTAAGAAAGAAGTCTTACTTCCAGAAAGAAACTCATAAAGAGTCTCACCCCCAAAATAAATTCAGTCATAAAGAATCTCAACCAAAGAGATTCCAAAAGAAAGGACAACGAAAGGAAAGATATTACTCATCTATCCAATGCTGACATATTGTGAGACATTGTCTAGCTAGACAAGAAGAATACAAGAGGAAAAATAAGAGGCACCATGCCCATGCAGTTGAAGATGAAGATCCACCTGCAAATATGTTAAGAGAACAAATTAAAGACTATGTCTTAATCTCGGCCCTCTCAGGATTGGTAACACCTGGAGAGGACACTTGGTTCATTGATAGTGGTGCTTCCAAGCACATGACAGATCAAAGAGATATTCTCTCTTGCATTTCAAAAAAGAAGTTTTCTCATAAAGTTACACTTGGAGATGATTATCAATACCCTATCAAGGGAGTGGGAGAATCAAACTACAAGCTTAACTCAGGGAATTCATTGAAGATGAAGGATGTACTCTATGTACCAAGTTTGACAAAGAACCTACTCTCCATATCAACATTAGAAAAGAAAGGCTTCAGAGTTTCCTTTATAGATGGAGAATTTCTTATGTGGGCTAAAGGAGAAACCATGAAAGAAGAAATCGTCATTGGAAAAGAAGAAGGTGGCTTGTATAAGCTAAAGGGTCATTCAGAATTAGCCATGACCCACACCATTGAGAATTCATGTGAGCTATGGCATAGAAGATTATCCCACATCAACTACAAGGAATTATAGTACGTATGCAAAGAAGTCACAAGTCTACCAGAACTCAAGGTTGACCATGAAGGCGTGTGCAATGGATGTGAACAAGGGAAGAACATCAAGAACCCTTTTCTGAAGAGAGACAACAAAGCAGAAGGAGTCTTATAAATCATTCATCCAGATGTATGAGGCCCAATGCCATCATCCTCCATCAGTGGGTATGTGTACTATGTATCTTTTATTGATGATTATTCTCGTAAGACCTGGGTTTACTTTTTGAAATCAAAAGATGAAGTGTTCAGTTAAATCAAGGAATACAAAACCTTAATAGAGAATCCTTTTGACAGAAATATCAAGATACTCAGGTCATATAATAGAGGAGAATACACCTCAAAAGAGTTTGTGAACTTCTGCAAAGATGTCAGGATGAAGAGGGAGCTCACCACTCCCTATAATCCCCAAAAAAACGGTGTAGCAGAAAGAAAGAATAGAACGATAATGGAAGTAATGAAGACCATGATCCATGATCAAGATCTTCCAATGTGCTTATGGGAAGAAGCAACAATGACAACAATATATGTACAAAACCAATTGTCCCATAGTGCACTTGGGTTCAAGACCCCAAAAGAGATATTCACCAGAAATAATCCAGAGGTAAGCCATATCAAAATATTTGGCTGCCCAGTATTTGTACATATTCTGAAAGAGAAGAGAAACAAGTTGGACCCCTCAGGAAAGAAGGGAATATTTGTGGGATACTATGAGGCCTCCAAGGCCTTCAAGATTTATATACCATATCACCATCACATTGAGATCAGCAGGGATGTGACCTTTGATGAAGATGCAATGCTCAAGAAATCAAGAAGATGCTGGCTTGAAGAAGTATATGAAGAGGAACCTGTAGCTCCCAGAGTTGCAGAACTAGTGAGGGAATTCATAGCTTCCCCTGATGAGGAAATTATAGAAGATCATGACATAGTATAACTTCAAGAACCTCCTCAGATGACGATCTCCCATAAGAGAAAGCTTGCTTGGGCTAGGGAGCTTATTCAAGATGGAGAAAAGTATGGTGTTCCTGAAGGAACCACGAGACAAGTGAAAAGACCTAAACCATTCTCCAGTTATATGACTTTGATGTGTGATCTCCTAAATAAGGAGCCTACCTGCTTTGAAGAAACCATTCAGAAGAAAGATTGGGCATATGCCATGACAGAAGAATACCAATCCTAATAAAGAATGATGTATGGGAAATAGTTCCCAGACCGAAGAGAAAGGATGTGGTATCTTCCAAATGTATCTTCAAAATAAAACATGTTGCTAATGGAAGTATTGAAAAGTACAAAGCAAGGTTTGTCACTCGTGGATTTTATCAAAAGGAAGGCATTGACTATGAAGAGACATTCGCTCATGTAGCGAGATACAGTTCGATCAAAACCGTCATAGCCTTTGTAGCTAAGATAAAGTGGAATTTACACCAGATGGACGTAAAGACAACTTTCCTAAATAGTGTCATCGAAGAAGAAGTGTATATAGAACAACCTCAAGGATTTGAAGTTGAAGATAGGAAGACTCATGTCTGCAAGTTGAAGAAGGCTCTGTACAGGTTGAAGCAAGCTCCTAGAGCTTCGTATGGCAGAATAGAAAATTTTCTGACGAGCTTGGGATTTACCAAGAGTAAAACAGATTCTAACCTCTACTTCAAGGTTTTGAATGATGAGTCAGTGATATTGTTGTTGTATGTGGATGACTTATTCTTAACCAGAGAAGAAAATATCATCACTGAATGTAAGAAGAAGCTCACTTCAGAATTTGAGATGAAAGACCTTGGCCTAATGTATTATTTCTTAGGTCTTGAGGTATGTCAGAGCCCAGAGAGAATCTTCCTTAACCAAGGGAAGTATGTAGTCAAAATCCTGAAGAGATTCGACATGTTAGAGTACAAGTCCATGAATACACCCATGAAAGCAAAGCTGAAGCTATTGGTCGACACTTCGTTAGAATTAATTGATGCCACAGTGTATAGACAAATCATTGTATTGTTGATGTACTTGATGAACACCAGACTAGATATTTTTTTTGTCGTGAACACATTGAGTCAGTTTCTGGTAGAACCTAGACATGTTCACCTAGTTGCTGCAAAACATGTGATGAGGTACCTTAAGGGTACATTAGATTGTGGTCTCAGTTATGATGGAGATCATGATTTCACACTGAGTGGGTACACTAATTCGGATTTGGCTAGAAGTGTCTCTAATAGGAAGAGAACTTCAGGATGTTGTTTCAGTTTGGGATCAGCCATGATCTCATGGCAGAGTAGGAAGCAATCCAACATTGTTCTTAGTACAACGGAAGCAGAGTACATTGCCACATGTTCTGCCAGATGTGAAGCTATATGGCTTCAAAATTTGTTGACAGGTCTATTCGACCTAGATATGGAAGCAACCACGATCCTATGTGACAACTAGAGCTGCATAAATATGACAAAGAATCATGTATTTCATGACAAGTCGAAACACATAGAGGTCCAATACCATTACATCTGTGACATGGTGTAGAGAGGAGCCATAAAGCTCCAATACGTTAGCATGGATGAATAGGTTGTCGATGTGTTGACCAAGCCTCTATCTCGTGTAAAGTTTGAGCACTTTCGAGATAAGCTCAGTATAGTCTGAAAGGACCTCCCTCGAAAGGGGGAGTAGTGTTGTGTTGAGATGCCATCCGAGTGTTGTGCTTCCAGCTTAATTGTTGTGTTGAGATGCCAGCCGAGTGTTGTGCTTCCAACTTAATTTTTGTGTTGAGATGCTAGCCGAGTGTTGTTCTTCCAGCTTAATTGTTGTGTCGATATGCCAGCCTAGTGTTGTGCTTCCAACTTAATTGTTGTGTTGAGATGCCAGCCGAGTGTTGTGTTTCCAGCTTAATTGTTACGTTGTGATTCCAGCTTAATTGTTGTGTTGTGATTCCAGCTTAATTGTTGTGTTGTGATTCCAGCTTAATTGTTGTGTAGTGTGCCAGCCTCATGCTATGATGATGTACCAAGTCTCGTGTTGTGATAATGTGACTAGCCTCGTGTTATGGTGATGATGATGTATTAGTTTTATACTAATCCATATTGATGCAGATGGTGATTTTATTCCATTGTGAATGACGATGCTACTGATGAGAAAAACTTTTGATGATTTATAGATATGCCAGTCAGTGTTCCAAAATGTTGTTGATGATGATGTCCTCTTACCCACCTGATGTTGTGGATGATGTTGTCCTCTCTCTCGCCTGATGTTGTTGTAGAATACCCTTCTTGTTAAGGGGGAGTGTTGAAATAATGTAACTACAAAGAGTATTCTAATTATTATTGATGTATTATTCATTATATCAATCCCTTTTTGCGGATTGATCATGTCGGGTATTGTAAATGACCAAATCCCCTTTTGCAGATTGGTCAAAAAATAATTGTAATAGGCAGAATAAGAAGTCGGCCCCCAAAATATATATTAAAGATGGTTATAACCACCCAGAAGAAGAAGTCGGCCCTGCCAGTGAAAATAAACCTCCACGCGTGCCAGAATTGTATAAATAAGGAGGCTAGTGCCTCACTTAGAGACACACTCACTTGTTCATCAAGAGACAAGTTTGGAGCTGCAGTTGGAGAGAGAGAGAGAGAGAGAGAGAGAGAGAGAGAGAGAGAGAGAGAGAGACGCATTCTTGGGAGACGACTTTCTGTATTTGTTTGAGTTATATCTTGGCATTGTATTGGCTATCTATAATAAGGAAGTTTTGTTGGGTTTTCTCCCCCATGAGGGTTTCCCAAGATAAATGATGTGTCTCTTGTGATTGTGTGTTTCTCAGTGATCCTATCTATGCTATTGTTATCTAGTGAAATGAAAAGAACTCTAATAATAGCTTAAACCTTAACAATACATACCATTGCATACATCAAATTGCCAATTTCACTCACATATGGAACATGAGACATCTCCTCCTCCTCTTCTCGTGTCTTGGGACACTGATCCACAGATAACTTTACACCAACATAAATAGAAACCTTGTCCGGTTCACATTCCTACATATTAAACCTGTGCAATATTGTCTCGACATATTTTCTCTAATTTAACCAGAGTTTCCACTTTTCTGATCTCTTTTAATTTCCATGCCCAAAATGAAATTTGAAGCACTGAGATCCTATTGGACACACCTACCACACTTAGAGGGGGGGGTGAATGAGTGTGGGGATCTTTTTCCCAAAACTTCCCTCTTACACAAAACTCATTAGTTAGCATTTGACATTTACTCATTACTCATTGTTGTCATTAATAATCAGTTATATGTGAATACATATCAGCAATATATCATCAACAAATTATCTCCACAAGGAACACAAGATGTATGTACAATTTTTCTTTTTATTATGGACTTCAATCTGGGGGTTTTTCAGCAACAACTGAATAGAGTACAACTCTACAAGAGCATTAGCTCTATATGAAAGACTCAAATTACATTCTCAGCACCAACTGAGATGAGGCAACAATCCTCAACAGATATCAATCTGTACCATAAACAAGAGCATCAACCATGCACCAACCTGTGCCAAACAACCTGTAATCAACATGTACCATAAACAAGTGCATCCAAACATGTACCAAGTATATACCAATCATGTGTCAACTACTCATCAACAATGACTCATCAATATGTACCAACATATTCAACTATACACCTCATGTATGTGTCAACTCATCAACTGCTTCTCTCAACCATGACTAGTTTTTGGATTAGTCAACAACCCTAACTTGAAATAATCATAACTTTGTACCTGTAATGAATAAAGATCTGAAACTGATACAAAATGTTCTTCAGTTTTTTTTATGCAATTCCTCCAAGTGACACTACTTTTAACCTCTCGGAAAAGGATTTATAGTAAAAATGGCATACCTTATTGAATTCTGTCTTATTCTAAAGAGCGACCTTGTAGAGCGTGCCCCGCACAAAATATTTGATGAATTGATCTAAAACTGTTACAAAGAATACTACAGACTGTACCCTAGACAACACATTTATTCTCACTAAATTTGGATCTGTTATGAAGAAGTTATGACGTTTTTACCCGAAACACTTGATTTTGACAAGTTTCAGGATTGGCCACAAACCCTATTTTCCACGGAGTGTAACTCCCAAAATACAACGACCCACAAGCTTAATTTTTAAAAACATATACTTGGATATGTTTTATCACTTGCATAGCAATTTCAGGATCTGAATCATTATATAAAAAAAAATTATAGCGAAAATGGTGAGATGACCTGTAAATAACATACCTTAGAAAGCACCATCAAAAGAATTTATCCTTCCTTGCATTTTGGCTTTATTTTCTTCACTTTCCTCATAATTTCGACTTAGATATCCTTGGTTACCTCAGTCACCTATAGGTATTCAATATTCTCAAGTGTTCCACACCAAAAATTCTCAAGAAGCTCTCACAAGAAGCTCTCCATCAATACTCCAAAAGATATTCTCACAAGAAGCTCTCCATTGATCCACAAAAAGGATGATCTACAAGAGACCATTGCTAT